>LVTN01000264.1:267576-343044 GCA_001649415.1 Musa itinerans | reverse complement strand
AAGAGTCTTGAGTAGGAGTCTTATTAGGAGTTGGTTAGAAGTAAGAGTCTTGAGTAGGAGTCATATTAGGAGTTGGTTAGAAGTAAGAGTCTTGAGTAGGAGTTCTATTAGGAGTTGGTTAGAAGTAAGAGTCTTGAGTAGGAGTCCTATTAGGAGTTAGGGTTTAGAAGCCCTATAAATAGCCATGTATTCCTCCTCTTTTGATAAGCAATAGATGAATCTTTTCTGCAGCCTTTGAGCAGCAACTTGGAGGGAGGAACCCCTATAGAGTTCCAAGGAGGCCGATCCCCTAAAGAGATCAACCCCAAGTTTAGAATCTGCTAGGGTTCTATCAGATTTCTATTTGGCTTGATAGAGCCCTTGGCAATGCACTTTAGTTTTCTCTTTATGATAAAAACATTATTTATTATCTTGCTCGCTTTCAACCACTCCTTTCTTCTCATCACCTCCTCTGAATCGAATAAACACAAGCATAGAACTAAGATATATTTAGGTTTTAATCTTTTTGGACCAACTACTAGGATGTTGGCAATATCATCAACTCCACTTATATGGACTCTAGGGGTTCTAAAGACTATTTAATTGACCTACATTCCAAACTTTCTTACACTAGTCACTTACTCACCCATTGGCATCAGGACCATGGTCGAAAAGACTGTCAATGATACGGATCATAAAATAGTTATCTTGGAGACCAAGGACTTCAATGCCTCCTTAACTCTTGAGGAATACACCAATCTCATATGCCTCCACAACAAGCTTTTAATCTTGAATAAATAGCTTCACACCAAATGGGCCACTAAAGTTAAAATCAATTGACTCACTGAGGAAGGTCATAATATTGCTTTCTTTTATAATGTGGCAACATTTAGAAATCGAAAGAACTGTATCAACTTCATAAAGCTACACAATGGGGACCCTACCTATAAGGATGGTGAGATCCTCTCTAGTTTCTCTTCCTAGTACACTATCCTTTAGTCGAACATTGATTATACTCTTCAGTGGTCGTAGAATGCCACCCCCTCTTTCCTAACATTTGGCCACTGCTAGCTCAAAACTATACATGCCTTTCATTTGCTTGAAATCAAGACAACCCTTTTTCAAATGGGCATGGGTAAAAGCCTTGACCCACATGGCTTCAATGTTAAATTCTTTCAATTCTATTATGATTCCCTTAGCAACAATATCTTTATTGTCTATAACTATTTTTTTTATACCAAATCCTTATCTTCTGTATTGGGACAAGATATTTTTTGTCTTCATACCAAAAAAGGATAGTGTTGAAAAAATCAATGACTTCAGTCTTATCGTCTTATATAATATTTTTTATAAACTCCTTTTTAAGGTATTGGCCAATAGGATGTGCCCCTACCTTAATAAGCTTATCTAGTAATAGTAGTTTGATTTCATTCATGGACATTCTATCCATGGTAATATTCTTATCGTCAATAAATTAGTCTATTCTATGTCTCATTCTAAAGATCTCTCTCCTCTTATCATCCTAAAGCTAGATATAGAGAAAGCTTTTGACAATCTTTTATGGGATGCTAGTGATCACTAGGGTGCTAAACCTTATGAACTTTCACGTGACTTTTGTTGATATGATTTTTGCTTGCTCTCGTCTATTTTATTTACTTGTTTAGTTAATGATAGTACTTTTAATTTGATTTATGCTTGTCATTGTCGTCAAATCTTTACATCACTGTTTAGTAGCTTCTCTTCTATATTCTTTTAGATCTTGTAACTTTTAATAAGCTCACTCATTTCAACATCAAAGGGGATAAGATATCAACCTTATGTTTATAGGCGATATATCGATCTCCTTTCGGATGAAATAAAAATATTGTTCGACCATTCTTATTACACTTGATCTTTTTGTTTTACTAAAACAAGATGGTGGATAAAGCCCTTAGTAGGATGAAGGGGTGGTTCAAGGGTTATCTCTTTCAAGTAGGCAAAGCTATCCTAAGTAACTCTATTGTGACCTTCATCCCTACTTATACTCTTCTTAATTCCTAAACTTCTGATAAGACTATTGAGGTCATGGAAAAAATCACGAGAAATTTTTTTCTACATTGATTGCCCTAACTATAACAAATGTAAATTATCAATTGGGATATGGTCACAAGCCCTAACTGCAATGGTAGTCTTGGCATTTACGATCTAGCATTAGTCAAGCTAACTATAAATGTCAAGCACATTTTTCTTCTCTTAAATCGAAAGGATAAGCTTCGGGTCCAAATCTAACATGTTAAGAATAATGAATTAAAAGTTTAAGAGTCTCAGAATCTCTTAAGAATGTCCTTTACTAGAAAATCTTATGGGTAGCCTTTGTAAGATCTTTAAGTGGGAGTTTGGTCTTTGAATTGATCTATGGGCTAGTAATTATTCTTTTAGTCATTGGCTTTCTTTTTTCAATATTAACATCTTAGAGAACTATAATACTCTATATGATCTTTTTACTGTAGGGTCCTAGAACTTGGGTAAACTCAATGTAGCTTTCTATCTATTACTGGTCAAGTAGATATTAGGTATTCATGTGCTACTAACATCCTCTCTTTATGGGGATCTTTCATTGCTTGTAGTGCTTATAGATATACGAAAAGTAACAAAATAGTTATATAAAGACTTTAGTTAGTGTATAATTATTTTCTCTCAATCATAAAGCTTATTCTCTATTATCTCATTGGGTATCCATGATCCTATTGATTATCTCAATTTAGTATCGCTCTCGAAATAATGATATCTATGCAACTACTATACTTCATTTGCATAATAAGAGAGAATAAACTATTTATGAATTTGAGTGACATGTCACTCTTAACTATAACTCATTCATTAATCTTTAATATCGATTAGTTTGGATCTTCACTTAATTTTATTTAAAACTTAATCTTCATCGTAGACAAATCATTCTAAATTCATATCCATAAGTATAATGGCTCTATTTATCAAAGCAAGAAAGAACATAGAATGGTTATATATTAATGCCAATTATAATGCTTTTAATTTTTATATAATTGCTAGATTCACATCTTGGTATGTATATAACACATTAATTTGATGAATATGCTGAACATTATAACAAATAACAATATTATCCAAAATGAACTAACATAATGTCAGACACAATGAACTAACATTACTAGTGATCATCTCTTCAGTGGTTGTAGAGAGAGAATCAAGACAAATTAAGGGCTCCATGAATACTGTGATGTTTCAAGTTCAACAACAAAAACAACAGCGGTAATAGGGTGAATAATAAATATGAATCTCTTGTTTCTCTCTCATTATTTTGTGTGATAATAAATATCCTCTCATCAAACAGGCTCTACTTTGTTCTTCTAATATGCATGACAACCACTGCAATTGATCATAGGTAGCTTCCTCCAAGCCCATGAACTAAAAGAAGAGGATTAAGGTTCCAATTTGTCATATTTTGTGATCTTATTTGATGAATCCTATGACCCATACTAAATCTGATCTTAAGTAGATATGTCAGAAGTATCTGTCATCATAGTAGTTCACTACAACTTAGTTAATAATTGGATCCCCAAAACTTCTCCATCTATGACCTATACATCTTCCCATGCAATAGAAAGCATCTTTAAACACATCCAAGTTCCTTAAACATGAAGGATTTGGTAATTTGGATCTCTCACCAGTTGAAGAACCGCAAATTTGTGATGATCACTAGAACTTGTAATGGAAACCATTTCCAATTAAATGTATTTACATTAAACTGATCAAAACTAGCATGTATAAGATTGAACATCAAATTTGATTAAGCATATGAATACTTTTCTAACATATTCCTATTTACATATGTGAGATGATCAATTATCAAACACAAATAAAATCTAAAAACTTGAGTTATTAACTTACGGATCACACTCAGTACACATCACCCAACTCTTTTAATTCTCAATCCTTTCTCACTCTCCATCCTACACACCAATGTTATCCTAATAAAAACATTGTTCTCCCCAACATTTGCAGACAAACCAGAATTACTCAAGAAATTAGATAGTGCAGATTTCATGCACTCTATTGATCTTAAGCCTCCATCACAAATGATAAGCAGGTCAATTACAAGACCATAATTTCGTCATGCACCCATAGAAATTAAGAATTAATAGGAAAAGTTGATCCTTTCGATGAGATTTATATTCTATGTCATCATGTCGATTTGGCAAAGGTATTATGAATTTACTCATAACTCAATGGATGAGATTAAGAACACTAATGGAATTCGATTTGCTTAGCATTTATATGTGAAAGATATATGATTACTTATCATTGATCACTACCTCATACACTACTATTCACCTAAGCTTCTTGGGTACCCAATCTCTTCGCAAAAGCTCCTTTGGACCTCTAACGCAAGCTCTTCCACACTCAGTTGGCATTCGAGTCCAATCTGCAAACAACAAGAACAAGAGATCGAGGAAGTATAAGGAATCAGAATTCTCTTCCACTACAAGTCTCATGATCGGGGAGCAAAAAGATGATTATCGGTTTCTGGAAGGAGAGAAAGATGATGATTGGTTGCAGGGTGCAAAACCTTGATGACGAAGGAGTAGAGCACGGTGTCTTCCATGCTGCTGATGTTGAGGTGGAGGATTTCGAACGCCTGCCTCTCGAGGACGGTGATGATCTTGACCACCTGACCCGGGATGCGCTTGGAGAGCGTCCTCAGAAGCACGTTGGACCCGGAAAGCTTGGCCTCGACATCCGCGACGGGGGAGTTGCAGCAGGCGCCGAGCTCCTTGACCGTGTCGGGGCTGCTGGACGTCGGTGATGGTGTCAACTGGAGAAGCGGCCGTGGGCTCGGAGTGGGGCTGGGGCTCAAGCTCTTACGCTTCTTCTTGGCCTCCAGGGAGTGCAGGACCTGCTGCAGCTCCTTGATGAACTCTATGGCTCCTCCGATGATGGATGCTTGGTCTCCCTTATCGCACATCACAGAGATCAACCAACCAACCAACCAACCAACCGGTGAGCCCACATCAAGAAACATGGAGAGGAGAGGAGCGAGCGAGGAGGTGGTCTTCTTACCCTCTTGATGTAGAAGGAAGGGGTGAGGGTGCGCAGGACCTTGAGATGCTCGTTCATCTGCCTTCTCCTGTTCCTTTCGACGGCGATGTGGGACATGGCTGCGGAGGGAGGGAGGGAGGGGAGCTGCAGCTGAAACCCTAACCATGACCACATATTAATACCGGTGGTGCATGCATGCAGGCAGGAAGGCAGGCAGGGTGGAGGGGGAGCAGAGAGTGGAGTTGGGGTTGCAGACTTCGAGGGGGCATTCAATGGCGTGGCTGCGCCCTCGTGAGCGGTGTGGCAGCTACTACTCCAAGTGGCCACCACAGCACGCACGCACGCACGCGCGCACGCACGGGAAGGGGTGGGTTTGACTGCACTCGCTGATCACAAACTTGGACCGGCTTCATTGATAAGGAGGAAGGGAGAAGTGAGTCACTTCGGTCGCGAGGAAGACGATGATGATTCATTCCGTGGCATTCACTCCACATTCACGCTCTCACGGGTTTCTCCCAACCCTAAGCAAGCAAGCGCTTCTGCCGTGAACCCCCCTCCCTCCTTCCATCCACCGACTCATGCCTCCATGGACGCATGGCCTGCACGTCAAATAATCACATCCTCATATCATCAGCTCATTTCTCAGTGTAGATTCCGATTGCATCTTGATTTATATAGTTTAACAAGATGCAGTAATTTTTAGATATTGTTTCATCTTACATATCTAATGAAAATTTTGGCATAAGTCAATGCTGATACTACTTGAGAAGCGGAAGGCGATAGTTTCCCCCCCCTTTTTTTTTGCTTTATTAAAATAAATAATAATAATTCTTATTATTATTATTTTGCATGTATTAATTAATATACGCTAGGCTTCATGTGCAAAGATATATAAACAACAGAGATAAGAGAGAGGACCTGCACTGGATTCATGCCAACTGTGATTGAGCATAGGTTTTACCTAAAAATCCTGCACAAGTTGATACATCCACATAAAGATATTCAAAATAATAACGTAATTTGTGTTGTTTTACTGCTCACTTTATGAATAAATATAGTTTGAACAGATGCCATACCACCTGCTATCGGGCTTTCTTAGGCTCTGCATCCATTTATGCTGCTTCATTCCCTTCAGAGTAGTTGTGATAATGACAGGAATGCAATTTTATCATCCCAGCTTGCAACATTACCAACTCCAATTAGGGATTGAATAGCACCAATAAAAATCTAAAACTATTTATCATGACAGCAGTAAAGGAGATGCGTTTAGGAGTCTTCTACCATCACAAACTTCTGGCAAAGGTGACTATGATAACAACAATATGGCAAACATTTTTTGCTTTTTAACACAACATACAACTATGCTGAGCGTATCATTTCAACTTGGAAAAGAACACATTTTTTTTTTTTACATATATAATGTCAATTTATTAGAGGGATTTCTGCTGTGTCATGCGATCAAAGCACGTATATTACAATAATATGACAAGTACATGTGAGCAATTTGTTTGTAGAAAAGAATAATACATCCAACCTAATTAGGCCTTGGTGAAGAACCTGAGGTGTTGGCATTTAAGTCCCAAAAGTCCATCCATTGCATGCTCTTATTCTCCAAAAGACATGTACAAGAAATCCTTCTATAAGAGAGGATTTCAGCTCCCACAGAGCGTTCACAGTAACTTAACAAAGCAAAGCTTTCAAAATGTCCCAAAAGAAATCTAACCTCCAAAGGTTGACTTTTGGATCAACTTAGAACTCGTGCCTTGATTCACTGTTTAATATGAAGAAAATTTGATCAGCAACTTTTAAGACACTTGTGTTAAAGCATTCAGATAATAAATAAGTTGTCCATGATTAAGTATACTACATATTAACACAGATTGCTTCTTGTGTCTGTTCCACCTTGTGATGCTGACACGCAAATGGATAAATAGCACGATGATCAAAATTTTATGCAGTCAACATGTAATTAGCACAGACATCACTTAGCACCCTCATCCAGATTGTAGAAAGCAAATAACAAAAAAGATGAAGGAACTAGATTTCAATGAACAAGCCCCATATGTGTTTTTTTCTTGCTTTTGAGTGATTCTGAAAAAAATAAATAAAAACTTCTTGTATCAAACTTTTGGGAACAAAAGACAAAGATTGTGGAGCATACGAGGAGTTTATTTATGTGGAATAGCACCCGTATCCTGCTCAAGTATCCTGCTGTCACAGTCTTGCTTTTTGTCCCTAGGATTTTTGGAAGCACAAAGTTAAAGCTTCCAAAATTTTGAAACAATGGAAACATCTTCAAGGTAAAAGAAAACAAATCAATATGAATTTTCATAAGTCACTAATTCTTATTTTATGTCCAAAACATCATGATGCGGAACAATATCTTAAATCATAAATATTTTAAATCAAAAAGCATTGTAACTGTATATTACCTCCAAGAGATTTCTCGAAGTTCGCCAATTGAGTAAGAAAACCATGATTAGGGGCTATATGTGATCGTTTGCTCCTAACTAGTGACAATGCATCTGAAAGACTCATCCGATGCTTCTTCATCAAATAAGCAACAACAACAGTGACACTGTAAAGTAACTATTAGCAGCTAGTTGATTACAGAAACAAAATGTGCAAGTTTTATATTTTTTCAAATATTTAGAACTTCCACACCACAAAATGAAGATTTCCAAATATTAGTTCTTTAATTTAATCCCACAGCATTTGGCATCAATCCAGAGTCTTTCAAGATTGCTGCCAAAAAAGTATCGCATACCGCAACTGGCATGCCAAGAAAACATATTTCCTGTTAAGATACCTAACTATATGCCACATATAAGAATTGCAATACAACATCCAAAGAAGTTTGCATGTATCACATTACATACAATGAAATTGTTGTGGAGATCTGATGCTACTTCAAGCCACATAAAATGATAATTATATGTAAAATGAGAATCACAAACAATGATGACTCAGAATAGCCACCCAAATATGACTACCTTCCTCATATTGCATATCAATATAAATGTAATACCTAGTATGAATACCTGTACCACAAACTAGAGCTGCAGCCTAACTACAGTAAGCCTACACGATCATACGTCAACCAAAACTATCTCATACAAGATTTGAAACTTAACATATGTTTTGATGAGTCCTAGTAAATTTATGAACCAAAGAGAAAATATGCACAATTATGAATCTCCATTGGAACCACCATCAGTAGTGCTTTCTTACCAGGATTTGCATTTGAATCCTGCCATACTTTATCTTGGAAATTACTATTAGATTAGTTAAGTTATATATTAATGCAACCTGAATTTTATCATGCAAGCATGATTTACTTGCTGAGATGATGTACTACTAACAATTTTAACTAATACTACTCGATGATTAAGACCCTTTAGGAAATGATGAGATACATAATCTTCAATGAAGATGGTTGATCATGCTAGTGACACATTTATATTCTGATTGTAATCAATATTTACACATCTGTTATGCATCAAGGACGATTAAACAATTGTGAAGAATTATGTAAATAAAATTATGTGTTTGAATATGCTTGAAACCAAGGTATGCAGTACCGAATGGTACCGCCCGGTACGGGCGGTATGTACCGGTCCGACAGCATATCGGTACGCGGACCGTCCGGTACCGCTACAGTGCTACAGTGCTACAGTAATGAAAAAAAATAAAATTGTTCGGCACGCCCTGGTGTACCGCTCGATATACCAGTACCGTACCGTACCGTACCGAGCCCGGGTCGAAACACCGGTATGGTACGGTATGACGAACTTTGCTTGAAACAATCTTGTTGGTTGTTTTGAGGATACTCAGATAAATAATTGATCTAATTATGGCGAACCTTGCATCCGGATGTTAGCTTCCTGCAAAATTATAAAAGACCTTGGAGTTTGAAACTCACAATGCAATTTTGAATCAATTACTCCATTATTCTTTTAAATAGTGCTTTCATTTAGAAGATTTTAAAACCAGCTTAGCAGGAAACAACAAACTTACCTTCTTGACATTCCTGCAAAGCAATGAACCAACACGCCACCACCTGAACTTCTAGCTTCATCGATGAAACTAAAGCATTCAGCAAAATACTTAACCAACTCTGTGCCTGGGGTGTCAAACACTAGATACAATAAAAGAAGAAAAGAATTAGTCCAAGAATTTTATATACTTAAAGTAAGTTGTGTATTTATCGAGGGATAAGAAATGCACATATGTTGGTTTCAGAGAACTTATTTCTTAATAAAAGTGTTCTTAGAACTTCTTGACATTTTATTGCTACCAATTATAGGATAGAGATGGAGTGAGAATCCTTCGCAATCACCCTAAACGAATGGCAAAATAAAACATCTCTATGTTTTGCATCATCTTTACAAGAAGGGCACATTAGATTCCTTATATAATGATAAGGAAATCAAAACAGAAACAACCTTCATAAGCAGGAGAAGAGACCTAATTTAAATGACATAACTCGCAGATATTAAATTGGTGATAGATCTATTTGTAATTGTTGCCAAGTAACCAATACGAATTCAATCTGACTATATCAGAAATCAGGCTTAAAAATATTGCTCTATTTATAGTTTAACTGTCGAATTGAACCTTTGCTTAGGAAAGAATCTGAAAGCTTTTCAATATGATGCCAAATGGAAGAACCTGACTTGCAAGAATAGGAAAAACATTGGATCTGAACAATGCAGGTCACTGTTAGTTGCAATGTTGCCCAATTCAGACCCTCTTCCGGCAGCTCAGGGCATAGTCAGGGCCTATGCGGTCCTACTTTAGCCTTCTTGTAAAGGTCAAAGGCCAAAATACTGGTTGGGTCAGTACGATTCAGCTCAGGACACTTTGATGCAACCATTACATGAGTCAATCCAGCAGAATTCAGTACAAAAGAACACAATCCGGCATCGTTACAAATCCTATCTAATATAGTGCAGACGCTCCTCCATGGTTTTAAAGGAGATCTATTCAGTCTTGGAAGAGTATCAAAAGATCAATTCTAATTAATAAAAGATCAACAATTATGACAACTCTGATAAAAAAAACCAGCAAGAAAGGAACTTTTGGTTTGCTGGACCTACTAACAAGAGAAAAGAAAGCAAAAGTACGGTAGGAGGGATTAGATATTCAGTCTTCAAAGTAATATTCAGTCTTTGAGGGATTAGATATTCAAATTTCTTGACATTCAGGGAGCAGACAAAACTTTAATTGACATTCTTTACTTTCAACAAGACCAAAGAGAGACTTTTAAATCAAAATAAAATTAAGTCTCCGAGATGAGAACCAGAGATCATAGTAGCATTGACAATCATACACAAAATTTAGTGATAGTAATTCTTGAACATCACTGAGGACTCACAATAAAGCAAAACTAAAACAATCAGAAATAGTACCCAGTGGTGAATCTGAAATTAAGTTTCAGAATAAATACAAATAACAGATGGTGCCCAGTGGTGAATCTGAATAATTAATGCCCCCATAGCAACAAATAGACAAATTTGAAGTTCTAGGATACAAGCAAGATATTAGTTATTGGTAATCCAATATTCATATTAAAGCACATGTTAAGAAGGCAATAATCAAGAAACTTTCTAGTTGTGGGTCATGCAATCAACCAATTTAATATGCACAGAACAATTCATCGTACCATCAATCTTCTTATAGACAAAGTCGTTAGGAAATGCAGGATCCAGGGATTTGGCCACTGTTAAGATATGGGTGATGTTCAAGTCTTTCAACGCTGACTTGTTAAGCGCTGCGCCAACTGAACCCAAAAACAAACCCTGAGGCAATTGAAGCCGGCAAAGATATACAAGTATCATTATCAGTTCCAAAATCTAAATCCTTAGAAAAGCTAATAAACTCGTATTCGATTGCCCTTTTGCTCTCACGTTACCTCCTCAATCTGACATGGAACGTTGTCCTCCCTAGCATATCTTGCAGCGCAGAGTGCCTGGACGCAGGCGAGAATCCTACTCCTTTGAAGCTCATCCATCTGAGACATGTTTAATCGGATGCCCAGACAAAGCTATTGTTATGTGACGGTGACTTAGGCAGCCAACGGCAGCGTCTCCCTCGTCACAGAGTCTTCCTAGTTCGAGAGAACGAGAGGAAAAAACCCTAATGTATCCGAATTCGACCGCCACAGAAAACTTACCCACACATCGAACACAGTATACAAACAAAATCAACTCAAGAACCTCAATTTCAAATTAGGCTTCGACAAAGAAGTTAACAAACAATTAAAGCGCAAGTTAATCCGCTTCTGAAATAAACATTGTAACCAGACCTAGAAATTCTAACCGAGAATCTGACGCTAAAGAATCGAACACTAAAACAGAACGGTGACGGCTTCGAAGAGAGTGAACCCCAGAAATAAATCAAACCATAAAGGGGCAGAAAACTAACCTCGTGTCCTCAGTCCTGCATTCCTCTTCCTCAAGGCTGCCTTCGGTCGATCGATCGATCGAGAGAGAGAGAGAGAGAGAGAGAGAGAGAGAGACCTACAGAAGAGCGATCGGGAAGGAGAGAGGAGCACCGAATGGGGGGACGCTTCGGATGGGTAGGGCACACCAAATATATGCTGGCGTGCTCATTTTGTGTCTATTATTAGCCACACAACCAGACGGTAAGAAACTGGGTAGCCAATCTTTGGTGCGTAGATGGTTCCGATAGGTCAATTATTAGGGATTACGACATCCGACCCGATTAGGATCCGAATTGGATGTTGGATTGACCCGATCAGACTCGAGTTCTTTCCCTCCACACCGTCGGTCACGTGCAAACATAACTCGGATCCATCGTTCAAGTCTAAACGTCCGACCCGATTAGAATCCGAATTGGACATGAATTGACCCGATCCGCTCCCACATGCACAATAACTCCGATTACCCGTCGTTGTTGACGGGTAGCCACACGCCGTCACGACGAGCGAGTTCTTTGGAGCCGCTTTGGCCTTCTTCCACCGTGCAGCTTTTGCTTTTACTCCTTTCACGAGCGAGTTGTCGCAGACGCGTACAGATCTCACCGACCGCCGAAACAAGGCGATGAATGGCGACAAGGGTGAAAAGAGTGACTTTTGACAGCAAAAAGAGAAGCGTAGATCATCGTTCGCCATGGGTGCCTGTGCTCCCTGCCGCCGTCCTCTTTTGCTTTGCTTCTACATCAACCTACCTCCCTCCAACTCATTCTCTTCCATAAAATAGATTAGATTGCCTCCGCTCGCTTTTTCCCACTCCCGCACACAAAAAGAAGGTCCAAAGTGCTCATGGAGGTCTCGGGCCGCGTCTCGTCTGGGAGAAACTCGTTGCCGCTGCTGCCGAGGTCGCCGGCGAGGAGGAGGGGGGAAGGCGGAGGAGGAGGAGGGGCAGAGGAGGCAGGCATGGAGGCGCTTGGGCGGCTGGTGAGGCGAGTGAAGCCCTTCGAGCATGTCGGCCTTCTGGGGTTCGTCGTCTTCACCGCCGCCCTGTTCCTCTCGCTGCTCTGCTTCGCCCACTTGGACTACAGCTGGGTGTGGCCCGGTGGCGGGGGGTATCGGGGGTTATGGATCTCTGGGACGAAGGGTGGCGGTGGGGAGAGAGGGAGGAGCCACGGCGGCGGCGATGGAGAATGTGATTGGTCCGAGGGTGGGTGGGTGTGGGACGAGGGGTATCCGTTGTACGAGTCCAAGGACTGTGGTTTCATGGACGAGGGTTTCCGCTGCTCGGAGAACGGGCGACCCGATCGATTCTACACCAAGTGGCGGTGGCAGCCCGCTGGCTGTGATCTTCCCAGGTTCCTACTCCATTCTTTTTGCTCTATCGTTCCTATTCTCTATTATTCTAGGGTTTCTCTTCGATCAGGAGCTGAACTATTTTAGTGGTTTATTGTCTAATTTCTAGTTGCAAAAATCGTTCCTTTTCTTATTAGCCACATCCTTTTGCTTCCTATCTTTCCATTTTCCATGCCAAGAGGACAGAGAAGATAAGAATATTGAACTTTGGTTTCGCTCTGTGAGTCTTCACTCTTCAGAACATGAATTAGGAAATTGCATGTCGCCTTCTGTTGTCGGTGCATTTATAATTGTTAGCTGCCAACTGGTGTTGGTGGGATTAATGCAAAGGACCTTTTGGTTTAATCTGGTTTTCCTTGAGATGGGTGTGGAAGCACTAGCTAATGATAAAAAAGAAATCTTGTTTGACTCCGTGATCTTCGCTAAAAGAGTTATGACACTCACCAATTTTTTCAGATTTAACTCACCTTCAATTCCTCAAATATGAAATTTACATCTTTGCTAAAAAGACCTATTTACATTTTACGGCAGTCTGTGCTGGTGACATTAAAACCCTTGATGTAGACCCTGAAATATGAAATTTGATATACTTTTTTCCCCTCGCTGGTGAGATCGATCTTCGTTGCAAAGCATGCTGACTAGCAATGAGTAGTGAAGTCAGATATGCATTATACCTTTGCATAGAGAAAGTGGCTAGTTTTTGAGCCATTGCCATGGTGATACTTGTGCAGATATGATGGCACGACTTCACTTTGCCTTTAATAATGTTTTTATCGATAAATTAAATTTGAAGTTTGTTAGATAGAGATTATATGTAATGATGTAAAAGTGCTTAATCGTTGTAAATCTTTTTCTTCATATCCAATGTCAGATTTAACGCAAAGAAGATGCTGAAGAAGCTAAGGAACAGAAGGTTGGTGTTTGTTGGTGATTCGATAGGGAGGAACCAATGGGAGTCCCTCCTCTGCATGCTTTCCATGGGAGTTTCTAACAAGAGCTCGATCTATGAAGTCAATGGTAGCCCAATTACAAAACATATGGGCTTCTTGGTTTTCAAATTTGAAGAATACAATTGCACTGTGGAGTATTACAGGTCACCGTTTCTGGTTCTCCAGAGCCGCGCCCCACCAGGGTTACCGGAGCAAATTAAGACTACACTTCGACTGGATGTCCTGGATTGGACATCCAGCAGGTGGAAAGATGCTGATGTGCTTGTCTTTAACACCGGGCATTGGTGGAACTACGAGAAGACTGTTAGAGGGTGAGTATATAGTTATAATCACATATGCATCTTGCCTAAATATGTCCTATCTAGAGTGAACTAAGATGGGGATATTCTTCACATCTGTGAATTATGATCTGTGGGGAATGAGGTATTCTACTATTATCACTGCAACTTATATCATTATTACATACGGCCTCACTGTTTTATTTTCTAGCCTAATTTATCTTCCCATCTATATGTACACTATTTTTTATATTCGTTTTACAATGATACTTATATAAAAATTATATATGTTCATACAAACATTTCTATATGACTCAATTTGTGGGCCTGCTTTTGCTTGTCTACATGATAGAACCTCCAAGTGCTACATCTAGTTCTGTTGTCTTTTGGACAAAATGGATGAAAAAGAAAAAAAAAACATGAAGGAACAAAGATGAAATATGGCAATTAATATAGTCATTCGATCTCTACAATAGCTTTCCTATGACCGAAAATATCCTTGGGCCTTGAAGTTTTTCTTGAGTAGGACTAGTACTTTCATGCACAATACATATATTTGGGGAAGTTGAAGTATAGACAATAGGTTTGACTAGTATTTTGCTTGCAATAAGTATGTTCTCTGATTCAGGGGTTGTTACTTCCAAGAAGGTAATGACGTGAAGATGGAGATGAGTGTTGATGATGCTTTTCGGAGATCAATTCGAACATTATTTGAATGGATCCATAAAGAAGTCGATAAGAGCAAGACTCATGTTGTCTTTCGCACTTACGCTCCTGTTCATTTCAGGTTTGTACAAATAAAATTTTCATTCTTCCCCAAAGATTTTTTAATAGTTTTCATTTATTACGAAGTAATTATTTTCTTAGTGAGAAAAGATTTTAAGAAGTTTGTATGACTGGTTGCAGAGGTGGGGACTGGAAAACAGGAGGGAGTTGCCACTTAGAAACACTTCCCGATCTAGTTTCATCTACAGTATCATCAAAAGCATGGGCTCATCTGTTGGAACCGTTTAGGAACATGCCCTCGTCAAATTCAACTAAGAATCAGGCACTAGAGTTGGATCTGCTGAACATAACCCAGATGACAGCTCGAAGGAGAGAGGGCCATTTATCAGTATTCTACCTTGGTTCTTCAGGACCTGCCCCCCTGCACAAGCAGGATTGCAGTCACTGGTGCTTACCTGGGGTACCAGATACATGGAATGAGCTACTCTATGCACTCATTTTGAAATGGGAGTTGCAGAAGCATCGAAATATGACCGTCTTGAGCACGGCCAGAGTAGAGCTGGTACAGTAAAGTTCAGCTGTCAAGACTGCTAACTTGCACAAAGCTTATACAGGACAGGTTTGCCATTTATCTTTGTGGAACCCTTGTTGGAACTCTGGACCATCAGAAAGCTTCTACAAAGCTTCTGATGTAAAGTTCTGCTGTCAAGACTTCTAACTGGCACAAAGCCTCTACAGGACAGGCTTGCCATTCATCATTGTGGAAACCTTGTTGGAACTCTGGACCATCAGAGAGGATTACGGGAATATAATTTCCATATACCTGTCGATACAGATTGCTCATGGTAGCCGATTACAGTAGCAACAGAAGAGATGGATACACTTACACTTACTATCTTGTAAGGCGATTACAGTAGCAACAGAAGAGATGGATACAATTCACTTGCTATCTTGTAAGTAGGTAATTGCTGTTCTGGTTGTAAAGCAACAGCAGTGTGTTCTACAGATGGCACTTAATAAGAGTTGGAAAGGCTGGTTAGCATTCTTGACTTTGTCATCAGTCCTGTCAATGATAATGGCCACATGAGTGTGTGTGTCGATATGTATATGTACACACCAAAGGTGCTAGAGTGCTGTTTTTTTCAAACATCTTTTCAAAAATAAATAAATAAATAAATATTTTTCATGCTGCGTAAGCATTTTGACTGAGCTCTCCAGCATAATTTGTGGAGGAAAGTTGATCTTTTGAAATAAATAAATAAATAAATATTTTTCATGCTGTGTAAGCTTTTTGACTTGGAGCTCTCCTGCATAATTTGTGGAGGAAAGTTGTTCTTTTGCTTGAGCTAATAAATTTCAGCAAGCCATTAGTGTACAAAGTATCACTGCTACCATTTCAACTTTCTTGAGTTAAAAGCCTTTGTATCTGTATTGCAACTTAATGTCTTCTGATTGTTTCTTCACGCAAACTCTCTGCAAGTGTGATGACGAAATTTCAACTCATGTCTTCATCTTTGTTATGTACCATCTCATCATCTATTTAAGAACTTGCTGTAGCAAAACTCTCTTCATTGCACGTCTCAGGCAGTTGCAGAGTCGAAGTTTCACGTGCCAAGGGAAGCAGATAGCTCTCATGCAATAGGGTTGTAGATGAAGAAGACGTGGGCGGCTGGTGATTAGGAGAGTCCGTGAGAGTTGACTCGGTGGAGATGGCACTCGAACGACCCGGCGTGCGTGGCCGGAGCGAACATGCACTTTGTCGACGGAGGACCATTTCCTCCTCTGGGTCCGTGGCGAAGGAGTTGCCCGCTGATGCTGGTTGCACTCGCGGCCGTGGTGCTGGTGCTGGTGCTGCTGTTCCTTGCCTGCTGCCGTAGCAGCGACGAAGGTGGACGCCATGCTACTGGCGAGACTTCCTTAGTTGTTCACTATCGAGATCTCGAACCAAAAACCGATCGTTCGTGTGCATAGTACTAGAAGACGAAGACAAAGAATGAATGATCACTCAAATGAAGAGTCATGGAGATGAAACGAAGTACATACAGAACGGAGCAGCAAAACGGTTGGCAAGTGTCACGGTGGCTCGAGAAGCGGAAGCGGCCAACTTGGTTCTTAGAGGCAAGCCTTCTTTCCCAGTAGATGGACCCTGTGAGGGCCCACACTGGATTCTAAGATCATAATAGCACAGGTATAATATGGTTTGTTAAATTATTATGCACGAAAAAGATAAAAATATATTTTTACTATCTTTAAATTATTAATATTATATAAACTTTCCAACCTACTAACCCACCACCCGCCACACACCTATTGATCCTGCTCACCCATCGCACTTGCTTCGATCACCCACCACACCTACTCACCCGTTTGTCACCCCTCTTTCCAACATGCTCACCAACAATTTTTACTATACATAAAAATTGCCACCATGATTATTACAGTAACTCTGCTTAAGTTGTTGCAATATGTTGACCTGATGAGTCTCATGCAAACAAAGTTACAAGAAAAAAAGGCAAATGTACAAAAGTATTTATTGGATGAGCTCCGCAACAAAGTAACATTGGGGTGAAGATGATGTTGTAGAAAGTGGACACGAAGTTTAACAGATGATTAAGATCGCACTGTAAAAAGTTGAATTATCAGAGTAGTATCCTCCTACTGCTCATATGCATGGCTAAACGTGTGACTATTTTCATGAACTAATTGCCAGTGTTAATACTACCAATTGACATGTTTACATGATATCTTTACTCTTTTATCTTTGCTATTTGCATGTCAAATTAGTATCTGCACAGCAATATGATTGATTCTGTGACTAATATTGCCAATTTTTTGTTATCACTGCAGATGCAGAGATTAGTTGTAAATTTGGATCAACTAAAACCTGATTAGACCATAGGTTGTGGATATTCATAAAAATTACTAACCTTCCATGCCTGTGGGGCAGGTTGCGATGTCACGAATTGTATTCTCTCACAGCTCCATAAATGTCCATTATGCATCTAAAGAAATAATAACAGCAAAAAAGGCTTGTTTGTTTGTCGCTAAAATAAAACAATATAAGAGTTAGCTTATGATTATGCTCATCTTTGTGTCTGGTATCATATTTGAAATGCCATTATACAGTGTCAGGATTGCTACCTTTCCAATTTCTCATCTTTTGCCACAGTGTATTCAGCAACTCCACCGACCTACAACCGAAACCAAACCATACACAAACTGCTTATTGATGTCAGCAACAGGATCAGCATTGGATACATTTTTATTTCCAACAGCAACTAACCATTATAACTTTTTTTTATCAAAAATATTCAGAGTATAAGGCACGTTTAGACATTTTAAAAATCTTCGACTTTGATAGCATACTTTTATAAAGATTTCCTTCATGACTTGATCACTGGTTCATCTGGTGGGGATTGCAACAAATTGATGATTAGCTACCTTGTTCCAGGGTAGCTGAAATCAACATCTTATGGATATATTTCCACCAAGAGCCTGGTGATATTTGTTTACTTTGACTATGCCAAAGTAAGATGATCAACATGACAGATGGTGATCTCATCCCTGTTACAATGAAAATAAGATGATCACCACTTGAGGAGACAAAAGAAGATTAGTGTATGTTCTACTGGAACAAAAAAATTGATAAAGTCATCATGTCTAGAGTAGCAATTGAAAAATGGTCTCACATGGTGTATATCAGTACATAGTAACAGGGAACACACTATTTCATTCACCTGCAGTTCTTGTGGTGCAGAGATCTCACGAGAACATACATGATTAAATCTGAAATGCTGCGTCTGTATGCATATCCATCAACTTGTGTGTGTGTATATATATATAGAGAGAGAGAGAGAGAGAGACCTGAATATTGCCAGCAGGATGAAGACGTGAATCCTGTCACCTCAAAAACATAATCAAAGCTGAAAAGGCAATACATTATAAAAGATTTCTTTTCTGAAGGCATTCTAACATAAGTGCTAAGCGGAGAAAAACATCTTTTTTTTAACTGCACAGAATACATTTGTATCGCTCATTTGTATTTAAAAAAAAACAGATGAGTTATTGTACATATAAAACAATATTTAGATCATGGTCAATCGTTTGATCATTTGTAAGGTAGCCAAATCATACTTTAATGCATGAACAATTTTCATGCATTAAATTAATATTGTTCATCATCTTAGTTTGATGACCACATTAAAGGCCATCCAAATCATATACATTTTGGTTTCTAAATATTTTGAACCAAACTATTCAATGTCTCCTATGGCCAAACCAGTCCAATATTGTGATATGCCAATATATCATCTTGCACCAATTGGTATCAATAGTAAAGAACCAAAAAAAGAAAATAGAAGGACGAATGAGGCACTTACCATATAATCTTTCTCGGACGAGGAACAAGAGAGGAATCTCCTCTTCCTCTTCTCTTTTACTCTTCTTCCTTTTCCTACCAAGACGAACAGTTGCAGACAAAGAAACCCTAGGGCTCCCAGAGCCAAAGTTGAGTGATCAGCTAGAGTATTATTAAAGTGCCAACATTAGATCATTCATTCCTTTCACATGAATGTACAACTTCTGGAAATTAGTAGGCATTCTTATGACCACTGGGTTCCACTTGCTCCTTCCATTAAAGGGCATCGATTTTCATAGCTTAGTTAAGCCTTAGTCGATCTTGCCTCTTAAGTTACCTGTCAATGCATCCGAATAAATGTTATTCTTTAAAATAAATTCTAAAAAGGCAGTTCACTAAGACATCTACCAAAGATGTAGTGCATAATGTTACACACCGACACAGGTTGCCACACCTAGTTAGCACTGCATCCATCAAAACATGATAGGCTCAGTTGCTCCTTATGTCAAAAGAAAAGGTAGGGAAGAGAGAGAGAGAGAGAGAGAGAGAGAGAGATTAAAGCTTGTGAAGCACTGGGTGCATTTATTTCACTTTTCCTTGTAATTGTCACAAAGAAAACTGAATGCAAGAATAAATTGTAAAACCTCTGTGGGGATAACTTGTATTTGTCCTTGACATAATTTTCTTGGTTCTGATACAAATTGTACTGTCCATTCTCAACAAAGAAGAAGATACTCTTAAGTTGCATTTACTAATTTATCATAATTCCTGAGTAAATTTGATATAGATAATGAAGGAAACAATAATTATAATCTACTTCAAAAGAAAAATTGCATCCAAGAACATGGAAATTCTTCCAAAGATCGCAATCTAGTCTTCTAAAACAGGATAGGTACATTGCCTTTATCATAAATCCAAAAACAAAAAAATTATTCCATTGATGAAATTGACTGCAGCAAAAATTTATTCACCCTGCTGTTGAATCTCCTTGCTTGATCTTGGATGTAGCGTTTAGTAAAGAAGTAAAGAAGCATGACAGCCAGAACCGGAACAACAAGCCTCTCAAATAAGGTGATGAATATGCATTTTTTTTGCTTGAAATTCAATTTGCTGAATAGCACACTAATGAATTCAGAAAACTCATATCTTGCTTTTTCGATTTAGACCTTAGATTTCAGGGAACTTCAAAGTTAAGAGGACAACACTTTTCTAATTTCAAAAGCATCTGCAAATACATAACTTTAGATAAAAAAAAGTCTAATATGAATAGTTATTTCTTCTAGTGCTTATTTCATTAGTTGGAACTTCAATAGAACTAATCAAATAAACAAGTATTTTGGATGGCTATTGATCTTGAGATCATTAACCACGTTGTAGATGCCCACTCTTCTTTTCCTCGCAGTGTCTTAAGACTTGTACCATCGAGATTACCGTGTACTAATGATTGTTTTAATTATTAAAAAAAATTGCATAAATTAGATCTTTTGTCATGTATATAGGAAGATACTACAGGCCCAATGACTGGTTAGCCAATTTGGGTCATGCTGATCAGGGTTTGTGCAGTATCATGCATTCTAAGATTTCCGGAGCTTGGATGACTAGAATGAGATGAATTTTCTTTTTCACAGAAAAAAAAAACAGCAGGTAGGGCATAATGATTATTCGACTTAGGGCTGTAAATGGATCATATCATGATTTGATATTTGTATCTGATCCAAATCCCAAATATCAAATCAAAAGACACAATGCATTGGCAGCATTTCGATCCATAACCTATGATCCAACTGGCCCAACTAACGGGGTACAAGAAAAAAGAGAAGCAGAAGATGAGGGGAGATGACAGAGCATAACAAATCTTCACCTCAACTGAAAACAAAGCAGTTAAATAAACAAGGGTTGAGTCTTGAAAAGTCTAGAACAATCTCCTCTAATGGTGCACCTTAACTTTCATGACAAGTTCTAGGTCTGGAAATGCTGAAACTGAGATCCAGTCAATGGGTTGCCAAAATAGAAAAAAGAAGGAAATAAGAAACTAGGTGAAACAAAACCCAGAGATTGATGAACAAACACAATGTTTGAACAAAAAAATATTAAGTGAACAAGACTATTTTGCTACCGACACCTCCTGCCACCGACACCACCATCTCTAACAATGAGACCTCGTCTGATGGTGATCTTGCACTTACAATAACATAAGGTCAAACCCTCAGACATTTGTCTAATGGTGTAAAAGAGCCACTTTATTCTATCGTAAGGCCCCTCTAGTCTATCAGATATGATAATTATCATTGCCAGTTTAGATTGACCCTAGTCCTTCTAGCTCTGCTATCCAATTAGCAGTTGGATCAAAGAATCAGCTACCAAGTCACAAACTCAATCCAGATCCAGGTTTATTAGATGAAATCTTTAAATGGAACAGCTTATGTTTGCAACCCCCAGTTTGACATCAACAACCTTAAAATGAAAGGCACATATAAGCACATAAATCAACAAATCTTATAAATTCTGACATTTCAAATCTAAACATTAAGTCAGATGATGTCAAATGTTCATTTCTACTCACATGCCGTGTTTACTTCTACTTTCATTAAGTCACCACTTTAACTCATGACTGGTTCTGGAGAAGAACAGGCTTCAATAATAACTGTGTTGACTGTTAAATTTTTCTCATTTCCCAAATTTTCATTCCATATTCATCTTTCATTTCCCCTTATATAGTGCCTTGCGAAAATCAAATTGAAAAGATAAACGCAAAATTACTGATGTAAAAGTTTCATACAAGCTTGACAAGAGCAATTCAAAGTTCAGAGAAAAATAGTTCGGTTACTTGGAAGTGTAAAAAATTAAAGACAATAATCTGACACTGAGATTAGTTTATGTACTTATTCTTTCTTGGATGAGATTAGCATGTTCCATGCTGTTGTCCTTCCTAGCATATGAAAGAACACTGCGATACATGTTTAGTGTTGGTTGAATTCCTGCATCTTCCATCCACTGCAAAACCTGTGCATAAAGAACTTAATTGTGTAGTTCATGATTATGATATTAAAGATATCTTCATCTAACATGAAAAACAATGTGAGAATACAAAATTCAGATTATAATATATAGGAGGTAAAAGAAACCAATCATCAATACTGAAGCTACACAAATCAGTTAAAATATAATCATAAGCATGAAACACAAGCAAGAAGCATAAAGAATGATGCTGCCATTCTACTATTCAGATTATCAAATTCAAATTTCAAAGAATAAATGAAGATTTAACATTAAAAAAACAAGAAAAGAATATACAAAACACTTGAGCACTTCATATTTCATAACAAGCCAGACAAACCTCAATACACATCCTCCATCTTCCAGATGCTAAAAGATTCTTCAACAAAATTGTGTGTGTTACCAAGCTGACGTTTGAATGTGAAGATAATATCTTGTAATAAACCTGTATAAGAATAGGAGAAAAGCACTGATCATATATTGTTCCTTTAGGAGAAGTGAAAGGTATACCATAGACAACATTTCAACCATATGAAGATCACCTCTACCTTAAAATGTCAGAGGGTAAGAAACACGACATATGATAGGGGACAACCACAAATGTAAGATATCGACAGATATGTATTGAAAATCATGGAGCTGATAGATTCATGCTTTCTTGCATGCCCTAATTATTAGGCAAAATGGTGTGTATGGAGTCAATGGTTTTCAAATAAATGTGTATGCCTAATAAGATTTGTGTTTGTTCAACAGATAGTTCATTGAGAAGAAAATTTTGACAAATGGGGACAATTCGTTAAACAAAAGCACTAGAACTTGCTCTAATGTTCAGAAATATTCTGTAAGAAAGATGAACAGATATGTTGAATTAGGTATATTTTCTTCTCAAACCTTAAATTCTTTGAACTATTTATTTTGAAATATTAGACAGACAAGGTGTAATATAAACTGTTGACATGTCCTTTACAAGGAAATAGGATTCTTTCCAGAAGAAAGCTCAATTTCTAGATGACTAAATGTGCTACAGGAGCTGCACCAATGATGGCTACTTTTTTATTTGTACCTGATCCTTCACAAGTAATATCCATAAAGTCAATGAAAGCAGAAAATAAGAGATTTCATGTCAGCAATAGGAGACAACATTTGATGTTAACGCAATTATTAATCTGAGATTCGACCAAACTATCAAATGAGCAGCTCCAACTAGACGTCATCTATGTCAAGCATGGTTAACATCTATCAGCGTTGCTCAAGTTTGTAAAACTCTTACTAGTCAACTCAGAATCAAGTGCAGTCTTACTAGTCAACTCAGAATCAAGTGCATGCAGTCTCCATTAACTATCAAACTATCACAAAATCTTGACATTATGATAAAGAGTATCAAGTTTGTCCTAATTTTAACATATAGGCTATCAATACCTAGTTTTTCAATTAATGACCTGTTATTGTGAAACAGATACCTTCATCATGGTCTCAATCTTTCCACTCTTTCCAAGGAAATGCAGAAGCTGATTTAAGAGACCAAGTGAAATTGATGAGAATGATGTCTCCATACGTTCAATTGTTTTGCTTGCTGCCCTCCAGTCTCTTACCCTTGAAAGGAAAGTAGAAATGATTTTCTTAGTAAACTAGAACCAGCTAAATTTCAAGATATTTTCAAGCACACAAATAAAATCATTGTTTTCTATATTTTAATTTCAGTTGAAGTTTGCCACTGAAGAAACACAAAGATGCAATTAGATGGTATCACTCATAAGTTTCCAGTAGTGCTGGCATAGTATTGTGATGTCATTTTAATAAAGAATATTAGGAACTAAAGACCTGGCAAGGCATGCACTAGGTTGTGATTTTCTCTTGTTTGTTGCAATATTGCCTAGTAAAAAAATATAGTTTCAAAATAACAAGCCAAACATCATATAATAAAAATGGAATCAGATAAAATGGATGTTAGGCAGAAAAAAGGAGGGAAGCATCACCCAGCATCACTAGGAAAATAACCATAAGAAAGCTGCAGGACCATTACAGTTGTACCGCAAATAAGTCAATTCTTAATGATAATGAATGTCCTAAGTAACCAATATCTAATCAGTTATAAAAGTACTCTTGACTTTTGTCCTATAAACAGAAAGCTTACATGCTGCAAGCATATATGACCCCAAAAGAAGCACTTGAGTTTAATGGGATAGACTGCTCTCTCATCAATTCTGCCAACCAAAGAACCTTCTCAGGTTGGCATCCAATGTTCAGGGCTTCTATTAATGATGAACATAGAATAGGATCTGGCTGAATGTTATTTCTTTCCATGTCTTCAAACAGCTCCCAGGCTTTCATCCAGTTCCCTAAAGTGATTCCAAAATCACACAGTTAAAATTTGTTCCTTTCAAACACTCCCTGTCTATCTTAGTTTAGCAGGTAAGATACCTGCTATAGAATATGCATGAATCATGGAAGTGTATGTTATAACATCAGGTGAGCAATCAGTCCCCTTCATCATATTGAAAATAGATTCAGCCTCTGTTAGCTGGCCCTGGCAAGAAATCAACCAATGCATGTTATAATAGGTAAATAGACCAGGAACCAATTAGCTGAGCAAGTCAGTATCACTTACCTGTTTGCTGTATGAGTGGATCAGAGATGAGTAAACCTCCTTGGAAAATGGAATATTTAGGTCCATCATCTCATCCAAAAACTGTAAGGACTCTGCATATTTTTTCACCTTACAAGAACCACTAATTAGTATATTGAAAGTAATGGAATCAGGTTTTATATTATCTTCTCTCATTGACCGGTATAAAGATACAGCTTTATCATATTCCTCCACACTCATATAGCTCCCAATTACCGAGTTGTATGCAACTGTGTTTAACTTAATCCGTCGTGATCTAGCTGCTGATAGTACAGAGTCAATGTTTACAATTTGACTACATCGGCCACAAGCTGCCAAAAGTGTGCTTATTGAGACAATATCTGCTTGAACACCATCTTCTTCCATAGCATGCAACACTCCTATGGCTTCAGCCAACAAACCTGAAGATCCATATGCATCAATTAATGCGTTGTAACTAACAATATTTGGCCTCAACGAATTCTGTTTAATCATGTCAAAGACTCCTTTAGCCTTTTCGGGCTGTCCTGATCGTCCATAAGCATTAAGTAAAGAAGTGTATGATACAACATCAGGTTTCAATCCTGCATGTTTAAGTAAATTAAAAGTGGCCAATGCCTCTGTATGCATTCCATTAGAAGCATAGGCACCAATTAGTGCATTATAAGAAACAATATTAGGTTTCAGTCCTTCAGCAAGAATCATATCAAATACCACCTTGCAATTCTCAATTTGTCCACAAGTTGAATATGCATGAATGATGCAGGTAAAAGTAACTATATCAGGCTGACACTTTGCACCTTTCTCTCGCATTGAGTTAAAAACATCCACTGCTTTTCCAAATTGTCCAAGCTTAACAAGGCAATGTATAATTATATTAAAAGTGATAGTGTCAGGGCAAATATTTGTTTCTTTCATCAGATCAAAGTAAGCCAGAGCTTTTGAATATTGAGCCCCTCTTTTGAAAGCTGATAAAACAATGTTATGAGTCACCAAATCAGGCCCCACACCATTTTCTGTCATTTTCTTGCAAATTTCAAGAGCCTCTCTCCAGTGGCCACCAGATCCACAAGCACTAATCAAATTATTGTATGTAGTTCGGCTAGGAGGTATCTGCGTGAACAACATGGAACATTCAGAATAAATATCATCCACATAGAAAGCAAGACAACAAAATTGAAAGATATCTAAATAATACAACTTTGAGAAACAAAAATTAAAAATATATATATGATATTCACATTCACCCAGCTCAATGTCAAGAGCATCAGGTTCTTATTGTTAAGTATACGCAGCTAGTTTACAGAAGAGAGAGAACAAGACTGATCAATTCAAGGGCTATATCTGTGTACGATATAATTGTGAATATATATCCATATTTACACACACACACACACACACACACACACATATATATATATATATATATATCAATATTTGGTGAAACCTATCAAAGCCTGAGCCTTCAGAATTTGGACTGGAAGGATCAATATCATTGAACTATCATTGCCCAAGAGTTAGAACCACCATGCCAGAACCCAACCCGACGAGCCCATTGGCAAAGTAACTTGGATAGGACCTCTAATCCTAGAGCCCAAAATGCTTCAATTCATATCCTGGAGAACAAGACTGATGAATTCAAGGGCTATACCTGTGTACGATATAATTAGATTATATATATATATATATGTATATATATATGTATATGTATATGTATATGTATATGTATATGTATATATGTATATGTATATATGTATATGTATATATATTATATATGGTGAAACCTATCAAAGCCTGGGATTTCAGAATTTGGACTGGAAGGGTCAATATCATTGCACTATCATTGCCCAACAGTTAGAACTATCATGTCGTAACCCAACTCGACAGGCACATTGGCAAAGTAACTTGGATAGAACCTCTAATCCTAGAGCCCAAAATGCTTCAATTCATATCACTACTGTTTCGTCTAACCTTATATACCAACACATCCGCCAATACCAATGTGAGAGTGAACATGGTTCCATCATCTCCACTTAATGGTTTAATGTACTCATCAAGGTCAAAGACTTGCCGAAGATCAGTCCTTAGCGGGTGGCCTCTAATAGCATACCATGTAAGACGGATTGTCGTTGGAAACAGGATGAAGATTGAAATCAAGATCAACTAGGGAAGATAAGCTAAAGATCAACAAATCAGTCGAATCAGATCAACAATATCAAAAACAATGAAAAAATAATTTAAAAACAAAATTATATTAAATAATAGAATAAACATTAGACAAACAATTTCTTTAAAAAACCAATAGTGCATGCTAAAAGATATTTTGCCTTAACATTTCATACAATAACTAATTTCCAAAAAACCTAAATAAAGAATTAATATCGAAGAAATAAAGCTCATGAAATAATAATGAAAATATTGGAGAATGATTCTTAGAAAATAACTAATGATATGCCACACATAAAGGTCCAAAATTTATCCACTCATAGATTTAAAGATAATAGTGAGCCCCCATTGTTGCATCGTTGCCACTAAAAACACCAAACAGGTGACATGTAGAGTGATGCTAAGACAAATAGAGAACTTATTTGAGATAGAGCCCACGAGATTCTGGATTAATCCCGAAACCCACGGCAAATTCCTTAAGAAGTTTAATACTAATGTCTTCTCTGTTTCGTAGACAGTCACAGACTTTCTTTACCTTTCCTTTTTCGCTTCCCTCTTTTCCTTCCTATCCTATGGCATGGTTATAGACTATTTCTTGGATCAAGATTAAGAAATCAGGAAATCAACTGAAATTGGATAGGTCATGGATGGTTGGAATACATTGTATCATATTAGAATTTGTCAATAGGCAAATGATGAACAAAGGATTCCCTTACAGAAGAAAATCAACCATCAATGTTTCAAACAAGGTTGCAAAGATAGAACATGCTGACTGATATAGGTCAGTTTTTTGCCCGTCTGAGCCATGACCAATATGCAGACCTGAAATTTCAAATTTTCACCCAATCCATACCAATGGTCCAGTCAAAATTTGAGCAGTATAAATAGATGTACCAGACAGTAAACCTACATACCACCCAGCACATGTACCTATGAGACAACTATCTCTTTCTTTTCTTTTCTTCTTTATATCCCTATTTCTCTCACATGTTCTCTCGCTTCCTCTCTTATGCATCTTGTACAATATCTCCACCCTTCTCTTCCACTTCCTCCGCCTCCCAATCAAATCACCACTGCCTTCTCCCCGTTGCAACACCGCTACCACCTCCTCCTTCCTCACCTCCTCTCCTGTGTCCTCTTCAGTTGGAGAAGTACTAGATAGCACAAAGACGAACCAACAGCTGGCACACCCCACCTTAGCAGTACCAAATTGGTCCACCAAGGACCACTATTGGTATTCATTAAGACTTAATACCTTGTTATAAAATATTGGCAACGCATGAAATTTCAGTATATTGTCGATATATATAACTCAAGATTATACTGCTAGCACACCCTTTCTGCCAATTGAAATCTGCCAATTGAAAGGGATCAAAATTTGACCTACCATAGTATGAATATATTGCATAGTCAGTGTACAGTTCCATGAGACTCAATATGCCAAAACAGTACTGGGAATACACATCAGTCCAACCAAGGACTACTTGTGTGATTTTTATTGATTTCCCAAAGGGTACACAAATATACACATCATTAAAAACCCCTCCGTCAAGGACCAGTAAATTTTAATCTGCTAAATTATTTTACTTGGTTGAAATTTTAATCTTTTATCTACTTTAATTTTTTTTTTAACCAAAAAATAAAAATTATAGGATCCCCATCAGGATATCCTGATCCAAGTAATCCATTATTAGTCTATATCTCTAATGATCAATCTCAAATCTAAATTTTTTAACCTTCATCTCAGCTAATCAGAGTTCATGATTAGGATCGAAAAAAGTAACAAATCAGCCTGCATTCAACATATGCAGATTCAAATCAGTAAAATTTTCAAATCATGTCAAAAGTCTTGCTCATTACCCCTTAAAATTAAAGAATTGCAGTAACAATGGTTCTATGACCAGTCTTTGCTGATCCATACAGCCAAACACTAAGATAGATGGGTTGCTCTCATTTGATTGGCATAAAACTTAGGAAACAATAAAAATGAGTGCAGGTTGCTACAATAAGCCAAACAGGAAGAAAATAATCCACCATTTGGTTACTATCATTGGATGGTTAAAACAACCAGTTCATCAGAGAAGATGTAGATAAATTATCACGGAGCTTATGATTAGTTGTCGATGACTTTTCAGAGCAAATGCAACATGGTCTAAAATCAGCCGTAAAGAAGAGCAAGAAAAAATTATTATCATACAACAGTGTGATCAGGAATTCATGATAAAGTACATACAGCAGCTTGAAGCATATCTTCCATAATATTCACAGCCCAACGCCACTGACCAACTCGACCATGTGCATTAATGAGAGCATTATAGGTTTCAGTATCAGGTTTGCACCTAAAACAATGTCAGACATGCAAACATCAGATAACATCACAACAAACTAATATTTGGCATTGTTAAGCAAACTTTTCCAGTCTAACAAACTGATCAGTAACATAATCAGTAGCCTGGTATTTAAAAAGTTCACCTTCTTTACAGTCTGCATCTGAACACACACATCAACAAATAATGCCACAAAACATATCTATATTTTCATTCCACAAATAAATTACCTCCACTGTTGCATCTCAAAAAATAAACCACGTGCTTGATCAGTTTGATTATGTTTGGCATGCAGACTAATGAGCATATTGTAGATGTCACTCCGAGGAGAGTAGTGTCTCTGATTTTTCATCCACCGGAACACATGTACAGCATGATCAAGGGAACCAGTACTTGTTATTTCCTAAAAAATACCCAAACATAAAAATTTTATTTAACTTCTGCACATTATTTTGTTACTCACAGACAAAGTAACAATTGTAAAGCATCCATATAGTTTAAGCACTTTATACATTTAGGATGAATTGGCATAATAACTGTAGTTATAAACATCATATATCATAGTCTACAACTGACACAAAAAAGGTTATAAGATCAAAGTTATCAATCTTATAGCTCAATGTCCATACACATGTCATCTACCTATATGCTGTATTTATGGTGAGAGCCAAGATTGCCATGTAGCAAATTCTGCACATTATGTCCAAAAGATGGTGCCACCTCCAGGACATATAATATGCCTGTTTCTGTGGTGCATATACATAGGCATGGCACAGGGAAAGTACCTCCAGGTTGCAGTAACATACTGGCATAGCGCATAGATGGAATGCAACATCACACAAAGTTGCATAGCATGGGTGGCATCAGCATGTGTTGTTATGAACTGCATATTTTAAAGTACTAGTTACTACCTTACTGTGAAACCCATACTCATATCTTTGGTGGCACAACTCAATACAATATCTACCCTGCCTTTAAGTTGTGCCGGTGTTTTTTCAACTTCAGCTACCAGGACTTCCTTTCGTTGTCCAGCATTCAAATAACTAAGTTCCTTCTCTTCTGGAATTCAAAGATCTATTGTCAACCTTAAATATCCTTAAGTAATCTGCAGCTGTTTTAGCCAAAATGCACAATGAAAATGAAAGAATCCAAAAAACTCCAAGGAGATAAGTTGAACACTGAAGAACATAGCCTTTCTGAGTCAGGATTCTTAATAAGTTGAACACTGAAGAACATTGCCATATTGAAATCATGGAACCGTATCTCTTAGTTCCTATGGATTTAATCAATTTGGGTATAAAATCAAATGATCCAGTGTGAGAAGTTGACAACTAATACATCAACATTAATTGGATCAACTTGAGAACCCCATCCAAATATTTGGCATTAGATTTCACAAGTTTGCATGTTGAAAAATATCACTTGCTAGATTAGTGCATTGTCATTAGCTTTGATTAGCATGTCATTTGATTCACTGCATTTCAATGGAGTGTTGAAGTGTTGGCAAGTGTCTTTTGGGACTTGCCCCCTGCATAACACAAGCTAGTCTTTTCTTAGTGCAACGAATTACATCATAATATACGAAGAATTTATCCTGGTAGGATATGATAAAAGCTGACAGAGTACGGCTCTTGTCACTGGATAAATTCTACCAAAACTTAATCACATCAGTCAGGACCTGTCCAACAACCAATCTTACCTTTATAAACCCCCAATTTCTTCAATATTTTGTCCATTGTTCATCCAATAACATAAAGCCAAGGCATGTTCCATCTTGTATGTTGGTAGGATATCTCTTTTCCCCATGGAAAGTACAATCGCACGCCTAATTGTTACCCGGTAATACATGCCTATATGATTTCAAAAATGCTACATTTGTTCCATATTGCGCAATCAACCATGTAATCTCCCCTCAAAAAGTATTCGTGGAGAAGGTTTCATGATATAACGTGTGAATCCTACGCACCAGCGGCAAAAAAAGAAAAAAGAAACGAAGGCGGGGAATTGAGACGTACCCGAATAAGGAGATGGAAGTTTTTCCGAGCGAAGCGACCGGCCCAGCGGTTGAGGACGCCATCGATGTCCTCCCAGTGGCGCAGCCTCATCACCTGGTCGACGACCTCGGAGAGCTTCCAGTCCTTCTGCCAGCGGCTGCCGTCGACGCGGAGGCGGTACCTCGCAGGGATCTCATCCTTGCGGGCCCCGCTGATCTCGGTAGAGACGCGGCGCTCGCCCTCGTCGTAATCCACGAAACCCACCACCCTCTTCTCGTCCCACCCAGACCCTTTCTTCCTCCGCTGCTGCTGCTGCTGCTTCTTGGAACCCGGAGCCGTCGGCTTGATCCAAATCTTGCGCTGCGGAGTCGGGGATTCTGGGAGGTTCGCGGAGGAGGGGTTTGGAGGAGCGGAAGGGACGGGTTTGGTGGAGAGCGCGCTGCTGCAATCCATTGGACTTGTGCCGGCCACAGCTGGGGAGAGGTAGAGGGAGAGGGGGATAGGATAAATAGCAGCTTGGACTTGTGCCGGCCACAGCTGGGGAGAGGGAGAGGGGGATAGGATAAATAGCAGAGGAGGCGGTGAGGGGTTCTTACCATATTGTGATGTGACGTCGAACTCGATATGCACCCAACGACCCAATTTTGACATTTCAATGTCAATTTTCGACCCAATTAACGACATCAGCATGCATTGCAATCGAGAGAATCAATTCCACATTTTAAGCCTCCAATGAGGACCATGAAGCATTGTGGATTTGGAATATACGTTCGATTGCAATTGGACCATGCCCAGAGAAATTAATCTAAGTTAGACATATATAGATCTAAAGAAGGTGGGTCCATGAACAACCAACCATCTTGCTCCCGGAGGCACCAAAAGAATCTGATGAAGCAGTAACAACGGAAAGAAAGAGAAGAGGGAAGAAGAGAGACAAACCCAACAAGAAGAAGCAGCCAACCTAATGACTCAATCTTCGTTCGGAAGAGCGTCTAGAAACATGGGATGGAAGAGAGGAAGAGAAAACTTACAAGAAGCCCTAAGTAAAGAAATCCCAACAGAGACGATCCAAGAAGCCAAAAGTAATTCAATAAGGGGGCAAAAAAAACCAACCTCGACGAGATCTTGGAGGATATGGCAGTTCGCCAAGCTTCACCTGTGCTCGCGATCTCGGGGGCTATAGCGGTTCCGTTCCCCGACGAAACTGAAAGCCCGGTCGAGATCTCACCAAGTCTCAAGAACTAAGAAAAGCCGAAAAGGTTCGAGAACAAGAAGCTCTGATATAAGACCACGACCAGAGGAGAGGATGAGAACATACGATCTCGAGCAGCGGCGGTAGGAGGAGAAGAGCAGCGAGTCTGGAGTCGGGGAGTGGCCCGCACTGGTTTTATATCTTAGTGCACTAAGATTCCCGCACCGGCGATGATCAATGCATCAAGATTCCCACACGATCGACCGATATGCGCGTACGTTCCGCGCGATTACCGTTAGAACTCTAAAATGATTCATATTATTTTGAGTGGCTGATAGTATATTTTGTTATATGTTTGCAAGCGAAAGAGACGTATATAAAATATATGAACAACCTAAAGAAAGAATCGTAACCAAAAGCACAAGAAAAGGAGTCACCGCTGCAATCAAAGTACATATGCGATCACATATCTACCACCCAAACAACACAAGTGTCCCCCCACCTCCAAATCAAAGACTAAGAGTCTTTAAAGTAGCAGTACAAAACAACAACCCACATCAACTCTACATCCAAAGAGAACAGATAACTGGACACAAATTGCCTAGGGCTAGAAGTTCCTCGGATGCTCAAAGCTCAGAGGTTGCTGATACAGTGGTGCCTGCACAAGACGGAAACCAATAATTAAGATTCTTCATCGGTCCAGAAACTGGGTGTCGCATCGGCATACCTGAAACTTAGCCTGCCTGAAGTGTTCGTAGGAGTATGAATACATCATGGCAGGGTTGGGCCACTGCATGCAGAAAGCATCCTTCGTGTTCTGGTCGTATCCGAAAGCAAAATATGGGTTCACTGATGGGTTAGCTAGGTTCCTTGACATGGGGCTGAATGAGGAAACATCTGCCTCGTACTGTACGAAAGGAGGCTGAAGAATGTTGCATGCTTGGAGACCAAAATTCTGGTACGCTGCGGGTCCTCTAACGTACCTGCAGAAGTTTGAGCAAGTTTCTTGGTATGACAGATTGCATGGATACATAAGAGCCTGAAATAGAATGAGAGGACCTGTACCTTTCATAATGCCGATCATAATCTGGATCAGTGCGGTCCTTCTCCATATCTCGGAAAATGGCAACCCTAGATGCACTATCTTTGCTATGGGTCTTTTCGATCTCATCTAGTGCATATTCCTGCTCATCCATAATGGAAGGCAAGCTTCTCCTGTCAATTGAATCAGCAGACGACGATCCATCCCCCTCCGAACTGCTAGAGCCACTAAATATGCGGGCCCGTGCTCTATCATATTCCTCCTTGCGCTCTTCCACGGATCTCACTGCACCTTTTTTGAGTCCCATCTCAACATCATCACTCAGGCAAGCTTTCATTGGCCTTGGACGAATGGCAATCTTAAATTGTTCAGCAATTTCCTTTTCATGTTGTTTTGCAGGAACTTCTGATAAACAGACAGCTGGATATTTGCTATTAGGTGTTTTCCTGGCTATCACCCTGCTGCCTAGACCATCTACCGAGTTGTCGAGTGACATGGTATGAAGCCCGTAGTGCTGAGCAACACGATGTGCAGCACACCTTAGATAGGAAGTTGGTAAATGCTGAAATTCAAATTGATGCTGATCAGGATTCTGCATGAACCTCTGGATGGCCAACTCCATTCGCAGAACTGAAGTTTAAAGACAAAGTAGATACATAATGAGTATAAAGTTCATAGAAGAAAAAAAATATGTAAAGGAGTTTATAAACTTCAACTTCCTTCAACCTACTAAATTTGTTTTCAACCAAGTATCAAGTGTGGTAAACAGCAAAAAGTTATGATAAAAACAAGCACGAGGATGTGTTGGCAATCAACTATCAAAAGTTCAACTAAGCCTGCGGATGAAATACCAGAGAAGTTGTCTTGATTAAAGACCAACATATGTGCTTGGACCCTTTCCACATTAAAAATAGGTTAAGCAACCAAAGAAGTAAAAAGCCAAAAAAGAACCATAATTTATTAGCCAAGTTACCCATAATAGAAAATGTATACAATTTTGAAGTGCATACAACTCAAGATTTAGTTACATATAGACAACTTAAGTTGACTCTGGCTCAATTAAAATGAAAGGCTGGATAGCCAATCTAATCCAAAATTGACATATCATGCACCTCACGATAGGTGCATTTAAGAGTCTCTTTGGAAATATCCTAAACACCTAAACAATTTATCTTCATTTTATCCACAGTTAGAACTCTCCCAAATACACAAAGTGAAAACATTTCCTAATCTTTCTCTTCTATTAAGATATACAATTTCCTCACCATGGAACATACAAAAGTGTGCTGTAATCCTTTTCGATCTAAAGAGAGAACAACAATCACAGGAATGCCACTCTCCACTTTATCCAACTCATTTCGTTCCATGATGATATCTTCTTCAATGTGTTGTCAATGATAGATCCAAATTCAATAAAAATATTTTGCAACTGGGAAATTTTGATCCGTCTATTCAGCTATAACTTTAAGTTTTCCATTGGTGTTGCTAAAGTTGGATTAGTATAATTAGATTCTTTGACATACTTTCCCTTGGTGTTGCGCTATATCGGTTCTCATCAACTAAAACAAGATCACAAGCAAGTAGTAAATAACATGGGTTCTCATAATGAATATAAAGTTGAACTTTATGTTCGTAGTCATAAGTCTTGCTTAAAATAACATGGGTTCACAGAGATCAAACTTTTCATCATATGATAAACTCTTCATTTCGATTATGACAACAGATCTACCAGCAGTTTGGCCATCAGCAGTGTTTTCCATGGAAATCAATTTGGCAATTCCCAATCACAAGATTGGGTAGGCAATTCTCGAACATTTTGTTCATCAAATTCAAGTTAAAGGTATCACAATTAGAGATCGCAGCGACTCTCTTATGATGGTATTCTTTGGAATCGAAGGAATCATCAGCAAAGATGGGCGTTTCCATCTCAAGGAACGAAGGAACTATTAACCCACAACAGATCTCTTCATCAACGGTCAATCAATCCAAACCATGTCAAATTCATTTGCTCACGCTTCATCTACCATACTAGATCCAGATCAAATCAGAATTCACACGACGAATTAACACGCAAGAATTCCCACAAAGAGAACCATGTTCTTAACAATCCAACAATAAACCCTAAAACTACAATCCAACAAAAGCAGCCACACGAACCGAAGTTACAGCAACGGCCGAATCAAATCGGAAAGAATCCAAGCCCTAAGCAAGAAATCCATTGACAATACATCAGAATTCGAGTGAAGAACACGTACCGGTGAGCCGATGGCGAGGATTCTCGAGAGCATCAACGAGGAAGGAGTCCACCTGGGCGAGAAACCCCTCCCTCTCGTTCTGCTCGTCCCCCGCCGGAGGATCCATAGATAAGAATTATAAGAGGGAGAAAAGAAGGGGAAAAGGACGACAGACAACTTCCCCTTGGCTTCTCTCCCCGCCTCCGCCGTTGCAGCGAAAACAGAGTAAGGGCGAAGGAAACGAGGGAAAGGAGGGGCGAGCTTTTGTGTCATCTCGATGGAAGGATCCCAACCGTACATCGGTCGTCGGACAAGTTGACCGACGCGGGTTCTTGAACGCGACACGATCTGGATCCAGGGATGGATTTTGATAAAGTCCCCGCTGTCCAAAGTGTGGACGCAACCCCTCTACATCTTCCCCGTAGATCCTACCATCGAGCTCCGTGGTGGCCGTTAGATTTGTCCCAGATGTTGTCCGGTTTAGATTGTGGCGGCGCGATCAAGATCCAAGGATGGATTTGTATGATGTGATCTCCGCCGTCCACAGAGTTATGTAACCGGTCAAATCTTTCCCACCATCTACTCGGTTGTGAAGACTGGATCGAGCTGTAGGAAGGAGACGCAGAGTTAGATTTAACCAAAGATCTTGTTCAGTTTAGCTTGTACCGGCGCGACGAGGATCCAGGGATGGATTTGTATGATCTAATCTCGGCCGTCAACAATGTTGGCGCAACCCCTTGTATCTTTCATGTGGGTTCCACCATCGAACTCGGTGGTGGCGGATCAAACGGTAGCATGCGTACAGAGTATTGCAGCCTGCAACGTGACAAGAATTACTTACAACAATAACATCTTTAGGAGTTGCAGTATGAAATTTACAGGAATCGACGCTAACCTCATCCACTCGCCTGTTTCCTTTGCATGCCTTTCCGCAGCCTTGTACAGGCGATCGAGGCTATACAGCACCATTCCGTATATACATCGAGCATCCTCCTCCTGTTTACCAATAAAAATGGCATAAACTACATGATCCATGTTTCTTTGGTAAATAATATGAGGTTACCAAGTGAAATATCAGCTATGATTTCAACAGTGAAAAATGTAAAGAATTTTCTGTTATTCATGAACGTTGTCATACATACCCATACAGGTGCGCTACTCAGTTGCGTCGATAGCTCATGTGTAACTTGTAAAGGAATAATGAAAAGAATCTCTAGCAGTCATGTTTGAGCAAAACAAATGGTTCATATTTACAAGGAATAATAATTTCTATTTAGCTGTTGAACTGCATTTAAAATCATGGTCTTGAGAGAAGCTTGTATGATCTTGGGAGTAATATAGGTGTGGACAGGATTGGACCCATATGGATCCATCAGTTGCTGCAACTAAGGTTTGAGGAGATTATATTCTCCTACTTATAAATCAGTTGTTAGTGACTAAAAGAGGACGAGAAGCATCAGATCTCAACCTAACAACAACCTAAAAACGCTAAGAAGAAACAATCTCATGTCCCAACAGAAAGTAAACTGAATTTTTAGCGATCTGAAGAACCTGAAAGACTAGTTCATCTTTACCTTTCCTTGATCCATGCAAGTCTGGAACTGCACTAGTCTCCTCTCAACTTCGACAACAAGAAGCCTTCTTTGCCGGCGAGCAACTCTCCCTCTGCCTTCTGCACTCTTATCCTAACATTGTCCACTTACAGAAATTAAAATTCAAGTGGGCTAACAACAGAACAATGTATTTCACTAATAGGTGAGCTTCATAAGAATAATAAAATTTCCTCAAGTGAAACCTGCACTAAGCACATTCGAAAAAGCACAAAAAATAATTCATAGATGTAGATTTCACAAAGCCTAACAAGGTTCTCAACATACTAGGCATAAGAAATTTGCAAAACATCTAAAGATCTAGCAACATTAGATACCCACCCGCATCACCCATGCTCGGACCAAGAGAATCTGATCCAGCTCAAGCATTGCTCTGTATAGAAAGTTTTCCTTTAGTGCAGTCACAACATCACAAGATAATGTATAATTGATTAGAACATCCAGACGAAAATTATTCAACTTACGTCTCAAGATCCAGCTTCAGCTTTTGGATGCAGCATGAGATAAATGCTGGAAGGGAGATCCATTCATTCCAATTCTGCTTAACATTTCATAAGTCCCATCGATAAAGGCTCCTGGTCCTCTTTCAAAGATCATGAAATAAATCTTCTGAGCATTTGTTCCCTAAAATTAGAAGAAACATCGATAAGAACAAGGGTAAACACCTCAAGATTATTTTTGAAGTGACTCTTATCTTCTAGCATTATAAAGCAAGTGATACTAAATTAGCAATGAAATAGACACACACAACAATCATCTCAGCCCGAGATTGCCAAAAGTGCAAACTTTTCTGAACTTTATGCAAATTACATAATATACACTCCATGATGTCTTCTAACATAAAGGAAGCCCTTGATGCTCTGGCAGTGATTTGCAATATGGAGTTTCAAATTGGTTAGCCTAAAAAAACAGTTTCTGACTGTTTCATACGGTATTGTGAATAAATCAGAATATTAACTTAAATAAAGCACATCATAAAATTAAAACAGCACAACAAAAAATATGAAGAGCATGATTATCTCAACAAATTAATTTGTTCTTTTGGGACCTCATTTTCTAAATATTCGATAAGTATGGTCAAATCATAAAGTCTAAAATCCACTGATTCTGAACCAGGTTAATATTAGATGAAATCATAGAGCCGAATAATCGAAATTAAACATAGCATAGAGAACGATAGTAGAGTGGTAGAAGAAATATTAATACTTCATATCAATTTACCATCGATTCAAACATGTAATAAAACGGACAGGTAAAAGACAATTACTTCAAGTATATCCGCACATGGTAAAACACGTTAGAAATAGTAGAGGAAGAGGCTGGAAAAAGTAAAGGATTCGAGTCCTCGAAGGAGCTACCAAATGGCCAATTGAATGAGTGACAAGCATGATCTGGCTAACAAATTTCCAAGTACTACAATCCATTCCCAATTTAATTTCCAGAATATATCATCCATTAAACATCAAAGATCAAAACCAAAAAGATATTGGTGGCTTCGGCCCAACCAGCTTCATGCTCAACTCTTAAAACCCACCCCTACCTCATATTCCCTTTCTCAGAGCAAAGTACAAACACATAGAGGGTGGCACAAAACATGAATAATTTTGCAACCCTAGGTTGCTCTACCACCCAAGAAAATTCTTTCAAGAAAAAATGACCGATTCTTGATATGAAATTGAATCTCGATACAATTTCTTTACATCAGATCGGTAGTCTTGCAACCACTACAAACATGCCGCCGGCATGAAATAAAATCTTGATACGATTTCTTCGTATCCTGAAACCGCTGCACGCCATGCCATCGATGGCCAAAAGAGAACTGAAGAAGGGATCACGGAAACCCGCAACGAAGGCGCTAGGATGCACCAAATTCACAAGAACAAAACCGGATAGCACGAATCATGAACAACATCTTGATGTGGAATCAAGAAAATCCGTTCGACACCAAAACTCCACCGGTCGCAACGCACCATCAAGAAAAAACGACAAACGAAATGGAATCTCGAGACAATCTCTAGGTCTCGAAAGCGCAAGACGGTTAGGAAAGGACCAAAGAGAGGATATCGCGAAGGGCTCACGAGAAAGACTGGGAGGGGGAAACCACCTGCCGTCGACCGCCGTCCGGGAAAGGTAAGAGGTTGTCTTTTAGAGGACAATACAAACTGTTGTATGTAATTGGGGATCGTCGTCGTCGGACAAAAGCCATCCGCAAGAAAAAGGCTAAACGATCGAGGAAGCCATTCGTTGTATGGGGGAGTGTGAGCAAAATTGAGCACTCGAAGGTGAGAAGTGAGAAGTGAGATGAGAGATTTTAATTCATTAAGGTTAAATAAAATAATATCATTTTTCTCGAAATGATATTATTAGAGCAAGAAAGATGGTAAAATAGTCGCCATAATATAATCTAAAGAATGAATGTAGAAGGAAAGTTTAGGAGATATTAAGTCAGTCCAATTTGATCTTAACTTGAAGGTATAGAGATATTCGCGGAGAGGTGATTTCGCCTTTGCTTCCGATTGTTGGAGATGATCTTGATTTCGTTCCAAGGTGTCTAAGGTGGGGTTTGACCTCTCAAAGGGTTCTTGTATAAAGATCAATGTGGAGAGGGGCTTTCTAACCTAGTCTCTCTGATGTTTAACTCATTTTTGAGATTTTTATGGAGAATGAAGAGTTCTATGAAGGGTCTGACTCTTAGGCCAACGTAGAGGATTAGTTAATAGGTTATTCTGTGATGGCCTCAATATTCCCTTCTTGATGTTTTATTCGTAGGAACTGACAAAGGATGGACAAGTTTAAATGACTTCTTGCGAATTGTTATGCACGGAGACTATCAATACGAGTTTAAACGAAGTATTGTCCACACAGATGTTGACAGATTATAATCACCTTCGTATCATCGTCTAGTGGATGATAATTTGATCATTTTCTTTTACGCAAGCCTTGGAGTAATTAATTGGCAAGTATGAATTGACTGTCAAAATAATCTTGTATCAGATAGCAATCAAATACCTTTTCTAAATCAAGTTTGAGAAGTATTAGAGGATGCTTATCTTTAGTGTGAATCAAACTGGTTGGACATAAATATGTTATCATGCATGGTTCCATATTTTATGAATATGTTAATCCGATAGTATCTTTGTATAAAAAACATTACAAAGTGTTAGAATCTCGAAAAGAAAAACTCAAATTCACTTTGATCCCACGGTCACTTTAGAACTTGTTGGCTCTACTCTCTCCCCTACATATTCACCCAATCTAAAATAGATATATTAGAGGGTCTAAAATGAAATTTTTATTTGTTATCGAAGCATGGATCATCTTCAACATCTCCATGTTCGTTTACATAAGAGGATGACAAATTTCTTGATTTTAACTTGCACGAGGGTCGTATAAAGTTTTTTATCGATATTTTTTTTTTAATCATGCTAGATTTTCTAATATTCTTCTAACAATCTAAAGCTAATTCTAGATGTAGTTTTAGCATTATTTATTTACTGTTGATAAATATGATATCTTTGTATTATGTCCAATTCTTTAGAGCTACAAAGATATCATTATTTAAAAAAAAAAAAGGAATATGATAGGATTTAATCTTAATTATGTTATTGCACTTTGAATGTTGGTCTGATACTTAGAATAGCGAATATTATCAATGACTTTTTTCTCTTTTGTATACAAAATGTGCTGACTATTTAACATCTCGAGTTTTCTTCCATTATATTCTGATAAGAATACAGTAAAATTGGGTCTGTGTCTTAAGTTAAAATTCATCCAATTATTCATTTTAGGTTTCAGATAGTTTTATTGTCATGACGTGTGTGTAAGCCAAACTTACTTATAAACATGTATGACAGGATATTAATCTCTTATTCCAACATGTTACTAAGTGTTGATGACAGACAGACGTGTTCACTTACTACCATAGATTTCCCCCTTCATCAACCTTTTGATTTTTGTCTTTATTTCTTCATAACGTAAATAGTTTTGTTTGTTTCTCTTTTTTAGCATACAGCTTAGTTAATTTGCAGATGCTATCCCTAGCAATACTCCACTTAGTAGGATATTCTTCAAGTATTTCCGGCATCGTATGATATGAAGAAAAAAAGAAGATGAAGTATTAGAAAAAAATATTATTGACATCTTAGTCAATCCGACATAGTCTTGACCCATATGCGTAGGACTATCCGAGGTGTCTCTAAAGTGGAAACCTCAAGCTCACGAGGTATCACCTTCACGAAGATCAAGATCGCAAGAGGTTTCTCGACCTAATCCATCCAATGTTTAAGTTAGTAACATGAGATTTGATTCAGTAATACTCCACATAGTAGGATATTATATGAAAAAAAAAAAGAAGATGATGTGCTAGGAAAAAATATTATTGATATCTTAATTAGTTCGACATAGTGTGAACATATATACGTAGGACTATCCGAAGTGTCTCTAAAGTGAGAACCCTAAGCTCTCGAGGCATCACCTTCATGAAGATCAAGGTCGCGAGATATTTTCCGACCTAATCCATATAATACTTAAGTTAGTAACCTAAGATTTGATTCAGTAATACTCTACATAGTATGATATTCTTTAAGCATTTCGAGCATCATATGTTATGAAGAAATAAAGAAGATAATATGTTAGGAAAAAATATTATTGATGTCTTAGTTAATCCGATATAGTCTAGACCCATACGCGTAGGACTTTCTGAGGTGTCTCTAAAGTGGGAACCCTAAGCTCTCGAGGCATCACCTTCATGAAGATCAAAGTCGTGAGAGGTTTCTCAACCTAATCCATCCGATATTTAAGTTAATAACCTAACATTTGATTAAGTAATACTCCACGTAGTAGGATATTCTTCAAGCATTTCAGGAATCATATGATATAAAGAAAAAAAGAAGATGATGTGCTAGGAAAAAAAATTATTTATGTCTTAGTTAATCCGACATAGTCGGGACCCATATGTGTAGGACTATTCGAGGTATCTCTAAAGTGGGAACCCCAAGCTCCCCAAGCATCACATTCACGAAGATCAAGATCGCGAGAGATTTTCTGACCTAATCTATACGATGCTTAAGTTAGTAACATGAGATTTGATTCGGTAATACTCCACATAATAGGATATTCTTTAAGCATTTCAGGCGCATCATATGATACGAAAAAATAAAGAAGATAATATGTTAGGAAAAAATATTATTGATGTCTTAGTCAATCCGACATAGTCTAAACCCATATGCATAGGATTATCCGAGACATCTATGAGGCGGGAACCCCATGCGCCCGAGGTAACACCTTCACGAAGATCAAGATCACAAGAGATTTCCTGACCTAATCCACGAAAATCAAGATCACAAGAGATTTCCTGACCTAATCCATCCGACGCTTAAATTAAATATATGAGATATGTCAGTTAAAAAAAAAAAGGTTTATGATTGTCATTCTTGTCATAAATAAGAAGAAGGAAACTATTTATTATCATTCTCATTATAAATGGTGAATAGAAAATTTCTTAAATGAGAAAGTTTTATTTTCTCCTTCCTTGTTGGACAGTACGGTGAAATATTAGATGAGTAGTTGATATTGCATCCCTGCATGTAGTTGAACAATGTGTTCCTCTTGCTTCAGTGTCAGCTGGTAAATAAAGAGGGAAAAAAGTTCGCTTATTAGTTATTATATTTTAGTCTTGATAGCAATAAACTCTGGTGATCATCTTATGCAGCGGCTGCTTTTTGTTGTTGTGCAATTTATGCTGGGCGTGAGCAAATATTGTTGGTGATGATCTGCCTGCGGGTATGCTTTCATACTTCATTTTCTAGTTTGCTGATGTTGCACTTCAGGTGTTTGATATTAATCCTAAGTATCGTCAAACTTTTGGCTTATGATTTTTTACCTGTAGCTCAAGTTTAAAGTTTCATGGAAGTTCATCTTAGATATAACTGGAAAGATAATCTTGGACTTGTAAGATTATTTTTGTAGCAATTTTATTGTGTAGGAAGCACACTAGACACTTGGTGTTTATGCTAGTGATGGCTACATTACATGTCTTTGATCATATGAATATAATTACTATGAAATTCTTTATTTTCATAAATCCACCACTGGGACTGACCACAGCATCTCTTGGGATGGTTTTGGATGAGTTCATTTAATATAATAATACCCAGTGCATCATAATTTCATGTTAATAATTTATGAAAATGGTTCAGCCTAGTTGCCATATTTGATTCTTCCCAAACCTACCTTTGGCTTTAGTCTCTTTAGCTACCAAGCAATACAAGGCAATGAGAAAGGAAAAGTTATTGTATATATTCATTTTCCATGGGCTATATTGCTCTTTAATTCTTTTAAACTACCTAATTGATAGAATTGTTCCATTATGTTAGGAGAAATATTGATGAAGTCCCATTCAGTCGGATGTAATTTAGTCTCGTGTGTATAGATTGGATGAGGTGTTCTTGAGGTGGTCGCTCTAGGGCTATCTGAGTTATTTACATAAAGATCGAGGGTAGAGAAGAGGTTTTTTGACCCGATCCCTTTAACAATCAAATTTATCAAGCTTACGGATGAAAATAGTCAAGGTAGTAAAAAAGTTAAAGTTTAACATCCATTAGTATGTCAAAATAACTTTTTATGATTATTGGGAGAGGAGAAAAAATATTTCTAGAGTTTGGCCTCTTGTCTATGTAAGCACAAGAGGAGATAGCCTATAATCATTATCTCATATTTACATCCACACAAGGAAACAAAAAGAAGACACGAGGAAACATAAGGTTGACTTGGCTATCACGCTTGCAACCACGTGTTGAATGATTATTAGTCTCAATATTTTTTTCTATAATTTGCTCTCACTTTACGTTAGGAGCTCATTTGGGAGTATCTCAAAGCACAACATTAAGCCCATTTAACACGTTGATCTCAATATATTTTTACTACTTTTGCAAGGAGCTTGGGGGCGTTCAACCTTCACACCTCAAGGATGACTCGAGGGGTTCAAGGATGCCCAACTCTCACTCCTCAGGTGAGCCCCAAGGGGGGTGGGGCTGCTCAACGTCTCAAGTGGGCCTCGATGGGGTTGGGAGTGCTCGACCTTCACATGTCAAGTAGGCCCCCGAGGGGTCAAGGGTACCCGACATCCACACCTCAAACAAGCCTTCGAGGGGGGTTGGGGACACCCAACTTGCATGTCTCGAGCATACCCATATTGAGGTGAGCTTTTTTCGAGGCATGCTTCGTACTTTCGGAGTCTTGTCGGGATGTTATTCTCAACTTGCGTGGCTCAGGTGTGTCCCTATCGAGGATGGTTTCTTCCAAGGGGTTGGGGGTACTCAACCTACACCCCTCAAGCATGCTCCTATATAAGCATATTTTTTTCGAGGCATGTCCCATACTTCTAAAGCCTTGTCCGGATGCTATCCCCGACTTGTGCATCTCAAGCATGTCTCTGCTGAGGCATGCCTTGGGTCTCTAGACGTTTACCCCCATAAGGGTTCAACGAGTGCCCTTGAGGGGGAACGTGTCGAATATTTTTGAACACTTGCCCTCGTAGAGGTACATCAATTGTTGTTGAGAAGGATTTATCGGATATATTTAGATGCTCAACTCGTTAGGGGCGGGTCTAAGTGTCAATGAGATACTCACTTGAGGAGGGCACTTAGGGCATCTAATGATGCTCACGCCCATAGAGACGTATCAGGTGTCGACGAGAAACCTACCTGATTGAGGGCACCTCAGGTATCTTTGGATGGTCGCCCTCATAAGGGCACATTGTTGTTGATGAGATACTCGAGGAGGGCATCTCGAGTATCTTCGGATGCTCACCCCTGTAAAGGCACGTCGAACATCGATGAGACACTTACTCAGGAGGGCACCTCATACACTACTATTCGATCAGTATGTATTCAACCATCTATAGTACATGCATCACCTAAGCTTCTTGGGTACCCAATCTCTTCGCAAAAGCTCTTTTGGACCTCTAACGCAAGCTCTTCCACACTCAGTTGGCATTCGAGTCCAATCTGCAAACAACAAGAACAAGAGATCGAGGAAGTATAAGGAATCAGAATTCTCTTCCACTACAAGTCTCATGATCGGGGAGCAAAAAGATGATTATCGGTTTCTGGAAGGAGAGAAAGATGATGATTGGTTGCAGGGTGCAAAACCTTGATGACGAAGGAGTAGAGCACGGTGTCTTCCATGCTGCTGATGTTGAGGTGGAGGATTTCGAATGCCTGCCTCTCGAGGACGGTGATGATCTTGACCACCTGACCCGGGATGCGCTTGGAGAGCGTCCTCAGAAGCACGTTGGACCCGGAAAGCTTGGCCTCGACATCCGCGACGGGGGAGTTGCAGCAGGCGCCGAGCTCCTTGACCGTGTCGGGGCTGCTGGACGTCGGTGATGGTGTCAACTGGAGAAGCGGCCGTGGGCTCGGAGTGGGGCTGGGGCTCAAGCTCTTACGCTTCTTCTTGGCCTCCAGGGAGTGCAGGACCTGCTGCAGCTCCTTGATGAACTCTATGGCTCCTCCGATGATGGATGCTTGGTCTCCCTTATCGCACATCACAGAGATCAACCAACCAACCAACCAACCAACCGGTGAGCGCACATCGGGAAACATGGAGAGGAGAGGAGCGAGCGAGGAGGTGGTCTTCTTACCCTCTTGATGTAGAAGGAAGGGGTGAGGGTGCGCAGGACCTTGAGATGCTCGTTCATCTGCCTTCTCCTGTTCCTTTCGACGGCGATGTGGGACATGGCTGCGGAGGGAGGGAGGGGAGCTGCAGGTGAAACCCTAACCTTGACCACATATTAATACCGGTGGTGCGTGCATGCGGGCAGGCAGGCAGGCAGGGTGGAGGGGGAGCAGAGAGTGGAGTTGGGGTTGCAGACTTCGAGGGGGCATTCAATGGCGTGGCTGCGCCCTCGTGAGCGGAATGGCAGCTACTACTCCGAGTGGCCACCACAGCACGCACGCACGAACGCACGCACGGCACGGGGTGGGTCTGGCTGAACTCGCTGATCACAAACTCGGACAGCCTTCATTGATAAGGAGGAGGAAGGGAGAAGTGAGTCACTTCAGTCCGTGGCATTCACTCCACAATGACGCTCTCACGGGTTTCTCCCAACCCTAAACAAGCAAGCGCTTCTGCCGTGAACACCCCCCCTCCTTCCTTCCACCGAGTCATGCCTCCACGGATGCATGGCCTGCACATCAAAGAATCCCATCCCCATCATCAGCTCATTTCTCAGAGGAGATATATAGTTTAAAGAAGATGCACCAGTTTAATTATAATTCTTAGATTTTGATGATCAAAGTTTCCAAATAGCCCAACCACATGACCTTGGGCGAAGAACCTATTTCTTTGCTTCGATGTTCTTCCTTTTGTCACCTTCGTATGCTTGCTACAAATGCTGACACTTCCTGAGAAGTGGCAGGTGAGAGTAGTTCTTCTTCTTCTTTTTTTGGCTTTATTAAAATATATATATATATATATATATTGCATATATTAATTAATATTCGCTAGGCTTCATCTTTCCAAGATATCTAAACATTAGAGATAAGAGAGAGGGGACCTGCACTGTCTTCATGCCAACTGTGATGGAGCATAAGGTTTCATCTAAACATCCTGCACAAGTTGATAAATCCATTTAAAGATATTCAAAATAATAATGTAATTTGTGTTATTTTACTGCTACACTTTATGAATAAATATAGTGTGAACAGATGTCATACCTCCTGCCATCAGGCTTTTTTAGGTTCTGCATTCATTTATGCTGCTTCATTTCCTTCAGAATAGTTGTGATTATGACAAGAAAGAAATTTTATCATCCCAGCTTGCAACATTACCGACTCCAATTAGGGTTTGAATAGCATCAATAAAAATCTAAAACTACTGTCATGACAGCAGCTTAAGGGAGATGCGTTTAGAAATCCTCTACCATCACAAACATCTCGCAAAGGTGATTATGATAACAACAATATGGCGAATATTTTTGCTTTTTCACACACAACATACAAATGTGCTGAGTTTATCATTTGAACTTGGAAAAGAACACAATTTTGTTCACATATATCATGTCACTTTAGAAGCCAGATTTCTGCTGTGTCATGCAATCAAAGCAAGTATATTACAATACTATGACTAGTATATGTGAGAAATTTTTTTGTAGAAAAGAATAGCCCTTGGTGAAGAACCTAGGGTGATAGCATGTAAGTCCCAACAGTCCATCTATCCCATGCTCTTATTCTCTGAAGACATGTACAAGAATTCCTTGGATAAGAGAACTTTCCAGCTCCCAAAGCTTGCACAGTAACCTAACAAAACAAAGCTTTCATAATTATCTTAATTGAATGAAGTGTTAAGATAAATCTAGAAAATGTACAATCTAATGGTGTTAGATAATGTTTGATTTGTTATGGGCTCCGACCACCACAACACAAATAAGTTAAATTAGCTAGTTTTGGTATATGATAAATGACAAATAGAACTGCAAACATTTTTCTTGAATGTACTAAAACACTTAAACTATGTCATTAAGTGGAAAAGTAACAAACTCAGCAACCAAAAATGTAATACATATAAGATAGATACTACCTTGACATGTACTGATCTATAATGGACAACATTATCATATAAAGTTTCCTACATTGCGAACCTCATGTTCCTATTTCCTGCAGTATGATAATCTGTTTGAATCACATCGATAGAACATGTCATTTGCAGAGATAATGAAATAAAAATTCAATAGCAACAAAAGTTTGTCAGCCAACCCACGACAAGAATAAAAAAATCCAACCCAACACTTCATATTAAGGATTGCAAAGATTATCAAAGTCGTGGTCATTTTTCATTATCCCGACAAATCAACTCATTCACACGGTGTAGAAAGCTAAAATTAGAATCAAAACATATGAAACTCCATATAGTCAACTTGGAAAATTATCATGTATCAGATATTACAAGGAATATGCATAGTTATCTGCAATTCTGCACACATAAATAGAGTAGGACTAGCAATATGATTTGGATGTAATTAACAGGGTACAAACAAACAACTTTTTTGAATAAAGTTATCCACCATAAGTACACCTCCAAGTCACCAATGAGCAATAATAGAGTACTCAGGAAGTGAAAGGGCAAACTGACAAACAAAATGTCCCAAAAAAAATCTAACCTCTGAATGCAGACTTTTGGATCAACTTAGATGGAACTTGTGCCTCGATTCACTGTTTAATAGGAAAAAAATGATCAGCAACTTTAGGAACAGTTATGTTAAAACATTCAGATAAACAATTAGTTGTGCATAATTAAGTATACTATATATGAGCACAGACTGTTTATTGTGTCCATGCCACCTTGTGATGCCTGACGTGAAAGTGGATAAATAGCACTATGGACAGAATTTTATGCGGCCAGCATGTAATTAGCACAGGCATCACTCAGCACCCTCATCCAGATGGTAGGAAGCAAATAACAAAATAGAAGAAGGAACTAGATTTCAATGCACAAGCCCTGTATGGATTTTTTTCTAACAATGAATAGAAACTTCTTGCATCAAACTTTTGGGAACAAAAAATGAAAAGATTGTGGTGCATATGAGTTTATTTATGTGGAATAGCACCTGCATTCTGCTCAACTATCCTGCTGTCACAGTCTTACTTTTTGTCCCTAGGATTATTGAAAGCAGAAAATTAAAGCTTCCAAAATTTTAAAACAATGGAAACATCTTCAAGGAAAAAAGAAAACAAATATTTCATAATTCACTAATTCTTATTTTATATGTCCAAAACATCCAATAGAAATGATGCGGAACAATATCTTAAATCATAATATTTTAAATCAAAAGGCATTGTAACTATATATTACCTCCAAGAGATTTCTCGAAGTTCGCCAATTGAGTAAGAAAACCATGATTAGGGGCTATATGTGGTCGCTTGCTCCTAACTAGTGCCAATGCATCCGAAAGACTCATCCGATGCTTCTTCATCAAATAAGCAACAACAACAGTGACACTGTAAAATAACTATTAGCAGCTAGTTGATTGCACCAAACAAAATGTGAAGTTTTATATTTTTTCAAATATTTAGAACTTCCGCACCACAAAATGAAGATTTCCAAATATTTATTCTTTAATTTAATCCCACAGCATTTGGTATCAAACCAGAGACTTTCAAGATTGCTGCCCAAAAAATATCACATATTGCAACTAGCATGCCAAAAAACATATTTCCTGTTAAGATAACTAACCATACACCACATATAAGAATTATATTGCAGCATCTAAAATGTTAAAGGATGCATGACATTGCATACAATGAAATTGTTGTGGAGCTCTGATGCTACTTGCAGCCGCTTAAAATGATAATTATATGTAAAATGAAAATCACAAACAATGATGACTCAGAATAGCCACCCAAATATGACTAACTTCCTCATATTGCATATCAATATAAATATAATACCTACTTACCAAGTACAAATACCTGTAGCACAAACTATAGATGCAGCCTAACTACAGTATGCCTATGTGATCATACACCAACCAAAACTATCTCATAGAACATTCGAAACTTAACATATGTTTTGATGTGTCCTAGTAAATTTATGAACCAAAACGAGAATATGCACAATTTTGAATCTCCAAAGGAACCACCATCAGTAGTGCTTTCTTACCAGGATTTGGATTTGAATCCTGCCCATACTTTATCTTGGAAATTAATATTAGATTAATTAAGTTATATATTAATGCAACCAGAACTTTATCATGTAATTTTGATTTACTTGTTGAGATGAAATACTACTAACATTTTTAGCTAATACTACTCCTCGATGATTAAGACCCTTTAGGAAATGATGAGGTATATAGTCTTCAATGAAGATGGTCGATCAAGTTAGTGATACATTTATATTCTGATTGTAATCAATTTTTACACCATTGTTATGCATTAAGGAAGATTAAACAATTGTGAAGAATTATGTAAATAAAATTGTGTGTATGAATATGCTTGCCACAATCTTGCAGGTTGTTTTGAGGATACTCAAATGAATAATTGATCTCATATGAGCTCATAAAAATAAATACAAGTGAATCTGGATCTTTTAGGCCTGAAAATACTGTTTTTGCATCCAGAGTTTAGCTTCCTGCAAAATTATAAAAGGCCTTGGAGTTTGAAACTCAATGCAATTTTGAATCAATCACTCCATTATTCTTTTAAATAGTGCTTTCATTTAAAAGATTTAGCAGTAAACAACAAGCTTACCTTCTTGACATTCCTGCAAAGCAATGAACCAACACGCCACCACCTGCACTTCTAGCCTCATCGATGAAACTAAAGCATTCATCAAAATACTTATCCAACTCTGTGCCTGGGGTGTCAAACACTAGATACAATAAAAGAAGAAAAGAATTAGTCCAAGAATTTTATATACTTAAAGTAAGTTGTGTATTTATCGAAGGAAAAGAAATGCACATATGTTGGTTTCAGAAAACTTATTTCTTAATTACATAATAGTGTTGTTAGAACTTCTTGACATTTTACTGCTACCAATTATAGGCTGGAGATGGAGTGAGAATCCCTGGCAATCAACCTAAACGGATAGCAAACAAAAACATCTCTATGTTTTGCATCATCTTTACAAGAAGGGCATATTAGATTCCTTATATAGTGATAAGGAAATCAAAGCAAAAACAACCTTCATAAGCAAGAGAAGAGAACTAATTTAAAAGATATAACTTGCGGATATTTAATTGGTGATAGATCTGTTGTGTAATCGTTACCAAGTAACCAATATGAATACGATCTGACTATATATAAGAAATCAGGCTTCAAAAAATTGCTTATGTTATGGTTTAACAGTCGAATTGAACTTTTGCTTAGGCAAGAATCTGAAAGCTTTTCAATATGATGCCAAATGGAAGAACCTGACTTGCAAGAATAGGAAACACATTGGATTTGAACAATGCAGGTTACAGTTAGTTGCAATATTGCCCAACTTCAGACCATCTTCCACCAGCTCAGGGCATAGCCAGAACCTACACGGTCCTATTTTAGCCTTCTTTAAAATGTCAAAGGCCAAATTACTGGTTTGGTCAGTTCGATTCAGCTCAGGACACTTTGATGCTACCCTTAGATGAGTCAATCCAGCAGAATTCAGCGCAAAAGGCCCCAGTCCGGCATGGTTACAAATCCTATCTAATATAGTGCAGACACTCCTCCATGGTTTTAAAGGAGATCTATTCGGTCTTGGAAGAGTATCAAAAGATCAATTCTAATTAATAAAAGATCAACAATTATGATAACTCTGATAACAAACCAGCAAGAAAGGAACTTTTGGTTTGCTGGACCTACTAACAAGAGAAAAGAAAGGAAAAGTAAGGTAGGAGGGATTTGATATTCAGTCTTCAAAGTAATATTCAGTCTTTGAGGGATTAGGTATTCAAATTTCTTGACATTCAGGGATCAGACAAAACTTTAATTGACATTCTTTACTTTCAATAAGACCAAATAGAGACTATTAAATCAAAATAAAATTAAGTCTTCAGGATGAAAACCAGGGATCATAGTAGCATTGACAATCATACACAAAATTTAGTGATAGCAATTCTTGAACAACACTGAGGACTCACAATAAAGCAAAAATATAACTAATATGAAGAACTGAAATAATAACACAAAAATTACCAGAAATTAAGTTTCAGAACCAATACAAATAACAGAAGCTGTCAAGTGGTGAATCTCAATAGTTAATGCCCCCAAAGCAACAAATAGGCAAATTTGAAGTTCTCGGATACAAGCATGATATTAGTTATCAGTAACCCAATATTCATATTAAAGCACATGTTAAAAAAAAGAAGAAGGCACTAATCAAGAAACTTTCTAGTTGTGGGTCATGTAATCAACCAATTTAACATGCACAGAACAATTCATCATACCATCAATCTTCTTATAGACAAAGTCGTTAGGAAATGCAGGGTCCAGGGATTTGGCCACTGTTAAGATGTGGGTGATGTTCAAGTCTTTCAACGCTGACTTGTTAAGCGCTGCGCCAACTGAACCCAGAAACAAACCCTGAGGCAATTGAAGCCGGCAAAGATATACAAGTATCATTATCAGTTCCAAAATCTAAATCCTTAGAAAAGCTAATAAACTCGTATTCGATTGCCGTTTTGCTCTCACGTTACCTCCTCAATCTGACATGGAACGTTGTCCTCCCTGGCACATCTTGCAGCGCAGAATGCCTGGACGCAGGTGAGAATCCTACTCCTTTGAAGCTCATCCATCTGAGACATGTTTAATCGGATGCCCAGACAAAGCTATTGTTATGCGACAGTGAATTAGGCAGCCAACGGCAGCGTCTCCCTCGTCACAGAGTCTTCCTAGTTCTGTCGAAGAGAGAGAGAATGAGAGGAAAAAACCACCCTAATGTATCCGAATTCGACCACCACAGCAAACTTACCCACACATCGAACACAGTATACAAACAGAATCAACTCAAGAACCTCAATTTCAAATTAGGCTTCGACAAAGAAGTTAACAAACAATTAAAGCGCAACTTAATCCGCTTCTAAAACAACATTGTAACCCAGCGCTAAAGATTCGAACATTAAAAGCGAATGCTAACGGCTTCAAAGAGACAGAACCCTAGAAAGAAATCAAACCAAAGGGGAAAAACTAACCTCGTATCCTCAATCCTGCCTTTCTCTGCCGCTGCCTACCTTCGATCGATCGAGATCGAGAGAGAGTGAGAGAAGGGGTGGCGGGGAACAAAAGGCGAGATCTTCGGAAGAGCGATCGGGAAGGAGAGGGGAATCGAGCGGGGAGGCTTCGGCTGGGACGGCCACATCAAATATATGCTGTGAAGTGCTCATTTCGTGTCTGTTATTGGCCACACAACCAGAAGGTAATTGATTGGATATCCAACGATGGTGCGTAGATGGTTCCCAACATCACATCCGACTTGGACATGGATCGACCAAATCCGCTCTCACACTCACTCTCACACTCACGACACGTCGTCACGACGAGCGAGTTCTAAGGAGCCGCCTCGGTCTGCTTCCTTCGTTTCCCGTTCTCTTTTACTCGTTTCACGTGCGAGCTGTCGGGAGACGCAACCGATCTCTTCCGACCACCGAAAGAAGACGGAAGGCAGAGTGGTCGATGGCGACAAGACTGAAGAGAGTGAGTTTTGACGGGATGAAGAGAAGCGTAGTTCATCAGTCGCCATGGATGCCTTTGCTCCCTGCCGCCGGCCTCTTTTGCATTGCTTCGACGTCAACCTACCTTCCTCCAACTCATTCTATTCCATAAAATAGATTAGCTCTCCGTTTCTCACGCCCACGCGCAAAAAGGTCCAAAGTGCTCATTGAGGTCTCGGGCCGCGTCTCGTCTGCCAGGAACTCGTCGCCGCTGTTGCCGAGGTCACCTGCGAGGAGTAGGGGGGAAGGCGGAGGAGGAGGAGGGGCAGGCATCGAGGCGCTTCGGCGGCTGGTGAGGCGAGTGAAGCCCTTCGAGCATGTCGGCCTTCTAGGGTTCGTCGTCTTCAACGCCTCTCTGTTCCTGTCGCTGCTCTGCTTCGCCCACTCGGACTACAGCTGGGTGTGGCCCGGTGGCGGAGGGTATCGGGGGCCGTGGGTCTCTGGGACGAAGGGCGGCGGTGTGGAGAGAAGGAGGAGCGACGGCAGCGGCGGCGGAGAATGCAATTGGTTCGAGGGAGAGTGGGTGTGGGACGAGGGGTATCCGTTGTACGAGTCCAAGGACTGTGATTTCATGGACGAGGGTTTCCGCTGCTCCGAGAACGGGCGGTCCGATCGATTCTACACCAAGTGGCGGTGGCAGCCCGCTGGCTGCGATCTCCCCAGGTTCCAACTCCGTTCGTTCTGCTCTATCGTTCTTATTCTCTGTTATTCTATGATTTGTCTTCCATCACGAGCTGAACTTTTTTAGTGATTTATTGTCTAATTTCTAGTTGCAAAAATCTTTCCTTTTCTTGTTAGCCACATCTTTTGCTACCTATCTTTCCATATTATTAAGCCGAGAGGACAGAGAAGATCAGAACACTGAACTTTGGTTTCACACTGTGACTCTTCACTCTTCAGAATATGAATTAGGAAATTGCATGTCGCCTTCTGTTGTCGGTGCATTTATAATTGTTAGCTGCCAACTGGTGTTGGTGGGATTAATGCAAAGTATCTTTTGGTTTTATCTGGTATTCCTTGAGATGGGTGTGGAAGCACTAGCTAATGATAAAAAAGAAATCTTTTTTGTTTCTGTGATCTTCGCTAAAAGAGTTATGGCACTCACCTTCAGATTTAATTCACCTTAAATTCTTCATCTCCACCACGCATCCTTCTCACTGTCCAACCATTGCCATTTATTGCTACAGGTGATGGTTGATCTGATGTCACTGGCTGGGATGTGAGAGTTAAAGGAGGGGAAATAATTGGGAGGATTCAAATCTCTATTATAAATTAGCTAATTCAATGAGAATAATTGGAAATGCAAATAAGGAGATTATACATATCATGGCAGTCCAACTCATGTATGTATCACTTGAAGTTGCTGGTGTTGAGACAGTTTGAGTGGAGATCACCAGGTCTTTGTAGGTTGGTCCATTTTGGCTATTAGTACCAGGTGCAGGATAATCCTCTGAGCAGAAGCAGGGGTTGAGGAAAAAGTCATTTGATCATGTCAATTTTTCATCGTAACACCCAACTCGACAGAAGAAGAATTTTTTTGGACTTGGACCCTATCATAACTCTGATAGGTTAAGGTTTGGATGACTTGATGACTATTGGTCCATGTATCTATTATACCAAGATTTGCAGTGTCAGGGTACAACTTGCAACTTGAGTCATTTTGATTTCAAATACTGCTTATTTGACTTCAAATATCAGTACAAAAGAAGTTATGTTTGGTCAAAATTAAAGATTTGTGGCATTACAACATAATACAAATTCATCTAATGTTGACTTAAATTAAAGTTTTTTCCTGAATTTTCATTTGTAATTTGGAATGAGGACATTAATAGTTTAAATTATTTTCTTGATAGTTTTGAAACACTTTAGCTGAGAAGAATTCAGTTCAATATTTTGCTAAAAAAATAATTATTCAGTTCTCTTTGACTTGATTAGAATCAAGTCAGTTCTTTATGGATATATTTCAAACAAGGGTTGATTTATCAATAGAAAGGTGAAACTCTGAACTTGATTTCCAAAATTTCTTGGCACTGATGCAAGAAATTATTTATCATGTAAAATTGCAGAAGTTTACCTTTATAAATATGCGTAATTCAATTTGAGTCTTCCAAATTTGTCTTATCCTTCATTTTAAAGGAGAAACCATATAATTGCAGTACATTACTAATTAACTGCGGTTGAGAACTAGGAAATTCAGTCACTAAAAGGCAGTCGTACCATTGAAGGTGTCATTGACATTTTAATCTTAGGCTTTTGAATAAGGCTCTCATTTCTTGGCTCGATGTACCTTCCTCGTTGTCATCCAAAATTACACTTGCAAATGTTTTTGGCAATGTAACTTTCATGAATGTGCTTGATTGCTTGCAGAAGCTAAACTATTTGCTTATAGGCCTATTTACATTTTCCAGCAGTTTGTGCTGGTGGCATTAAAAACCTTGATTTAGATTCTGAAAATATGAAATTTGATATTTTTTTCCCCTTGCCAGTGAGATCAATCTTCGTTGCAAAGCATGTTCACTAGCAATGAGTAGTGAAGTCAGATATGCATTATGCCTTTACATAGAGAAAGTGGTTAGTTATTGAGCCATTGCCATGGTGATACTTGTGCAGATGTAATGGTACAACTTTACTTCTACTGATTTTCACTTTGCCTTTAATAATTTTTTATCAATAAATTTAATTCGAAGTTTGTTAGATAGAGATTATATGTAATAATGTAAAATTACTTAATCATTCTAAATCTTTTTTTTTCATATTCAATGCCAGATTTAACACAAAGAAGATGCTGAAGAAACTAAGGAACAGAAGGTTGGTGTTTGTTGGTGATTCGATAGGGAGGAACCAATGGGAGTCCCTCCTCTGCATGCTTTCCATGGGAGTTTCTAACAAGAGCTCGATCTATGGAGTCAATGATAGCCCAATTACAAAACATATGGGCTTCTTGGTTTTCAAATTTGAAGAATACAATTGCACCATGGAGTATTACAGGTCACCATTTCTGGTTCTCCAGAGCCGTCCCCCACCAGGGTTACCGGAGCAAATTAAGACTACACTTTGACTGGATGTCCTAGATTGGACATTCAGCAGGTGGAAAGATGTTGATGTGCTTGTCTTTAACACTGGGCATTGGTGGAACTGTTAGAGGGTGAGTATATAGTTATAATCACATTTGCATCTTGCCCAAATATGTCCTATCTCGAGTGAACTAAAACGGGGATATTCTTCACATTTGTGAATTATAATCTGTGGGGAATGAGGTATTATACTATTATCACTGCAACTTATATCACTATTACATAGGGCCTTACTCTTTTATTTTATAGCCTAATCTATCTTCCCATCTATATGAACACTATTTTCTTTATTCGTTTTACAAAGATACTTATATAAAAATTATATTTGTTCATACAAACATTTCTGTATGACTTAATTCGTGGGCCTGCTTTTGCGTGTCTACATGTTGGAAACCCCAAGTGCTACATCTTCTATTGTCTTTTGGACAAAATGGATGAAAAAGAAAAAAAAGCATGCAGGAATGAAGATGAAATATGGCAATTAATACATGCACTAGGACTAGTAATTATATCCGTGAGTCTTAAATTTTTTCTTGAGTAGGACTAGTAATTATATGCACCATACCTATATTTGGGAAAGTTGGAAGTATAAACAGTAGGCTCGATGAGTATTTTGCTTACAATAAATATGTTCTCTGATTCAGGGGTTGCTACTTCCAAGAAGGTAATGATGTGAAGATGGAGATGAGTGTTGCTGATGCTTATCGGAGATCAATTCAGACATTGTTTGAATGGATCCATAAAGAAGTCGATAGGAGCAAGACTCATGTTGTCTTTCGCACTTATGCTCCTGTTCATTTCAGGTTTGTACAAATAAACTTTTCATTCTTCCCCTTAGGTTTGTTTAATAGTTTTCATTTATTACGAAGTAATTATTTACTTACTGAGAGAGGTTTGTAAGAAGTTTGTGTGACTGATTGCAGAGGTGGGGACTGGAAAACAGGAGGGAATTGCCACTTAGAAACACTTGCTGATCTAGTTTCATCTACAGTGTCATCAAAAGCATGGGTGCATCTGTTGGAACCATTTAGAAACATGCCCTTGGCAAATTCAACTGAGAATCAGGCACTAGAGTTGGATCTGCTGAATGTAACTGAGATGACAGCTCAAAGGAGAGATGGCTATTTATCAGTATTCTACCTTGGTTCCTCAGGACCTGCCCCTCTCCACAAGCTGGATTGCAGCCACTGGTGCTTACCCGGGGTTCCAGATACATGGAATGAGCTACTCTATGCACTCATTTTGAATCGAGAACTAAGGTATAACACTAGATGAAATGAGAATCGCAGAAGCATCGAAATATGACCGTCTTGAGCATGGCTGGATTAGAGCTGGGACAGTAAAGTTCTGCTGTCAAGATTCCTAACTTGCAGGAAGCTTCTACAGGACAGGTTTGCCATATATCTTTGTGGAGACCTTGTAAGAACTCTGGACCATCAGAAATGACACTAGCATATAATTTTGTTATCCTTGTCGATACAGACTGCTCATAGTAGCCGATTACAGTAGCAACAGAAGAGATTGATACATTTCACATACTAACTTATAAGCAGGTAATTGATGTTCTGGTTGTAAAGCAACATCTGTATGTTCTACAGATGAAACATAGGAGTTTTGGAAAGGCTGGTTAGCATTCTTGACTTTCTCATCAGTCCTGTTAATGATATGGCTACATTATATCATTATATATATATAGGTGATTTCCTACCAAAAGCACTACAGTCCTGCCTTTTTCAAACGTCCAAAATGTTTTAATTAAAAAAAGTTTTTTTAAAAATATTTTCCATACAGTGAAGGAGCTACAAAGCAACCATGTATTGATTTTTGATACTGTGTAAGCTTTTTGACTTACAGATCTCCAGCATCATTTGTGGAATAAAGTTGTTCTTTTGCTTGAGCTAATTTATTTCAGCAAACATTAGTGTATGAAGTATCACTGCGACCATTTCAGCTTTCTTGAGTTAAAGGCTTTGCATCTGTATTGGAACGTAATGTAATGCCTTCTAATTGTGTTTTCAAATTTCAACTCATGTCTTCATCTTTGGTATGTAGCTTCTCATCATCTGTTTAAGAACTTACTGCAGCAAACTCTTTTCATTACACTACTCAGGCTGCTGCAGAGTCGAAGTCTCACATGCCAAGTGAAGCAGATAGCTCTCATGCAATAGGGGTGTGGATGGATGAAACAGACGTGGGCGGCTGGTGATTAGGAGAGGCGATGAACGGTGCCGTGGAGCGGCCGTGAGAGCTGACTCGGTGGAGTCGGCACTTGAACGACCCCGCGTGCGTTGTCGGAGCGCACACGCACTTTGGCGCGGCCGCCGGCGTGACTTTGGCCACAGTGGAGGAAACGGAGGACCTGGTCCTCCTCAAGGTCCGTGGAAAAGGAGCTCCCGGCTGCTGCTGGTGGCACTCGGGGCCGTGGTGGTGGTGGCGCTTCTGTTCCTTGCCTTCTCCCACAGCATCAACGAAGGTGGACGCCATACTACTGGCGAGGCTTCCTTAGCTGTCGAAGCTCGAGATCTCAAACCAAAAACCGACCGTTCCTGCGCCACCGCAATCCTTCTAACAAAACAGGAACTAAGGTATAACACTAGAAGACGAAGACAAAGAATGATCACTCAAAAGAAGAGTCATGGAGATGAAACGAAGTACATACAGAACGGAGAACGGAGGAGGAAGGCAAGTGTCACGGTGGCTGGAGAAGCCGATGCGGCAAACGTGGTCCTTATAGGCAGGCTTCTTTACCATGTAGATGGACCCTGCGGGGGCCCACGCTGGATTCTAGGATCCTAATACAGGGTACAATATGGGTTGCCGATGTGCGTGATCGTAACTAAGTACAGCTAAAATGCACGTCTCACCAGAAGATTACGAGGGACCCACACGCCGGTTGCTAAAGTGGGGATCTAGTCGGAGACACGTGTGGTGGTGGGTGTTTCGGGTGACAGAATATGGGTCGGTTTGTCGCGACCCCGCACGGTGACGTAAGCTCGCGTCAGATAAACCATTCACGTGGAAGGCGGCGGCAGCCAGACACTGACTAACACTGAGAGTTAGGGCCCAAATTGCGGCCCAAAAATAATACTGGCTCAATTCGACCCATAGTATACTCTTGGCCCATCAAGATCGTTCTCTCTCTCTCTCTCTCTCTCTCCGGCGAAGATAGGTAAGGACATGTCGGCGAGGGGGGCCTAAATCCGGCGAAGGTTGGGCAGCGGTGCGTCGGGTGCTTGGCGACGGCGATGAAGCAGGGCGGCGCGTGAGATTTTGGTCAAAGAAGACCGTTCTTTGCTTCAGAATAAACCGGTCGGCTTTTGCCGGTTCGTATTGGTTCAACCCGACCGGAACGTTAGGGTCCAACCTCTGCAACTTCGAAAAACCCTCGCCTCGACGCCGCGCCCTAAATCGCAAGGAGTGATCGAAAACGAGTCGAAAGGAGAAGTGCTCGACACGAACAATGGAATTGGAGACTGCTGAGAATGATGGTCATCTCCGCGAGAGCAGCAGCCGGAAGAAGAGGAAGAAGAAGGAGGGTAAGACGAGGATGACGACGGAGGAGAAGAAACCTACAGTCAGCATCGCTGTTGCTGGCTTCATAATTGACAACGCCCAGTCCCTTGAGCTTGCCACCCTTGTATGTTGTTCATGAGAACCCTTCGATTGATTTAATATCCGAAGCCCTTCTGTTGTCGCCGACCCTTCTTTGCTACCTCCCTCTTCTTAACTCAGTTGGCAGGTCAGGTTGCTCGTGCGGCCACCATCTTCCGAATCGATGAGGTCAGGATTTCTCTGCCAAACAAATCTATCTTCTTGTGCATTTTGAATTGCATGGTAATAGCTACCTGGCCAACAAAGCAGTGAATTTTCTTTACGATTAAACTGCACTCTGCGCATGAGCTGTTTGTCAATTTTCGATTTATCTTGGATGGTAGGGCATCTGTGTCCCTTTGTCTCGGAGGCCTGGGGTTTCGTCCCCATCTTGCATAATTTTCTACACCGTTATGGTGGTGTGTTGCCTTGTGTGGCCTGTGGGCTTGAATATTCTCAATGTCTCTTGTAACCCACCTATTGTCTAGGATGACCTTGTGACCAATTCTCAGGATATAGTGCTCCTTTTCAAATGACAAAAAAGGGACATTTGGTGGATCGTGGTTTTGTTTTCAAATGTTTGTGATCATAAATACTCTCTATTCTGATGGAGATTCCTTATGTTTAAACAGGTTGTAGTGTTTGACAATAGAGCATCATCAGATGTTGATACAGTGGTTACAACGGGGCATGATGGGGATGAGAGCGAAAGTGGTGCAGAGTTTCTTACAATGATACTACGGTACTTGGAAACACCACAGTACTTGCGACGCCGTCTCTTTCCAATGCACAAGAGCTTAAAATTTGTGGTGAGAACAGATTGGTACTGACAAAGATATTTATTGATGCTTGAAAGTCTGTTTTTTCACTTGAATATTTTTCTGTGTGAGCCTTTATTTTTGGGTTCAGGGCTTGCTTCCTCCTCTAGATGCCCCTCATCACCTGCGCAAACATGAATGGTGTTCATTTCGTGAAGGTGAAGTTGTTTCCTCTGCTTCTTGTTTCATCCTGTTTGAATATGCAAGCATATTAAATCTCTTAGTGGAATTATTTTAATGACTGCTAAAAAGAGTGGTAGAAAATGTTGGAATTTTATGATGAGGAAACTTATAATGGAGTATGAAACTAAAAATTTTATAGTGTTTTGCTTGTCTTGTTCCTTGATGAGATATTTCCTGTTTCCTCTAAAGTTGCATAGATTCCTTCTGGTTTGCTAGCGTATTTAATTATTTGTTCAGTGACATATGGTATTAGTGGTCTCCTGAAATGAAAAAACAAAAAAACACATTTGTACTGATCAAACCCAAAAAATAGTTTTCCTAGTGTTAACTAATGATAATCTGGAGACATGTTCACCAAGCTTACATTCCTGAACTTGATACCAAATTCTTACTGGCTATCTTTTAGAGAAAGTAGAAAATTTAAATTTGTGTGGAAATGGATTTTTATGGATGAACCTAATTAATATTGGTGCTGCGAAAGTAAAGAAAGAAGCAAAGGAGGTATTACAGTCTTCATACACATCTTTTGTCAAATTTGTTTTTGTTCTATTGCATATGTTTGTCCTGCATTAAGATGTAGGTTTCTTTCTATATCTATGTTGTATTGGATGTTAGAATTTCCTATTCTAGATAAACTTGGCAGGTGATGACTTGTTGACCTAAAATGAGTTGCCCAACATAACTGCAGGTGTCACATTGGATGTGAATCCACCAAATTCAAAGGGCACACTTGTAGATGTAGGGTTAAATAAGGTTTGTTCTCCTCAGAGCTTATAAACATTTTTCATTTAGAAGTTTCTATATAATGTTTTACTTAAAGCTTGACATGATCTTTGAATCTTCCTGATTTATTAACTCTGACATTCTACTTTACATATATAGATGTTTGCCTTGGAGACCCATTGTACATTTACTTCTAACTTTTATGAGATTGCATTGTGCATTGTGATATCTTCAAAAATAGTTTTCCCAATGACTGTCGCCACTAGACTTTTAGTATCCCTGTTGAGCCACTCTTTATTCTATAGTATGCTAAGGAGTAGATATTCCAATCATCCATTTTGATAGTCATAAATTGCAATTTCATTATTCATACCATTGTTTGTACTGCTTGGCATATCATTCCGATGGCACATTGATGCATGAAGCGTTAAATGCTAGGTGATATAAGCCATGATATTAAAGTGAACCTTAAGGTACTGATCAGTATGTGGCTGGTACTGATTGGTAAGGGGTTTGATGCTAGTCAAATATGGGATCAGCATAATTCGCTACATGTGTAATTGTATACACCCTATAGCCAGCCAACCAATCTCAGGCCCAGTCCAATATTTAGATGAGACTTCTAGCGCCCAAACACCGATCCTCAGATATTACGAATACAATAATCAGAATTACAATTTTGATGTTGGTGTCTTTAAAGTCCAAATGTCGCACCCCACACCACCTTGATATGTTTTTATAGTCTGGGATTGTAGTACTTTGAGATTTACATATTGTGTTTGACTCATTGGCTATCATGTATTGTCTTCTTAATTATGATGATTGTCTATGACTCATTATTATATACTATTTTTGTTGACATATTATGAATAATATATACATTATTATGATCATGGTTGATAAATATGATCATAATATGTGTTATACTTAATGTTATTGTTCAAAAGAACTAAAACAATAAAAAATAAGTTAAAAAGTGCACACTTGACCAGACCAACCACTGTACTTGGTGACGTACTCTATAGTGTACCAGTTTGAGAAGGGACTGGTCTGCGATACAAGAAGCCTGGTAACTGTAGTACAGAGGTCCTCTGACGAGCTGTTTGCCTTGTCCTAAAAAATGTGCCTCATTCTTGTTCACAATCCCTCTTTGTCTTTATGTGATGTACATTTTATTGTGCAAAGACTTTGATGGATTAGAACTAACTTGAGAAGTACGTCACAGAATGTAGTGATTGAGGAAGTTCTAGAACCTGGAAAGCGAATAACTGTAGCAATGGGGGACAATCGTGGTGCTGAAATAGGTAAAGTGGATTGTTTATTTTCTTCATTCAGTTGTGATTTATATTATTAAGAACATATGCCTGTAAATGGTTTCTTAAGAACATTTTATGCGGTATTATTTTGGTTTCTGTTACTTCTTTCAATTCATTCTTTGATATGCAGATTCATAACTTTTATGCCTATGGGCATATATTTTAAAGTCTTGCATGAAGTTCATATGTTTATAGCAAAAAGTTTTAACCAGCTCACTTGCTAGTGGATCTGTTGGCAAGTGTCAGTTGTTTTCATGCTTAACAACCAAGAAACATTCTGGTGTTGTATCTTCGAGTGCCATTTCATGAAATGGTGCACTAAATAATACATCACAAGTTCAAGAAAAATAGTATTAAAGAAAATGACATGCAGAAAGTGACATGATAGGAAATGGACCAAACTAAGGCCTGGAGAGTACATGCAAGTTTTTATTCTCAATTTCTCTTTCTACAATTTCGTTTCACAAAGCAGTCTAAACTTTTCTTGGCATTATATATTGCTGTCACTTGAATCCTAAGATATTTTATTATAGACTGCTACCAATAGAGGTCCGGTGAAGGCAACTTTGCTTTGAGAACCCTTTCATGAATTTGGAATCTCATTCATGTATTTTTAATCTATGAAAAGTGAAGTGTTTATCTACACGCTCATGTATGTGGTCATGTACTGATACATTAAAAATGCAGGTAAGAGTTGAAGGGAGAAGTAATTGGCTTAGAATGTGAGAAGACACATCCTTCTCTGTGTTGTCTTCACCTTTCGCATTAGGTTTGCAAGCTAATTACTATCAAGGTAGGCAAAGTCAAAACACAAAAAGATGACTATAACTGTTGAAATCTGAAATCTGAAATCTGAGTAGAGTGATAACATCTACTGCTTGATTGTTGACCAGAAACCTATTGGACATTATTACAAGGGTGGTCCAGTGCACAGGAGAGTCAATGTGATGCAGCCTTGCCGCTGCCAGGAAGAAGGCTGCTCTTAAGACTTGAATACTGGTCACCTTGATCACAGAAGGGTAATCTTATCATGGCATCAAGGCCTTGTCTAATTATAAGTCATTAATTTCAAACAAAAATGAAAAATGATAATGTTGATGCTATGCATAGATATTTAAACTTGTTCATTGAGATAAAAAGATTATTACTTAAATTTAACAAATCAATCCTTAAATTAGAAACCACAAAATATGCCATTGACAATTGACATATCTATGAGGAAAATCAACATTATTATAATTAGATATGAAGTCATGCAGTATGCCTCATAACTAATTGTCACAACAGTCCAGGACTAGCAATTTGCATTTACGGGTCAGGCATTTAATGAAATTCATATTCACTAGTAACAAGATGTATGTTGTATGTGTAACTGCAGACTACCTGCATGATAATTGGATTTATTAAATTAAGGAAGCTTGATTTGCACTTTGTTTGAGTCTAATGACATGTGAGTCATTAAAAATAAATATAAGTGAGCAAGTAATCTGAAATTGGTAATAGTCTAATAGATCTTACAGTGTAGCTGTTAATGAATTTAATCTATTTATCTTAACAATGGCCCAATCTAAACCACCTGGATCCTCACTCTGACATGTGAAGATGAGGCTATGCAGACCAAGCTGGCTGGGCTTCAGCCATTGTTTCTGCCTTTGCTTTCTTGATTCTGTCTCTTGTTATGTAGCGACTTGCTCTTGCTTGGTGCTATGGCCAGCTGCAATACCAAGCATATCGCCAATGGCCAATGCAATGTTAGCTTGTAGATGTTGACATCTTTGAGCCAACATGCTGTAAAATTGTCATCGGAAATCATTGCCCAACATATATATATACTCAACCTGTGGAATAAAGGTTTGCCACTAGCATTACATTACAAAGATACAAAGACACTAGCCCCAACCTGTTTGTGCCTATATACTCAACCTGTTTGTTCCTCCCAATATATAATTTTGATATTCCATAAACAGAAGCCCAATAATCCTATAAAATTTGTTACAACAGAAAATGTTTGTGGAAATGATTTTGCAGTTTAGCTTTCATTTTATAATCATTTGTGAACACAAGCATTTTAATGGTTTCATTCTTTTGATAAGCCTTTTTTGCTGAGTTGTGCAATGGAAAATTAGTCGAACTACCTTATCTTTTTCCAGCAGCTATTTCTGTTATGCACAGTGGGATGGTATAGTAATTTGTTTATTTCTCTTGATATATTGCCAAGATGTGGTTTATCTGTAGTGTGATTTGGTATTTGGTTTCTTTAGTTTTACATGCTTCCTGCTTCTTTAATAAGCAAGTTGTTTTGCTACAACTAGTGCTAGTCCTGATTATTACCTTAACCACATGTCTAGATGGTTTTAAAAAAGCAGTTGACTCCTCCAGTCCAAGAGACCAAATAGGTATGTATTGGGGGTACAAAGTTCGTTATTGTTCAAACCTCAGCAGTGTTATCAGAAACTGCCCGTATAAGGTAACTAAGAAGAAAAACTCGCTTGCTCTTCATATCCTTAAGCTCATATAAGGAACCATGTTCTCCTAATGATTCTCACTTTTGAATTTGTAGGGTGGATATGATCATATTATAGGTACTTCAGAGCATGGTCTTGTGGTTGCTTCATCAGAGCTTATAATTCCTCCATTTAGGTATGTTTTTTGTGACTAACTGTTGTTCTGAATGGATTCCTTTCTGTAGCTTTTGTATAAATTCTTCAATCTTCACATCAAGTAGCCAAATTTCATCATTATGCTGACTTGCTTGAAAAGACATTACAATGTTATTCTTATGCATCTAATATTGATAATTGTCCCCTTTTGTATTTACTTCCATACTGGCTTCAACTTCTACAGGCACCTTCTGATCGTATTTGGTGGACTTGGGGGTTTGGAAGAGAATATAGAAGAAGATAATAATTTGAAGGTACAAATATTTTTTTTAAATGTTTATATTAGAAATTCCCCTAAATTTGGCTGGAGCTATAAACCATTCTCTTGAGATGTACCTTGCCTTTGTTCAGCTGGGACCATCATGTGATCTGGGAATTGGTGTATCTCATGCTGCTATAAGGGGTTTTACATCGCATATTTTTATGTTTTGCTCCACTTGCTGAGAGTCATGACAAGTCAAAGATCATATTTAGGGTGCATTAATTTCTAAAGTAGAAGAACCTGATATCTATTTAAAGAATAGCTTTATTTCCCTCGAGTGATGCTAGTGCCAGTTCTCTCTTATGTTTCAAAGAGCCAACTTCATCAATCCTTTGGAGAGGGTAACGAGTGGCATCCTGTTTCGTCATTTCGACTTTCTTCAAACCTTTTGGTTATGTGCTTCTGATTGTTTCTTCTTCTGTGAGTTGCTGCTTTTTAGTATCCTTAAGCTTTGCTTGTGTTATCCTCATATAATGTGACCCTGTTGTTTCTTCTATGTTGTTCTTTTGCCTCTTTGATGGCTACATAGTGGTTCTAGCTAAACTAGTCAATTTTGTCTTTCCCATTTCTTTTCAGTGTAATTCTCCTTTCTTGTTGGATTAAAGGATCAATAAAAGACAGCTCAATCTGACATATTCTGGACCATATGGCCAAGAGGAATTTCCTTGCATCACCTATGAAATTACCAGTTCTCAAGTTGTGCTTGCATCATTATATCAAAGGTTTTGCATAGCCACATCCATGATGGAACAAAAAACCTGAATCATGCCAAACAGACGTTTGTACTGCTCATCATATAACAGATGTTGCGTATAAGAACCAATCTTATATTTTTGTAGGTGTGATGTTCCATAGAAATTGCAAAAATATGTAACATGCTTGTATTTTCTTCATGGTAATTGTTTTTATCTTTTAAGAAAAGCAAAACTATGTTTTACTCATGCCTATAAGCTGCAGAATTCATATACAAAAATGTTGGTTTTTGTGTTCTTCATGATAATTGTTAATTCAAAAAAATGAGTCAATGATTGCATTCATGTTCGCAATGATTTTCCAGGGAAAGGATGTCCACGATGTATTTAATTCTTACTTGAATACATGCCCTCTTCAAGGAAGCAGAACCATAAGGACTGAGGTATCTCCTCATTGTACAAGAACTCTTGAAATCAAAGCAGTATCGCTTCTATAATTATGCCTTTATATTCTTTCTCGTGGTTTTTTTTTTTTTTCTTCTCAGGAGGCCATCTTCATATCCCTGCAATATTTCCAAGAACCAATAAAGCGAGCAGAGCAGCTATGCAATGGAAAATAGCCCTTGTTGATTTTACTCCAATTTGACAAAAATTATGCAACACTAGGCTCGAGAAGTATTTGGGAAGCATTTCAAACTTCTTGAGCAGGGTTTGTAGATGGTCAGATATTGAACAGTGCACAACATCTTGCTTGATTTGGACTCTTGTTGTTGCCACAAATTGCGGTGGCATAGGATGGCAAAGAAGCCTTGGAAGGAAAGTTCTTCACAAAGTAATATGTACAGGGCATGGCATAGAGAGATCATATGAAAGGTAAAAGTGGTATTGTTGTCTAAAAAAAAATCATCTATTGTATGGGAAAAAAAGAATCAAAATTAACTCGAGAGTTAGGTGCAGATGCACACACAAACAGCGAACGTATACTTATGCATGGTTTCTGAGCTGTGAATGCATTTGATGATATGCTTTGCTTTACGAGATTTTCAAATGTGAGCAACCGAATGAGGCCCATTCTTTTCAAGATGATGTTCTAGAAAGTGGACACAAGTTTATCAGATGATTAAGATTGCACTGTGAAAAGCTGAATTCTCTGTGATTGTTGTCATATTTGATTAAAAGAAAATTATGAGTAATCTCTTCCCTTTTGTTGCTGATATGCATGGCCAAATGCTAGTGTTAATACTATGAAGTGATATATTTCAATATGTCAGTTAGTCTGGTTGGAAAATGATTTTGATAGTATATCAGAAGATCCTTTGATACTATATTGTAAGATTTTGGATTCAAATCTCATCTTCATTTTATTCTTTGAAACAAAAAATTTACATGTTAAAATAATATGTACATCAATATGATTGATTCTGTGACTATGCCAATTTTTGGTTATCACTGCAGATGCACAGATTACTTGTATATTTGAATCAAGGTCTGTCGTTTCGATGTGTATCGCCCGGTACAGGCGGTATGTACCGGTCCGATAGATTATCGGTATGTGGACCGGGCGGTATGATCGGTATAGTGCTATAGTGCATTGTAGTACTGTAGCACTGGTACAGTGCTCGGTACACCACTCGGTACATTTGGGTGTATCGCTCGGTACACCCATACCGTACCATACCGAGCGTAGGTCGAAACTCCGGTATGATATGGTATTGCGGATCTTGATTTGAACTATAAATTGTGGGCTCTTAACCTTCCATACCTGTGGGGCAGATTGAGATATCACTAATAGTATTCTTTCTAAGCTCTATAAGTGTCCCTTATGCCTCTAAAGAAATAATAAGAAAGAAAATGCTTGTTTGTTTGTTTGTTGCTAAAGTACAACAATGAGAGTTAGTTAGCTTATGATAATGCTCATCTTTGTGTCTGGTATCATGAAATGCCATTGTACAGCATCAGGATCTCATCTCCTTTGCCTCTGTGTATTCAGCAACTCCACCACTGACCTACAACTAAATCCACACACAAACTACTTATGGATGTCAGCAACTGAATCAGTAAATAACCATTATTAACTTTTTATTAAAAAAAATTCAGAGTATAAAGCACATTTAGACATTTGGAAAATCTTCTACTTTGAATCATCCTTTTATGAATGATTTCCTTCCTGACATCATGTCGTTGTAGATAAGCTGTTATATGTGTGTGTGCTTAATTCAGCTGTTGTGATTGTGAGAGTTCTAAGACTAATAAACTGGAAACCATTGCAATTATCTGTCACTAAATCTACACCTACAGTTTCATTAACTAAAAGGCAAAAAGCATCACTGGAAACGGCTATTTGTCGCTCTCCCCTTCATTGTGACCATTTACAATGAAGTATTGGCGAAGTCCCATGCACTTATTTATTGCACCACAACCGCCTCAAATAATCTCTCTCTCTCTCTCTCTCTCTTTCTCTCTCTGTCTGCTATATGCTTCCATGTCGTCCGACTCACTCTCTGCCCCTCTCGCCGAAGCGCCGGCTGCGGCCGGAGGGGTCGGCCTCGGATACGGCATCGCCATAGCGGTCGGCATCCTCGTCCTCGTCTCCACCATCTTGCTCGCCTCCTACCTCTGCGTCCGTGTTAAGAGCGACGTTCACCGCCCGCTCCCCACCCCACCCCCTGCAGCTCGGCCCGCTGCCTTGGCGCCAGACGGCAGCGCCGCCGTGGTGGTGGTGACGGCGGTGGGCCTGGACAGCCCCGCCATCGAGGCTTTCTACCCCAGGTTCGCCTGCGGCCAGGGCGGGGCGCTGGCGCCGCCGGGACCGTGCCCGATATGCCTCGCGGAGTACGAGGGCGGGGAGGTGCTGCGGCGGGCGCCGGACTGCGGCCATTGCTTCCACGCGGGGTGCGTGGACGAGTGGCTCAGGGTGAGCGCCACGTGTCCGCTCTGCCGCAGCTCGCCGGTGCCGTCCGCTGCGGCGACGCCCGTGGCCACTCCGCTGTCGGAGCTGATACCGCTGGCGGCACACCCCAGGTGATGGAATCTCCAGCGCCGGTGTGGGGTGGTGGTGGAGAGAGACAGAGCAGAGGAGAAGCGGTGGCGAGGGCAGTTGAGTGTGTCATTAATGCATTTGATGTTTTCCCTTCTTTTTCTTTTTCAACCATGAAGTTTGACGTATATAAAAATTAGATACATTTAAAAAAAAAAATTAGAAAATTTCAATGGATTAGTAGTCAAAAAAATCTTTAAAATCTCAAGATCAGTAAGGTAGAGAAAGAAAGGAAAACTGAAAAATATGAAGTGTCTCCTTACAATGAAGTTTATGGGCTCTGACTTTGTCAAGGGGTGAAAATAAGTAAAAGTCAAATAACTCCATAATCTCTCATACACTAAACATGCATACTACTACTAGTCACAGAATAATCTCATATGCATAAATAGGTCTCGACAAGTCGTCAGTCACAATGTTCTTCATTCATTCATGAGCGCACAATTTTAAGGTATATATATCGAGAAAAATGTCACCTGAACATGCTAAAAGGGGATTAAAAAAAATTTTAATTTAATTCATTCGTGAATAATAATACAAGCTAATGTATATATATATATATATAAGTAACAAATTTAATTCATTCTGAAAGGTAGAAGATTAGAAAATGACTACTGCCGTTTGGAAGAAGGAAGCAAGCAATCATACATCTGCCCCATTCTTGAAGTAACAGTTAGCTTGTATATAGTTTCCAGATCGGGTTTGGCCAAGTCTAGTATATCCTGTTGCAAGCTGCAACGTGACAAGAATTACTCACAACAATAACATCTTTAAGAGTTGCAGTATGAAATTTACAGGAATCGACGCTAACCTCATCCACTCGCCTGTTTCCTTTGCATGCCTTTCCGCAGCCTTGTACAGGCGATCGAGGCTATACAGCACCATTCCGTATATACATCGAGCATCCTCCTCCTGTTTACCAATAAAAATGGCATAAACTACATGATCCATGTTTCTTTGGTAAATAATATGAGGTTACCAAGTGAAATATCAGCTATGATTTCAACAGTGAAAAATGTAAAGAATTTTCTGTTATTCATGAACGTTGTCATACATACCCATACAGGTGCGCTACTCAGTTGCGTCGATAGCTCATGTGTAACTTGTAAAGGAATAATGAAAAGAATCTCTAGCAGTCATGTTTGAGCAAAACAAATGGTTCATATTTACAAGGAATAATAATTTCTATTTAGCTGTTGAACTGCATTTAAAATCATGGTCTTGAGAGAAGCTTGTATGATCTTGGGAGTAATATAGGTGTGGACAGGATTGGACCCATATGGATCCATCAATTGCTGCAACTAAGGTTTGAGGAGATTATATTCTCCTACTTATAAATCAGTTGTTAGTGACTAAAAGAGGACGAGAAGCATCAGATCTCAACCTAACAACAACCTAAAAACGCTAAGAAGAAACAATCTCATGTCCCAACAGAAAGTAAACTGAATTTTTAGCGATCTGAAGAACCTGAAAGACTAGTTCATCTTTACCTTTCCTTGATCCATGCAAGTCTGGAACTGCACTAGTCTCCTCTCAACTTCGACAACAAGAAGCCTTCTTTGCCTGCGAGCAACTCTCCCTCTGCCTTCTGCACTCTTATCCTAATATTGTCCACTTACAGCAATTAAAATTCAAGTGGGCTAACAACAGACAACAATGTATTTCACTGATAGGTGAGCTTCATAAGAATAATAAAATTTCATCAAGTGAAACCTGTACTAAGCACATTCGAAAAAGCACAAAAAGTAATTCATAGATGTAGATTTCACAAAGCTTAACAAGGTTCTCAACATACTAAGCATAAACAACAACAACAACAAAGTCGTAAGTCCCAACAATCTAGGGCCAACTACATGGATCTTTTGCCATTATTGAGATCTCTAACAATGAAGATGATGAACAACACTATGGAAACCAATTATAAATAACAAACACAAGATCAAAAACACTATAAGAAATGTATTTAGGCTTGAAACATGTATAAACACTTTCCTAAAAACGATATTTGCACCCTCTTCTCAATAAGATTGTTATGAGTTTGATGCAAATAGTTTTAGTGGATATGACAAGCCTTTAGAAAATCTGTATTGAGCAAATAATAAAGAATTTTCGAAGAGAAATTAGAGAATATCTAATTCAAATAATAAAGCTTTGTAGATTTCACAAAGCTTAACAGGGTTCTCAACATACTAGGCATAAGAAATTTGCAAAACATCTAAAGATCTAGCAACATTAGATACCCACCTGCATCACCCATGCTCGGACCAACATAAGCAGAACAAGAGAAAGAAAAAAGGCTGGCAGAGCAGCAAGAACAGCAAAATTGATTTCATTTGCCCTGAGAATCTGATCCAGCTCAAGCATTGCTCTGTATAGAAAGTTTTCTTTTAGTGCAGTCACAACATCACAAGATAGTGTATATTTGATCAGAACATCCGAACGAAAATGATTCAACTTACGTCTCGAGATCCAGTTTCAGCTTTTGAATCTGCAAGTCCACAGACTAAATAAGCAATGACATTCAGATCAGTCATTTTAAATTAGGGTAGAAAGAAACCTGAATAAGCATTGCTCGAGCAAGCTCTCCACTCAAAAGATTTTGAAGAGGATGCATCACCTCTTTCTCATATCTGCACTAAAGCATCTACTGGTTAATCTGGAAGAACATATATAGAACACTATTAACAGCTTGAACAAGCAAGCCAGCAACGATTAGATGAGCACAAATGTGAGGGAGTACCATTTCCTATGGAAAATCAAACAAATTTTTCATCAGAAATAAATTAACTAGTGGTTGCCCAAAAAGGTGATGCAAAAAATTCAAGCTTGCTCTTTTCAGATAAGCTATACAATTGTTACAAGCATGGAGTACTTTTAGCACACAAACAAGTCAATAAGCACAAATAAATTATAACATTATGCCAATAGATTGAGAAGCATCTTTCAGGCAATTGAACAAGACAATTAATTAATGCAGTTGTTACTGGGTATCAGTAAAAATCATAATATTCTGTGATTTTAAGTGTCTTTTCCAGTTCACAGTTAAGGATTATGGCATTTAGTGTAAAAGGAGTTTTTCCAGAGTTTTGGAATCCAGTAAATCTTGGTTTTGCATACTTTGTTTGCATTAGAATTTTCCAAATTCATGATTTGTCCTTCTGGTGTCTAGAATTTCTTCTACTTGTATAATATTCCTTCTAACAAAAATACTTGCTAAAAGAATCCCCTTTTTGATATATAGCGTAATTTACAAATAAATAAGTATATAATCCTGATGGCAAATCCCAAAAGCATCCAGTCATATCTTAGAATGCTAAAGTGTACATGGTATATGATGATTGCTGAATTTATATTTATTTAAACCAGATTCAAAGAGCCCCAATTTCATTTATCAGTTTGATCTGAAGTAAATTTGAGCTCAAATTATATCAGTTTATTACTCAAATCCATGTCGAAGAGCAACTTACAGCTCATTTGATCAATCTCAAACACAATATGTGAAGAATGCTCAACCTCAATGAGACTTGTTCAACATGGGACCGTTTTCCTCCTTATGTCGACTTCAGTGTTCCACAATGACAGCAATAATACTCTGTAAGGTCCCAATTACTTGGCAAGTTCCACAGACACTAAGATACAGAGACCTAACAAACTCAAAACTTCTGTAAACAATGATCCAAGAAATGCAAGAAAATGGAAAAAAATGACAAACATACACCTGAGTCACATATGACAACTATGATTAACTTTCTGGGTGCAAGATCATAACAAAGTGGCTTGTTGGTGGTGATATGGAACATTTTTAAACACTTAAACCTTATGGTTACGTAAAGAAAGATTCGTCCAAAGTGAAAAAGCATCATGCACTTGGCCATCCTTTTTTTTTTCCCTCACATTTCAGTAACCTAGAATGTAGAACTGACTAATTGTTCTGCATCAAAGAGCCTTTATGCATGGTTGCAAGGAATACGAACACCAATATGCACCATATACCATGAAACTTATTTTGGAAGATGACATAGGGTTATCAAATTGCTGCTCCTAGTCCTCTCTTCATAAGTAGTTTTTAATAATTGTGTCTGAACTATGAAATGGACAAGTGGAAGACAACAAGGAAATATGATGACAATGAAAATCAAGAATCTCGGCAGCATGGCAGAACTAACCAGTATTTAGAGCTTATAGATGGACATGGATTAATTTCCACCAGCACAGCATATATCATGCCTAACCGTGTCATTACCAATATTTAAAAACCTTAAAGATGAATACTCAGAATGGCTGAATAAGGCATGAAAGCTGTTAAAAAATAATATATTATCATTTTCTTGATTAAGAAGCACTGACTACAAAACCATGTCGATATGTTGTAACAATATAGCAGAAGGGAATGGTTTCATATTGTGAGATTCCATTACACTAGATGTAATATGAAGACAAATAGTTTAGAAAAAGGAAGAAACAAACAGATGCATAGATAAACAAAAAAGGTAAACATATTGTGAGATTCCATTACACTACATGTAATATGAAGACAAATAGTTTAGAAAAAGGAAGAAACAGACAGATGCATGGATAAACAAAAAAGGTAGACATTTATTTGTCTTTGGAGCAACCATATTTGCTATGCATGACAAGGTCGATGCAGAAAATGATTGCCACTAGCCATCAGAAACAGTGGATATAGCAATTTTACTGCATAAAGCAGCATTATGTAGCTCAAGATCAGATATTTTTACCTGGCCATGACTATTTCCAACATTTCTTGATCTGGAATATTCTCTGGTAGCTTTTGACTTTTTGTTTGCTCACAGAAAGCCAACAACATCCTGAAAATTCTACAGCAGATCACTAATAATCCAGCAATCAATTAGACAAGCATCAACAAATAATAGCAATTTTGGTTCCATTGCCACACTAACCAGAGAAAAGAAAGAAACATTCTAAAGATTCTGAAGGAGACTCAGTAGCAAGTTGTGGAACAAACTAAGCAATGAATAAATGGCTAACGGTAGCTCACATTAGGCTTAATAAGGTAAAGAAAACATGTTAGAAGCATTTGGAAATTATATTCATAAAGAATCATAATAGTAGGTATTATTTTGAAAATTCACCGACAATTTACCTTTTCTTACAGAAAATTAATGACCAGAAGGGGAAAGAATGATCAAGCAAAATTAGGAAATTGATTAAATAGGTGACTTTGTGGTATCAGTTATATGCAGAGATCAAGTTAAAATAGTAAAATTTAACCTGTGTAAAGAATCAGCAGTCAACTGCACCTCTTCCATTTCCATCACACCTTTTTGTCTCTTCCTAAATGTTTCAAAAAGTTCATCTCTGATGGAAATAAGCTGAAATTGCAGATTGAGAACAGGATTAGAAAAATAAAGAATATCTCATAATAGCAGCAGCAGTCCATGAGAGATTAGAAAGATTTAGAATAAATATATATAAATATATATATGTATGTATGTATATATATATATATGTATGTGTATATATATGTATATATATACACATACATATATATATATATACATATATGTACATATATGCATACATATACATATATATGTACATATATACATATATGTATATATATATATATATGTATATGTATGTATATAT
>LVTN01000264.1:215267-256175 GCA_001649415.1 Musa itinerans | reverse complement strand
ATAATAAATTTATTTTTATTGATATTGAGTACAAGTGTAATATATTTTTAAAGCCTTAGACAGATGATGCTGGTAAGAGTTGGGGGTAGCTCTAATGAAAATCATGATATCATCCTTAAAGATAAGATAGAAAATTTTAATGTCTGATAGTAAACAATTTAATTTTATTAGTCTCAATATTCACATTTAAAAGGGAAAAGAGGAGTTACTAAACAATAGTAGGGAGATATTGGATCTCCTTGGCAAATAGCATAATAACTCCTAAACCAATATAATTTATAATTATTTACCATATAGTTAAACTTGGTAGAAGCAACACATGTCAAAATCCGTGAAAGTTCAAGAAAAGTTCATTTTTCCAAGGATTCTAAACAAATTAGATTAGAAAAAAGAATAAATATTTTTTATAAATTAATTTCAATAAGAATAAGTGGCTTCTTGTAATGAGAATTAAACATAGAATGAGTAGGCTCGTGGACAATTGTGATGTTATCATGGATAAATTTACTAGGGATAAAAATTGATTATTCCTAATTAATGAGATTGCATCAAAGAGGTTTAATATGAATGGCAAAAATTTGATCATATTATATTGCATAAGAATATAGGTTGATAATCATTAATTTTAAAATGAATGTCTGTTTTAGAATGAACTTAAGAGTGATTTCTCCCTAAGTATTAGAAATAATAATAGTTCTATAAAATTCACTAAATGTAGACACGATATAATATTACTTAAGAAGTCCCGGGAAACAAAGAACACAATTATGTAATCATTTGTACTTGGACTTTTCCTTAGATCCATAGTTTTAACGATAGTAAACATCTCATTATAAGTAAAGTCTTTAGTGAGGCTATCCTATTTGTCACTATTGATCTTTAGGAGGAGGGGACATTTAGTCCAATACTCATTGGTATCCTTAATATTTGTTAGGATCGTAAAGACACTAAGAGAAGGGGGAGGGTAAATTAGTGCTTTCGAAAAACTTAGGTTTGAAAATTTTCATTCGATGAAACCTATATCGGAAATACGTTTAACTTAAAATGTGAGTAAAAATGGTAAGCAAGTAAATTAATTAGTAATAGGAATGAAAAGCATAAAGGAAAATATAAATCGATTTATAGTCATTTAGTCATCCCGACCAACGTTTACTCTTGATTCCTTTTTTCTATAGGTTATCGGTTTTTACTACCAATCTTCTTTTCAACGATAAATATCCTACCCTTGTTACAATCATTCCTCCCTTAGAAAGACTTCTAAACAAAGGAAAATACTCATTTTAAGAGAGTTTACAATATTTTTATCCTCAAGAATGATTTTACCTTTCTTAATCTTTTTCTTGCTATCTCAAGCAAGAATGAGTAAGACATTTATAGGCCCCAAATAGCTTAAAAAATGAAGTCAAAAATTTAAATCATCAGATTTTCAAGGTACTAGCGGTGCCACCACCTACATTGGCCAGTACCACCATTGCTTGGGCAATACCATTGTCTAACACAGTTTGAAAAATTATGTCCTAGTGGTGCCACCATAAGTCTAGGCAATACCATCGCTTGATAATGGGTGGTACCATGATCCTAGCAGTACCACTATTGGGTTTTAAAAAAAAGTATATTTTATACTTTTCAGCTCACAAGCGATTCCATCACCTGACCCAACTTCAGGTCACTGAATTGGCCTTCCAAAAGGTCTAATTCAGACTTAATGGGCCTTTAATTTAGTTGACATGGTTTCACCTAAAACTAACTCAATTAATAATCTAAACAACTTGACTTAACAATTATAATAATGAAACCTATATTATCCGGCATGTCATTTGTTAATCCAGTACTTCGTGCACATCATTCTTTTCTTCAATGTATTACCCGATGCATTGGCATGTTGACCTCCCATAGCATTTGATCTATTTGGCGCAATACAAGATAATTCCGACCTGATACTCGAACTCATGGCACGAAATCCATCCTTCGGCACGTCGACCAATCCTTCGGCCCGACGTCCAATCTCCGATGATACTCTTCGGGCCAATTTTTGATTCTGCTTCCGGCCTCTATTCTGTTCTTTGGGGAAACAGTAAGCAAGAGTAGAAAGAGAAAAAGAGGCTAAAGGACGTCCATACTCTCTCATTCCGTAGTTGTAATAAATAAATAGATAAAATCTCTGTTGAGATGTGGTAAGTCTTTATATTCCATCTATCCATCCATGTATGACCGTCTTCTTATTTTCGTAAGCATTGGACCAACATAAAGTATATCTGTGAGTTCTTCTTCAATAAATAATAATGTTTCTTCCGTTCTTGTTTTGCTTCTGAAACTGACATTAGCACATGGCAAACTCAACAACGCACTCAAGCAAGCACAAGAAATCTACGGCCAGAAGACAGGAGAGAGAGAGAGAGAGAGAGAGAGAGAGAACAGTCAAGTTAAACAGTTCATGACAGAAAAAGAGACCACTAATACAGATGATAATTTTGACCTCCAATTTAACGGTCAAAGGGATCACAAATAACATGTTTTCACGAATCACATGAAAGATCGTGATAAAGTCCGTCGTGTAGAATTACCATAATGGACGACTACGTTGTATTGATTGGATCATGTATACTTAAACTATATATATATTATCGATTTTCATTTTTATCATTAGTAGATAATGTAACTCTTTCTCACATAGTTATCAAATTTTAGATTACTTGATCATTAATCGAACCATGTTAGTACAAGAAAATGCTTATCTATCTTGATGACTCTACTGTTTTCGGAAACCATAGATTTGACAGGATATATCATTACTCCTGTCCTGGGCAAGATGAATTATACCCCATAAAGTAGGTGGGCTATTATCATCTAATGTGTAGGACTATCCTCTCAAAAGAAGATTTGGTTTAGTTTGACACTAGTATTAGAAAATTTGTTAGTGGTCCGACAAGAAGGGGGTTAGAATTAAGAATAGAGTTTAATAAAATATTTTAGATAAGAAATATTTTTGATTCTATTAAGGAATTTATCTATGATATAGTTCTAAATGGAGATTCGATATAAAAGACAAAATATGCCAAATAGGGAATCGGTAAAGAGCCATGAGTAATTTTAAAAAAAATACACATCTTATGCTTAATCTCCAGCAAATAATGTTTGGAAAAAATAATAAATTTATTTTTATTGATATTGAGTACAAGTGTAATATATTTTTAAAGCCTTAGACAGATGATGCTGGTAAGAGTTGGGGGTAGCTCTAATGAAAATCATGATATCATCCTTAAAGATAAGATAGAAAATTTTAATGTCTGATAGTAAACAATTTAATTTTATTAGTCTCAATATTCACATTTAAAAGGGAAAAGAGGAGTTACTAAACAATAGTAGGGAGATATTGGATCTCCTTGGCAAATAGCATAATAACTCCTAAACCAATATAATTTATAATTATTTACCATATAGTTAAACTTGGTAGAAGCAACACATGTCAAAATCCGTGAAAGTTCAAGAAAAGTTCATTTTTCCAAGGATTCTAAACAAATTAGATTAGAAAAAAGAATAAATATTTTTTATAAATTAATTTCAATCAGAATAAGTGGGTTTTTATAATGAGAAGGACAATTGTGATGTTATCATGGATAAATCTATAACTATAAGAGATAAAAACTGATTATTCCTAATTAATGAGATTGCATCAAAGAGGTTTAATATGAATGGCAAAAATTTGATCATATTATATTGCATAAGAATATAGGTTGATAATCATTAATTTTAAAATGAATGTCTGTTTTAGAATGAACTTAAGAGTGATTTCTCCCTAAGTATTAGAAATAATAATAGTTCTATAAAATTCACTAAATGTAGACACGATATAATATTACTTAAGAAGTCCCGGGAAACAAAGAACACAATTATGTAATCATTTGTACTTGGACTTTTCCTTAGATCCATAGTTTTAACGATAGTAAACATCTCATTATAAGTAAAGTCTTTAGTGAGGCTATCCTATTTGTCACTATTGATCTTTAGGAGGAGGGGACATTTAGTCCAATACTCATTGGTATCCTTAATATTTGTTAGGATCGTAAAGACACTAAGAGAAGGGGGAGGGTAAATTAGTGCTTTCGAAAAACTTAGGTTTGAAAATTTTCATTCGATGAAACCTATATCGGAAATACGTTTAACTTAAAATGTGAGTAAAAATGGTAAGCAAGTAAATTAATTAGTAATAGGAATGAAAAGCATAAAGGAAAATATAAATCGATTTATAGTCATTTAGTCATCCCGACCAACGTTTACTCTTGATTCCTTTTTTCTATAGGTTATCGGTTTTTACTACCAATCTTCTTTTCAACGATAAATATCCTACCCTTGTTACAATCATTCCTCCCTTAGAAAGACTTCTAAACAAAGGAAAATACTCATTTTAAGAGAGTTTACAATATTTTTATCCTCAAGAATGATTTTACCTTTCTTAATCTTTTTCTTGCTATCTCAAGCAAGAATGAGTAAGACATTTATAGGCCCCAAATAGCTTAAAAAATGAAGTCAAAAATTTAAATCATCAGATTTTCAAGGTACTAGCGGTGCCACCACCTACATTGGCCAGTACCACCATTGCTTGGGCAATACCATTGTCTAACACAGTTTGAAAAATTATGTCCTAGTGGTGCCACCATAAGTCTAGGCAATACCATCGCTTGATAATGGGTGGTACCATGATCCTAGCAGTACCACTATTGGGTTTTAAAAAAAAGTATATTTTATACTTTTCAGCTCACAAGCGATTCCATCACCTGACCCAACTTCAGGTCACTGAATTGGCCTTCCAAAAGGTCTAATTCAGACTTAATGGGCCTTTAATTTAGTTGACATGGTTTCACCTAAAACTAACTCAATTAATAATCTAAACAACTTGACTTAACAATTATAATAATGAAACCTATATTATCCGGCATGTCATTTGTTAATCCAGTACTTCGTGCACATCATTCTTTTCTTCAATGTATTACCCGATGCATTGGCATGTTGACCTCCCATAGCATTTGATCTATTTGGCGCAATACAAGATAATTCCGACCTGATACTCGAACTCATGGCACGAAATCCATCCTTCGGCACGTCGACCAATCCTTCGGCCCGACGTCCAATCTCCGATGATACTCTTCGGGCCAATTTTTGATTCTGCTTCAATGATTTAAGTCAATGATTGAAGTTTCTCCTACGTCACTCATCTTAAATGCTTATTAGTTCATAACTTCATCAATTGATTTTATCATTAAAATCCGAGATTCAACAATATCAACCAATTAAAGTCCATATTACCGATCAATGAAAGTACGATACAAACTACTCGAGTCATGCAAGCAGGCCCCATTATTCAAAGTGCAGGATCTTAATAGAATTATAGCGTTTCCTAATTCTAACAATGTTGTGAAAGTATTTAGAATTCTTATCCCCTTCCTTCCGCAATTAAATCTTAGCCTTGCACTAATACTTAGTATCAATTTGCCTATCTAAGATCCTATATTTATTGTACAGCCTCCTAAATTATTTTTGGGAGTCCTCATGAAACGTTCATAGATTTTTATTAGACTCAGTATCTATGATTTATTTAGAAATCGACTTCAAACTTCTTTTCAATGTACCCAACATAATTTTTATCTCATTTGGAAAGCTTAATTAGATAAAACTCATCATCCTAGCAAACTGACAATTGAGTTTCTAATAAGATAACTATATAGGAGGATGAGTAGAATATAATTAGATAAGAGATGTGTTTTATCCCATGAGACTATTGGAAAAATATGAAGAGATTTTAGATTTAGATTTCAATTTTTTTATATATTTTAATATTTTAATGTTTTAAATCAGTAAAAGGAGAAATTTTGGAATGACCTTTTTGAACACTCACGACATGCTTCAACCCTTCTTCTTCCTCCTCTTTCAGAATGAAATCCAAGGCTTTATTGGTTTCGGCAAGAAGGCTTCTTCAGCAACCCGGTGATGAGGTTAGCGAAGAATTTTGACTCGTCTCGTGTTCCTCCATATCACTTTGCCTCTATTATGATCCATCTTCTCGGAGGTGAAGCAGAATGCTGAGGGAAACTCTAAGGGTGATAATATTCAATTGATTGAGGTTTCCATTTCTATGTCCCCTTTGTGAGTTCATACGGATTTTTCAGAAACCGATCGGATGAATTAATTCATTTTAGATTTTCAACTCATCCGATTAATGATTCAATTCTAAATTTTTTCAATCCGATCACCCGATTCGATCTGATTTTGATCACTATAATTTCTTTTATTATTAATCATATTATAATGCAACAATGAATCAAGTATTTTCTTATAATTCCACAATTTATATCTTACCACCATCGATTAAAGTTGAGATTCATCGAACATTCATTTCATTTCATTTCATTTCATGTCGATAGTTGTGAACCGAAAAATACATAATTGGAAGGTCTAATATTCATTTTCTTTCCTTCTTTTAAAGTCATCCAAGTTGAAAACATTTTTTATTATTTTGACAACACGGCTCTTCAATTTGGCAACAAAAACATTTCAACATCATATATTTGGAGGGTAGCATATCACAACATCACAAAATGCTATATTTCGGTCTCATATAGTGCAAGATATACTTAGGGGATATCAAAAGGGGAGGATACCTACTCCTTAAAGATCCCAAAATATCATATGCATCTCCCCCTCTCTCTCTCTCTCTATCAACATACGCTTTGTCATTTTGGCCATTTTATTACATATATTTTATGAATTTAAAAAATGGAATTTAATATTATTTTTTTTAAAATTTAAAATAGTTTATTTAATATCATTTAACGTTTTCGTGATTTATATATCAAATTTATCTATTTTTTTTAAATAATATATATATATATATAAAGAGGATTTATTCTAAAAATATTGTTTTATAAATAAACACACTTGTTTTGTCTTTGCCCCCAAAAAATTCCCTCGTTCTCCCATCTATGCTTCGCGTCGAAGAAGCTAATCGAGTATAGGAGAAGGAATAGGAGGAGGCGGTCGTGGTCGTCGGCATCATGCGTCGCGAGGGCAGCGGCGCGGGCGGCGGTGGAGGGGGGCCGGCGGTGGCGGATGGGGTGCTGAAGAAGGTGCTGCTGTCGTACGCGTATGTGGCGATCTGGATCTTCCTCAGCTTCACGGTGATAGTCTACAACAAGTACATCCTCGATCCCAAGATGTACGGCTGGCCCTTCCCCATCAGCCTCACCATGATCCACATGGCCTTCTGCTCCGCCATCGCCTTCCTCATCGTCCGCGTGCTCCGCCTCGTCGAGGCCCCGTCGTCGCCGTCCATGACCCGCTCCTTCTATCTCTCCTCCGTCGTTCCCATCGGCGCTCTCTACTCCCTCTCCCTCTGGTTCTCCAACTCCGCCTACATGTACCTCTCTGTCTCCTTCATCCAGATGCTCAAAGCCCTCATGCCCGTCGCCGTCTACTCCATCGGTGTCCTCTTCAAGAAGGAGTCCTTCGAGAGCGCCTCCATGCTCAACTTGCTTTCCATCTCCTTCGGCGTCGCCATTGCCGCCTACGGCGAGGCCCGCTTTGACGCCACCGGCGTCTCCCTTCAGCTCGGCGCCGTCGCATTCGAGGCCACCCGCCTCGTTCTTATCCAGATCCTCCTCACATCTAAGGGCATCTCCCTCAACCCCATCACCTCCCTCTACTACGTCGCTCCATGCTGTCTCGCCTGCCTCCTCGTCCCATGGTCTCTAATGTATAGGACTATCATCTCAAAAGAAGATTTGATAAATATGGAGTGACCCAGAGACAACTTGAGGAAGTCATCTTTAATAAATATGAGTAGTGCATGAGAACATGTACCGGTTAAAGGGTGAAAGATAAGAATGTAGCCTATTTCTGATGCTTCAGGTATTTTGTAACTGTGTGTGGTTTAGTAAATGATGCTTAAAAGTGGTAACAACCATAACTATTTCTGGAATCTGTGGTGAATTGAAAAGGATATCAAGGATTGAAATAGGCACTGGTATAGGAATAGAAAGTCAGAGAAGGGGAATGTTGTTGTTACTGTTACATTAATTGAGTAACAAGATTCTTTTTAGTAGATTTGGCTCAAAAGATAGTGTGTATAGCAGCAATTTAAGTATTACAAATTTACTGGATATCTTTCATGATTTTTTATTATGTGTAATTTATCAATGGTGCTAATAGTACTTTCAAAGTTAAATGAGGAAACTCTACATAGAAAGGGTCATAGTTATTGTCATCTGGCTGGAAAGATTGTTTTCGCTGAAGCAATTGTCGTGCAAAGTCAGTAGGAAAGAATTCCACCTTGTGCATGCTTTAAGTAGGGTGCTAAGACCATCTACTAATTGTTGATTAGTGAGAATTAGATTTTAAATTTTTGTAGCAAGTGGTGTGTTTTACAACATTTGATGTGGATGAACTGAATAATTCCTAGTTTGCTAGGATGAAATTCACACAAAGTGTCTTTTGAATTTGTTATTTGCTGATATTACTGAATTTGGATGTCTTGGTACATTTATATATGAGACGGCTTACCGGCAGCAGAAGGGGCTAAATCTGGAGTTATTCATGTTGGAAATAAAACTGATGATCTCTAACTTTTCTGAGCAGCCATCAGTGAAGTATTAGTGCCACCTGAAATGCTTCCCATGATTTAATTGACTCTTTGGAATGGGAGGTAAAAAATCAAAAAAGCTTGTGCTGGTCTATTGAACTTTGATCTTCTGCTTTGTAGGAACTGGTTAAGATGACTACCTGATCCATGTATTGAAGTATTGTTTGTGTACTGTACCACAGCATGATCAATCACTATCTTATGATCCCCTGCTGATGCATATGCACAATTCATACCTTACAGGAATTAGCATTAACTATTTCATCTCAAGAACTGTGACACATGCTGGCGCAATACTGAACTTGATAGTGAAGGAATGGCATGGGAAGACACACTCCATACTAGTAGTTGTTGTCTTTGTTTTCTATGTGATATGTGTGCTCTACTTTAAGAAACTGTGGTATAATGATTCAGATGTGAATAGTATGGGTTGAAAATTGAATGATGTGTATGTTGTCTGGATTGTCTCAATTTTTTCCATGCCCGTCGCCGTCTACTCCATCGGTGTCCTCTTCAAGAAGGAGTCCTTCGAGAGCGCCTCCATGCTCAACTTGCTTTCCATCTCCTTCGGCGTCGCCATTGCCGCCTACGGCGAGGCCCGCTTTGACGCCACCGGCGTCTCCCTTCAGCTCGGCGCCGTCGCATTCGAGGCCACCCGCCTCGTTCTTATCCAGATCCTCCTCACATCTAAGGGCATCTCCCTCAACCCCATCACCTCCCTCTACTACGTCGCTCCATGCTGTCTCGCCTGCCTCCTCGTCCCATGGTCCCTCGTGGAGCTCCCCGTCCTCCGCGCCCGCTCCGCCGCCTCCATCCGCCCCGACCTCCTCATCTTCGGCACCAACTCACTGACTGGCTGATTTGTTTCAGGCAGTCAAATTCTTCTTTTAGAGAGTTGACGAGGTTTATAAGTTAAGAAAAAATCATTTAAATTGCATGGTTGATAGAGAATATATTAACAGTTAATCATCATATGACACATAAGCATCATGTGAAAATTAACTTGGAAGGAAGAAGGTCCGGTTCACCCTTTACTCGTCTACCTGTATGGATAAATGTCTAAAGTAAATCGTCACTCATGTGGACAAAATATCAAGACAGAGATATTGGAACGATTACAAATTATTAATTTTAAATTAATGTATAAAAACTAATCCTCGATGTTACGTAACTTATTTTTTTTAGAAAAACTTATATCGAAAAAGATATTGATTACTAATTTAAATATCGGAGGGATTAAGTCCAATTACCTCAAAATCACTTCGTTTACCATCTTGGATATCCTTGCACCGTCGAGTTTAGACCATTAGATTTCATGCCTATGACATGTGATTTTAGCCGTTTCTTTTCTCACAACTTCGATCATGAACTGCTTATCACAAGTCCTTTACGAGCAGTGAGAGCTCTTGCCATTTTTTTGTTGCTTTTCACAACTCTTTTTGCGGTTGACATTATTGGATCCATTGACATCCTTATTCGGATCCATTGACATCTTTATTCGGATCCATTGACATTATTGGATGCGCAAACGTCTTAATCTTGTCCGTTAAGCGGATCCGGATTCATAAGCTGTGTAGATCCGACCCGGTAACACTCCATTTCGTTTGCGACTCCTTTCTTGGGGTTCAAGCAGCTTTAGCCTTTAGCTCATGTTGTTATCTCTTCCTCCCCGATTTGTCCTCTCTCCCTCGCCGCCCTTCTCCGCTTCCCTCCCGATCTGTTGCAGGAAGACGAAACGAGCCGGTCTAATATTCATTTTCTTTCCTTCTTTTAAAGTCATCCAAGTTGAAAACATTTTTTATTATTTTGACAACACGGCTCTTCAATTTGGCAACAAAAACATTTCAACATCATATATTTGGAGGGTAGCATATCACAACATCACAAAATGCTATATTTCGGTCTCATATAGTGCAAGATATACTTAGGGGATATCAAAAGGGGAGGATACCTACTCCTTAAAGATCCCAAAATATCATATGCATCTCCCCCTCTCTCTCTCTCTCTATCAACATACGCTTTGTCATTTTGGCCATTTTATTACATATATTTTATGAATTTAAAAAATGGAATTTAATATTATTTTTTTTAAAATTTAAAATAGTTTATTTAATATCATTTAACGTTTTCGTGATTTATATATCAAATTTATCTATTTTTTTTAAATAATATATATATATATATAAAGAGGATTTATTCTAAAAATATTGTTTTATAAATAAACACACTTGTTTTGTCTTTGCCCCCAAAAAATTCCCTCGTTCTCCCATCTATGCTTCGCGTCGAAGAAGCTAATCGAGTATAGGAGAAGGAATAGGAGGAGGCGGTCGTGGTCGTCGGCATCATGCGTCGCGAGGGCAGCGGCGCGGGCGGCGGTGGAGGGGGGCCGGCGGTGGCGGATGGGGTGCTGAAGAAGGTGCTGCTGTCGTACGCGTATGTGGCGATCTGGATCTTCCTCAGCTTCACGGTGATAGTCTACAACAAGTACATCCTCGATCCCAAGATGTACGGCTGGCCCTTCCCCATCAGCCTCACCATGATCCACATGGCCTTCTGCTCCGCCATCGCCTTCCTCATCGTCCGCGTGCTCCGCCTCGTCGAGGCCCCGTCGTCGCCGTCCATGACCCGCTCCTTCTATCTCTCCTCCGTCGTTCCCATCGGCGCTCTCTACTCCCTCTCCCTCTGGTTCTCCAACTCCGCCTACATGTACCTCTCTGTCTCCTTCATCCAGATGCTCAAAGCCCTCATGCCCGTCGCCGTCTACTCCATCGGTGTCCTCTTCAAGAAGGAGTCCTTCGAGAGCGCCTCCATGCTCAACTTGCTTTCCATCTCCTTCGGCGTCGCCATTGCCGCCTACGGCGAGGCCCGCTTTGACGCCACCGGCGTCTCCCTTCAGCTCGGCGCCGTCGCATTCGAGGCCACCCGCCTCGTTCTTATCCAGATCCTCCTCACATCTAAGGGCATCTCCCTCAACCCCATCACCTCCCTCTACTACGTCGCTCCATGCTGTCTCGCCTGCCTCCTCGTCCCATGGTCCCTCGTGGAGCTCCCCGTCCTCCGCGCCCGCTCCGCCGCCTCCATCCGCCCCGACCTCCTCATCTTCGGCACCAACTCCCTCTGCGCCTTCGCCCTCAACCTCGCCGTCTTCCTTCTCGTCGGCAAGACCTCGGCCCTCACCATGAACATCGCCGGCGTCGTCAAGGACTGGCTTCTCATCGCCTTCTCCTGGTCGGTCATCCGCGACACCGTCACCGCCGTCAACCTCTTCGGCTACGCCATCGCCTTCCTAGGTGTTGCCTACTACAACCACGTCAAGCTGCAGGCACTCAAGGCCAAGGAGGCGCAGAAGAAGGCCGCCCTGGCCGACGAGGAGGCCGGGAAACTCCTCGAGGAAGTCGATGGTTCTGACAGTGACCCGAAGGTTAACTCGCAAGCTTGATCCATCGTCCGAGCCTCTGTGTTCTGCGGCAATTACATCGGTTCCTGTTCACTATACCTGATGGATCTCTTCATTGGTTAGCTTATTTATCTCTACTAGTACATTTCTACTGCCAAGGAGGAGGTTCAAGGGAGACAAAGAAGACCTTTTATTGTCTTCCTTTGTTTAACCCTGCTCTGTAGTTGTTTTTCTAGATGAATTCAGCTTTTGATATGGAAATGAAGCTAGAAGGATTTTAGTTGCAGTGTGACTATGGGTGGGCTATCCACTAGGTTGGTCTGTTGGTAACTCTGATCACTGTAGTTCTCTAGGTTCTTGCCAAAGAGGGATTATCCACTTTTTCTCCTATGCTTCTCTGTTTGTTGTTCTTATCTATTTGTTGGATCATGTAGGAGCTTTCCCTTTCCTCCTTCCGGCTGAGATTGATAGTGTTATTTGACTTGCTATTTCACTTGTGTCTTTCATTTATTTTATATCTTTCATCTGCTCTTTTGCTATGAATCATTCAGATGCATTTGTACCCTTTCAGATGCTGGGAAGTCTCTCTGTGGTGATGCATTCAAGTTTAGTGGCATCTTGACCTCACATATTCGTGCTAATTTTGTATGTTATCGCACAATATTGCTTCTTTAAATGATTAAATCTTCAGTGAAGTTGCAATCAATTTTCTCTTAACTTGTTTCATTTGCCTATGTGACGAGAAATTGGACATTTAATTTTGTGGATAATTTTATGTGGTTGAAGTTTGTGTTGGGAATTTTCTGATTGTGTATGCCTGGCTTTGACATATACCTTTATAGCTGGAGAGTTCTTCTAACTCATTGCAGTGAGGTCAACATGGAAGACATGGTTTTCCAGTATTGATCCTAACATTTTCAAGAATCACATTGTGATATTTATGTAGGAATGATTTTTCCATGAATTACTAAAGGAGGATTGTTGAAACCAGAAAGTGATGTGGTCTGCTGGCTAAAGTATAGCTCCTGTACATCAGAATGAAGAGCTTGATGCACATATGGAGTGACCCAGAGACAAGTTGAGGAAGTCATCTTTAATAAATATGAGCAGTGCATGAGAACATGTACCGGTTAAAGGGTGAAAGATAAGAATGTAGCCTATTTCTGATGCTTCAGGTATTTTGTAACTGTGTGTGGTTTAGTAAATGATGCTTAAAAGTGGTAACAACCATAACTATTTCTGGAATCTGTGGTGAATTGAAAAGGATATCAAGGATTGAAATAGGCACTGGTATAGGAATAGAAAGTCAGAGAAGGGGAATGTTGTTGTTACTGTTACATTAATTGAGTAACAAGATTCTTTTTAGTAGATTTGGCTCAAAAGATAGTGTGTATAGCAGCAATTTAAGTATTACAAATTTACTGGATATCTTTCATGATTTTTTATTATGTGTAATTTATCAATGGTGCTAATAGTACTTTCAAAGTTAAATGAGGAAACTCTACATAGAAAGGGTCATAGTTATTGTCATCTGGCTGGAAAGATTGTTTTCGCTGAAGCAATTGTCGTGCAAAGTCAGTAGGAAAGAATTCCACCTTGTGCATGCTTTAAGTAGGGTGCTAAGACCATCTACTAATTGTTGATTAGTGAGAATTAGATTTTAAATTTTTGTAGCAAGTGGTGTGTTTTACAACATTTGATGTGGATGAACTGAATAATTCCTAGTTTGCTAGGATGAAATTCACACAAAGTGTCTTTTGAATTTGTTATTTGCTGATATTACTGAATTTGGATGTCTTGGTACATTTATATATGAGACGGCTTACCGGCAGCAGAAGGGGCTAAATCTGGAGTTATTCATGTTGGAAATAAAACTGATGATCTCTAACTTTTCTGAGCAGCCATCAGTGAAGTATTAGTGCCACCTGAAATGCTTCCCATGATTTAATTGACTCTTTGGAATGGGAGGTAAAAAATCAAAAAAGCTTGTGCTGGTCTATTGAACTTTGATCTTCTGCTTTGTAGGAACTGGTTAAGATGACTACCTGATCCATGTATTGAATGAAGTATTAGTGCCACCTGAAATGCTTCCCATGATTTAATTGACTCTTTGGAATGGGAGGTAAAAAATCAAAAAAGCTTGTGCTGGTCTATTGAACTTTGATCTTCTGCTTTGTAGGAACTGGTTAAGATGACTACCTAATCCATGTATTGAAGTATTGTTGTGTACTGTACCACAGCATGATACATCACTATCTTATGATACCCTGCTGATGCATATGCACAATTCATACCTTACAGGAATTAGCATTAACTATTTCATCTCAAGAACTGTGACACATGCTGGCGCAATACTGAACTTGATAGTGAAGGAATGGCATGGGAAGACACACTCCATACTAGTAGTTGTTGTCTTTGTTTTCTATGTGATATGTGTGCTCTACTTTAAGAAACTGTGGTATAATGATTCAGATGTGAATAGTATGGGTTGAAAATTGAATGATGTGTATGTTGTCTGGATTGTCTCAATTTTTTCCAATTTCTCTGATGAGAAGAATGATGTATATCTTGGTGTATTGTTTCAGTGACCTGGATGTTTTTCTTGGTTTTTTTGTTCGATCACCATATCATCCTGCTAATCTTGATGCCTCTTGTAACTGGTTTGTCACAGGCATGTATTTCCTGTAGCATATTTCGTGATCCTCTTTATTTGCTGCTATGTTGTTTATGACTGACTGACTGGCTGATTTGTTTCAGGCAGTCAAATTCTTCTTTTAGAGAGTTGACGAGGTTTATAAGTTAAGAAAAAATCATTTAAATTGCATGGTTGATAGAGAATATATTAACAGTTAATCATCATATGACACATAAGCATCATGTGAAAATTAACTTGGAAGGAAGAAGGTCCGGTTCACCCTTTACTCGTCTACCTGTATGGATAAATGTCTAAAGTAAATCGTCACTCATGTGGACAAAATATCAAGACAGAGATATTGGAACGATTACAAATTATTAATTTTAAATTAATGTATAAAAACTAATCCTCGATGTTACGTAACTTATTTTTTTTAGAAAAACTTATATCGAAAAAGATATTGATTACTAATTTAAATATCGGAGGGATTAAGTCCAATTACCTCAAAATCACTTCGTTTACCATCTTGGATATCCTTGCACCGTCGAGTTTAGACCATTAGATTTCATGCCTATGACATGTGATTTTAGCCGTTTCTTTTCTCACAACTTCGATCATGAACTGCTTATCACAAGTCCTTTACGAGCAGTGAGAGCTCTTGCCATTTTTTTGTTGCTTTTCACAACTCTTTTTGCGGTTGACATTATTGGATCCATTGACATCCTTATTCGGATCCATTGACATCTTTATTCGGATCCATTGACATTATTGGATGCGCAAACGTCTTAATCTTGTCCGTTAAGCGGATCCGGATTCATAAGCTGTGTAGATCCGACCCGGTAACACTCCATTTCGTTTGCGACTCCTTTCTTGGGGTTCAAGCAGCTTTAGCCTTTAGCTCATGTTGTTATCTCTTCCTCCCCGATTTGTCCTCTCTCCCTCGCCGCCCTTCTCCGCTTCCCTCCCGATCTGTTGCAGGAAGACGAAACGAGCCGATTCTCGCGCAATCAAGGTTTGCGTGCCTTGTTTTTCTGGCCCTTTTCTATTAATTGTACGCTATTCGTCTGTATCCCTCATTTGCTACCTTCCGTGGCTGTCGTACACTTGAGGCTTTTTTGGAGTATGATCATCTCTTTCGATCCGTGTTCGGGAGGGTTTTTTTTTTACTGGAGATCATTCACTGTTCTTTTTTCTTTATGATTTGAAGGCGTAGGTCTTGTTTTTCTCTTCTATAAATCTTCGTCTGCACTTTGTAGTGTTCTATTAGACTCACAATATTATCGTCTATGTTGATTGTCTTCGTTATTGAATTGGTATCATTAAGATCATTCAGTTCGCGAAGAAACTTTTGTTTCATAGATCTTGATTATTTCCACACCTGATTCGGGGCCCAGCTTGAGCCAGAGTCGATTAGAGTTTTAGATCGAATCAGTATTTGGTGTAGATTATCTTTTTTTCATGTATTTTTTGGAGAATTTTGTTTTTTTGTTTCATTTGATTTCAGATTTATATTTGCTTTTTAGATCTAAGTTGATCGATTAGTATTTTTTATTACTGCTGTTCTCAGTCTACTTTTAGTTCTGTTAAATCTTTGTGTCGATGATCCTCACCAAAATAGTCGATCAGCTTGACCTGGTGCGAGGATCCTGCCCGATGTGGTTGAGGACACCCAAATGTGTGATCCCCGAGGGTGGGGTCTAGCTCCCGATGTCCCTTTTCGTGCATCGAGACCTTTGTCGGATGGGACTCCCTACCAAGTCCCCTTAGCCAGGTTCCCTAACCAGAAGCAGTTAGGAAATATTATTCGAAATACGAAATGGAAAATATTTGGGAAATATTTTCTTCTCCGATTGTTGTTGACATTATAGATTTGTTCTGTCACATTTTGTCCTTTCTGCCTAGTTAGCAGCCACGAATCAAGCCCCAGTTGAAGGCGAATATTCCCCTATCAAGTTGAATTTTATTTGGTTTTGGGATAGGATTATGTCCATGTGATCATATCTATCGAGCTTTGATTTAATGGGGTATGGAGTCATAGCTACACAACATCATGGGCTGAGACAGAAGTTCCGTGTTTTATTTCTTTTTTAGAGTTTTTTACCAAATAGACCTACTGACTCCTTATGTGTGTGTGTGTGTGTGTGTGTGTGGAAAGTGTATTGTTGTTAGTGATTAGATTGATGTGACAAATTTTTATCAACAGAAACTGCCTTCCCTTAATCCCTAAGTGTTTTTCTTTTCTTGCTCATGGTTATTCCCTTTGCTTCTGATTCATCTCTTCTCTTTGTGGTACCTTTACCATTATTTTCTTCCTCTTGTCAATTGTCTCACTAAATTGATTGTTAAAAATGAGAAATAGCAAAGACAGACAGGTGTAAAAATGGCTATATTGGACAAGACAAGGCTTATTTATGAATCCAAAAAAGAGAATATATGAAAATCTTTACCCTCTTTATCGTGAAGCACTTGGAGACTTCTTCAGTGCAATCCATTTGCTTTTAGTTGACTTGACCTCTTTATCTCTTCAGGATAAGGAATTCATGGAAAATACGATGAGACCCATCATTTGCATATAGTGTTCACTTGGAGGCTTCTTCTTTTGTGGAATACGGAAACAGAAGAAGCTGCCATGTCACTTCTTGCCCACTCAGCTGCCACCACAGGTGGCAGCTTCTTCTGTTTCCGGATTCTACAAAAGAAGTAGCCAGCCCTCTGATGATGATCGTAGTAGCCATTCTCTTCTTATAAAATGAGTTAGAAAATCCCTTCCTTAATTCTGCAGAGGTTGGATATCATATTTAAAGGAGCAGGTTTAGATCTATTTAGGGAATCGGATTTGACTGTGATGTTTTGAGAGTTCAATTGGGAGGCTTTTCTAAGTACGTCCCCCATAAACCAACATTCCGCTTAAAGTAGGGTTGAGGTTTGATGGATATTGCTTCCTTAGTTAATTTTCAGAAATACTACTCATTACGCAACAAAATCTCCAGAAATATTATTTTAGTTTCCAAAATGTCTTTGTATCAGCCGCATTGTTGATTGTATACAAAGGATTTAAAGGTTGGACAAAAATAAATAAATAAAATTCATTATGTTGGAGTGTTTGTTGTTTGCTGCATTATTGATTCTGATGCAGCTAAAAATCCATTGATTTGATTTAGTAACACTCCACATAGTAATGATATTTTTCAAGCATTTCAAACATCGTATGACATGAAGAGGGATTAAATAACGAAGATGAAATTCGAATTAATGAGATTATAAAGCTTTAGATATTTTGAATGGCCGCGGCCACCCTTGACGAGCCTGAAGAGGTGATGAAGAATAGGAGCTGGAGAAGGTGACGAAGATGAAGCAACAAACCAGTAGCGGCACTCTCTATTCGTCCACGTAGACGAGTTTGGTGGGCTCGACATAAAAGTGCGTCGCGACCCCCAAAAGCAACTTTCGACAGAGCATCGTATTCTGTCACAAACGAGAAAAGAAGACCAGATTGGGAAATATTATGCCGAGGTTTTCCTTGGTGCACACGCTGATAGAATGAGGTAAACTATCACACTATTACTTCTCTAGTTGGCCCCACCAACGATGCTCCTTTCGCGTTCATCATTCATGAAAAGGGTACTGCGCAGTCGCAATATTTGACTCTTCCAAGCTTGACTTAGATACTCTCCTTAACTAGGAAGCAATCCGACCAAAAGTAAAAGTTCCCGGATCTATCTATCTTTTTTTACATGGGCCATATTGCTCGCACTTCTTTTACACGGCTTTGTTGATAAGAATTGTTTGATAAAACAGCTCCTTATCAAACAGTTCTTTCAGAGACTTCCTGAGATATCTATACAAATATTAAGATTGAATGGAAGATTTTCTGATTTAGTCTCTTCGTTGATCAAATTAATCGAGCTCAAAGACAAAAAGTAGGTGTAAACACAGGATTCATATCACAAAGTAGCAGTGCTGCTGCAGTTTTTTTTTTTTAATCCTTCAAGTTTGCAAATCCGAAGTCAAAATCGTAAAAGCAGAAGAATGCAGGTAATCGTAAAGGGTCTAAGTTGGGAGGGATGGACTGTGGGTCCTGATTGGAAGGAAGGATAGCCTCCCAGCTTAGACCCATAACCAATGAATGGGTAGAAATTGCATGCGGAAAGTTCTCGATGGTTATGTCATCCCAACATTGAATGTGAAAAAAGGTTCTCGATGGAATTTATTTTGCTATTTGTAAAAATAATTAATAAAGCTAAAACACTCATGCATGGCAAATATGTGGTCCGAATACACCCACTTGGTCACCTTGCTGTTGCAGCGACGAAAAACAAGTAGGTGTAAACACAGGATTCATATCGCAAAGAAGCAGTGCTGCTGCAGCTTAATACCGCTATAGAATATTGAGTCAAATTACCTGCGTTCAGTTTCTGAGTTGGGACTTCTTGGGTCAAATTACCTGCATTCTCGTGATCACAAAACGACAGTCAGCTTTTTCTCAAGTCAGATGAGGGCCCACACCAGATTTTTCTACAGTTCGAGAGCTCAAGTTCGAGAGCCCACACCAGATTTGGAGCCTACAAAACTCCTCAGGGTGTGTTGCGTTGGTTTTTCTTCGTCACCTTCTCCAGCTCCTCTTCCTCACCTCTTCAGGCTCGTCAAGGGTGGCCACGGCGAGTTCATGCGGAGGGCAATGCCCTACCTCACCGTGATCACCCTCCAGTTCAGCGATGCCGGAAAGAATATCCTCTCCAAGGCGTCGCTCGGCAGTGGGATGAGCCAATACGTTCTTGTCGTCTACAGTCATGCATTTGCCACTCTAACTATCGCTCCTTTAGCGTTTATTATAGAGCGGTATTAAGCTGCAGCAGGACTGCTATTTTGTGATATGAATCCTGTGTTTACGCCTACTTGTTTTTCCGTCGCTGCCGCAGGAAGGTGCAGCCTAAGATGACCAAGTGGGTGTTCTTGCGGATATTTGCGTTGCGACTTCTTGGGTCAGTATTTAGTTTCTGCTCATCTTCCTACTTATATACGAATCCAACGAAGCTTATTTCTGGATCTTTAACATCGTTTCAGGCCTGTTATGGACCAAATCTTCTACCACGCCGGCCTGAAGCATACATCTGTTATCTTCTCATCCGCCATGAGCAGCATCTCGCCGGCCATGACCTTCGTGGTGGCCGTGCTTAGCGGGTAAGTCAAATAGATGAGTTTCTTACGCTGGATGGTATCAGACCCCCGATCACAGTAGGTAACCGATTGCAATGGTAGGATGGAGAAGGTGGATCTGAAGAAGGTGATATACCAGGCGAAGGTGGTCGGGACTCTGGTCACCGTTGCCGGCGCCATGTTGATGGCACTCTACAAAGGACCTCCAGTGGAGCTGGTTTGGAGCAAGCATGCCCATTCTCTTGGATCCAACTCACCGGCCGTCACCGACTCGAGCAGCAACAACTGGTTTATAGGCTCCGGCTTCCACATCTTGGCCACCGTAGCTGCGGCTTCTCTGTCTCTCCTTCAGGTATGAGATCATTGCTTCTCCTCCATCGAGTGAATTGAATGCTTAGGTTGTGCAACTCTTACAGGAGGAAACCCTAAAACAATACTCTGCTCGGCTGTCTCTCATGACATGGATATACTTCGTGGGGACATTGCAAGCTACAGTAGTCACTTTCGTCTTGGAGCACAAGCCTGCTGTTTGGACAATAGGCTTCGATATCAACTTCCTCGCTGCTGCTTACGCTGTTTCTCTCTCTCTCTCTCACGTTTTGTGATCGGGAGAATGCAGCTAATTTGTTGTACAACATGCAGGGAATCGTCACATCCAGCGTCGCATACTATGTTGAAGGGCGGGTGACAGAGAAAAGAGGGGCTGTGTTTGCGTCAGCCTTCAGCCCTCTGAGGATGATCATAGTAGCCATCATGGGCGCGTCCTTCCTCAACGAAAAGATCTATCTAGGAGGGTGAGATTACACGAACGACATGTTTATTACATCTCAAAATCTCCGTGTGCTCCAGTGCCTCGGTTTCCTCCATGCATGGAGATTAAGCTCAACAAAACTCTTTGGGTGCAGCGTTCTCGGGGCGATCCTCATTGTCATCGGCCTCTACTCTGTTCTTTGGGGAAACAGCAAGCAAGAGTAGAAAGAGAAAAAGAGGCTAAAGGACGTCCATACTCTCTCATTCTATAGTTGTAATAAATAAATAGATAAAATCTCTGTTGAGATGTGGTAAGTCTTATATTCCATCTATTTATCCATCCATGTATGGCCGTCTTCTTATATATATATATATATAGACAGAGAGAGAGAGAACAGTCGATTTAAACGGTTCATGACAAGAAAAAAAAGATGCTGTTATGATCATATATATATATATATATATATATATATAGTCGATTTATACAAACAAATCACTATTATAAAAAGAGGGACAATTATAAATACTTTAGGAAGATGTTCCTAGACCATAAAGGACCCAAAAATACTAAACAAGAAAAACCCAAAACTATAAGCCCAAATTATTTAACTGAGTGTGGACTTAAACCCAAAACAAACACTTAGGTTTTTCTTGTGATGCATCTGACTTCAAAGCCCATGCCTTTATTTATAGTTTAAACAGGAGATACCAAACTTGATTTTCCTGATATGGGATTATGTGGAACTTGCCAAACTAACACTATCTAAGACTTGTTGGACTTGTTGTGTTTGGCAATTGTATTAGAAAATTTGTTAATGGTCTGACAAGAAGGAAGATATAATTAAGAACAGAGTTTAATAAAATACTTGAGATAAGAAATGCTTTTGTCAACCATGATTCTATTTTGGGATTTATCAATGATATAGTTCTAAATGCAAAGGAGATCCGATATAAAAGAGAAAAGATGCCAAGTAGGGAATAGGTAAAGAGTAATTTTAAAAAATTACACACCTTATGCTTAATCTCCACTTTGAGAAAAAGTATAATAAATTTATTTTTATTGATATTGAGTACAAGTGCAATATATTTTTAAAGCCTTAGATAGGTGCGGGTAAGAGTTGGGGTAGCTCTAATGAAATTCATAATATCATTCTTAAAAGATAAGATAGAAAATTTTAATATTTGATAGTAAATAATTTGATTTTATTAGTCTATATTCACATTTAAAAGGAAAAAGAGGAGTTACGATAATAAACAAGTAAGGAGATATTGGATCTCTTTGGAAAATACCATAATAACTCCTCAATCAATAAGATTTACAATTATTCACTATATAGTTAATAGTCAAAATCCAATAAGTGAAAGCTCTTTCCCAAGGATTCTAAACAAAGTAGGCTAGAAAAAAAATATTTTTTATAAATTAATTTCAATAAGAATAAGTGGCTTCTTGTAATGAGAATTAAACATAGAATGAGTAGGCTCGTGGACAATTGTGATGTTATCATGGATAAATTTACTAGGGATAAAAATTGATTATTCCTAATTAATGAGATTGCATCAAAGAGGTTTAATATAAGTGACAAAAATTTAATCATATTGTATAAGAATATAGGTTGATAATCATTAATTTTAAAATGAATGTCTTTTTTAGGAATGAACTCAAGAGAGATTTCCCCAAGTATTAGAAATAGTAATAGTTATGCACCGTAATCAAATAGTGCCCGAGTTATACACCTCAGCTACCCGAGTTGTGCATCTCAATTAAACAATGCCCGAGTTGTACACCTCAACCAAAATAGTACCCGAATGGTGTACCTTGGCTAAATAGTGCTCTAATAGTGCACATCAGCCAAACAGTGCACGAGTTATGCACCTCGATCAAATAGTGTCCAAATGGTACACCTCGACCAAACAATGTCCGAGTTGTGCACACCTTATTTAAATAGTGCCCGAGTCATGCACCTCAGCCAAACAGTACTCGAGCTATGCCTCGCGGCCAACCTAATGTCCAAGTTGTATCTTGACCAGTCCAATGCTCGAGCTATGCCCTATGGTCGATCTAATGTTCAAGTCGCATCTCAACTAGTCCAACCCTTGAGCCATGCCTAACGACCAGTCCAACACTCGAGCAATGCCTCATGGCCAATCTAAAGTCTATTTCATATCTTGGCTAGTCTAATGCCAAAGCCACGTCTCGTGGCCAGTCCAATGTTTGAGTCGCATCTCGGCCAATCTAACGCCTGAGCCACGCCTCACGGCCAATCTAATATATGAGTCACATCGCAGCCAGTCCAACACTTGAGCCATGCCTCGCGACCAGTCTAATGTCCGAGTTACATCTCGGTCAGTCCAACACCCAAGCCAAGCCTCACGGCCAGTCCAACGCCTGAGCCATGCCTCACGGCCAGTCTAATGTCCAAGTTGCATCGCGACCAGTTAAATGTCCGAGTCACATCTCGACCAGTCCAATGCCCGAGTCATGCCTTACGGCTAGTCCAATTCCCAAGCCATGCCTCGCAACTAGTCCAATGTCCAAGTCATGTCTTGACCAGTCCAATGCCCGAGCCACGCCTCACGACCAGTCTAATGTTCGAGTCACATCTCGGCCAATCCAATGCCTGAGCCATGCCTCGTAGCCAGTCCAATGCTTGGGCCATGCCTCGCGACCAGTCCAATGCTCAAACCACGCCTCGCGACCAGTCCAATGTCCGAGTCGCATCTTGGCCAATGCAATGTCCAAGCCATGCCTTACGACTAATTTAACGCCCAAGCCACGCCTCGTGACTAGTCTAATGCCCAAGCCATGCCTTACAACCAATCCAATACTATATATATATATATATATATATATATATTTGCGGACGCAAATCGCAAGGGCGAAGCACGACTTAGGCAAGGCAAGCTAAATTCGCGTCTTTATAGTAAGGATGCCTCGCGACTTAGGCAACGCAAGCTAAGTTCGCGTCTTTACCACAAGGGTGCCTCACGCTTTAGGCAATTCCAGCTAAGGCCGTGACATTGTAGCTAGTCTAATGTCAAAATCACGTCTCGACCAGTCTTGCGCCCAAGTAGTGTTGCTCGGCCAGCCCAGTCCTTGAGTTATGTCGCTCGACCAATCCAACTCTTGATCAACCGATGACCGAACCACCAGTCCCAGCACGACATCCAACCCAGCTAGAAAAAGGCATTAAGCCATGCCTCATAGGGCACATTTTGGTAGGAGAGGGGGAGAGACTAATATGGCACATTTTGGTATCGCCCATGTGGACCCAGGCAAGCAAACATAACGATGTGGACATGGAACTTCAAGTCCGATGTGGCGCGCAGCACATACGTGATGAGCAGTCGCTCCCTTTAGACGAAACGACATTCATCATGGTACAACTATCCCGGAAAGCTCGGTACGACGTCGCATGACACCAAGCCATGCAGGTCGGTCGGCACTCTCATAGAAGCGTAAGCCTATCGTAGTTAATTGACCCTGTACGACCAACTCATCCTCGTAGGTATAAAAGCTAACCCTCCTTAATTAGGTACGAGAGGACTTCGAACACTCAACTATCTCTTATTCTACTCAACGCTAACTTAATCTTCGAAAGGGTGGAGTCGGAAAATCCCAATATAATTTTTAAAAATATAGATATCGAGATACTAAAAATAACTAATTACATGAGATAATTTATAATTAACTCGTTAAAGTATTGACAAATCAAATTTTCTACTTATCGAAACATTGACCAATCGACTAAAGTCAACCTGAAAAATATATTATTATGATTGATTACGGGTTGGGAAGAGTCAAATATGGCGACTGCACTGAACCTTTTTCATGAATGATTAACATGGAACCTGATGTGCGCTGGGTATTATATTAAATGAACTCACCCAAAACCAGCCCAAGAGATTTTGTGGTCAGTGCAATAGTGGATGTATGAAAATTCTCTCTTAACCGCTAAGTCACAAATCCTATGACTCTCTCTCTCACACACATGCAGACAGAAGCATGACTGATATTGCATCATCATCATTATCATCATCACCTTTAAAGTCCATCTTTCTTTTCCAACAGGTCCCCCGAACAACATAGATTAGTTTATTCTTACTGTCTTATTCTTTGGAAAATTGACATCCACGTGATGGAACCATTTAAATATTTTAAAGATGGCGCATGTGGGATCAGAAAGCAGCTGTCTCAATCATTCGTCAATGTTTTTAACACCTTGCGCACGAGTTTTTGTCGAGCTACATTCCAATGCATAAAATGCCTGACAGTACTAATTTTCCTCATGCAATCGGTTTCATTGATGATCAAGTAATCTAAAATTTGATTGATTAAATTTTGATAATATGGGATAAAGAGTTAGGGTAAAAATAAAAATCGATAATCTTTTCCTTTCTTTAATTATACTAGATCCAATCATTACTAGTCAAACCGATCAAATTTAATTTAGTAAACTCATTTTTCAATTAGCACATGTACTGTATCATTATTGTTCTCACACGAACAATTATGAAATCAACCGTTTCTATCATATATGAATGAGTATACAGCAACACACTAATCTATCCGATCATCTTGATGTCCCTCTCAAGTGACTTATGATCGAAATTATTTACAGTATATATTTAAAAGCGAATCAGTTTCATTTACAATGTTTTGACTTATTTCATTTGCAAGTATTCATTTTCAATTGATGTCCCTCTCAAATGACTTATGATCGAAAGTATTTACAGTATATATTTAAAAGCGAATCAGTTTCATTTGCAATGTTTTGACTTATTTCATTTGCAAGTATTAATTTTCAATGTTTTGACTGATTGTATTTGTCGAATAAGTTTCATTTGTAATGTTTTGACTGGTCAATGTACTAAAAACGAATCAGTTTCATTTGCAATGTTTTGACCGATGAACTAAATAAAACATTTATTTGTCTTCGGAGCACATCTTTGCCATGCATGACAAAGTTAATGTAGAAAATGATCGCCACTAGCCTTGTTCTAGAAGATAAGAGTCACTTTGAAAAATAATCTTGAGATGTTTACCCTTGTTCTTATTGATGTTCTTCTCTTCTTCTCTCTGTTCAGCTCCTCTTCACATCTTCAGGCTCGTAATGGGTGATCGCGGCGAGTTCATGCGGAGGGCAATGCCCTACCTCACCATGATCACCCTCCAGTTCAGCGATGCCGGAAAGAATATCCTCTCGAAGGCGTCTCTCGGCAGTGGGATGAGCCAATACGTTCTTGTCGTCTACAGTCATGCCTTTGCCACTCTCTCTATCGCTCCTTTAGCGTTTATTCTAGAGCGGTATTAAGCTGCAGCATCACTGTTACTTTGTGATATGAATCCTGTGTTTACACCTACTTGTTTTTCCGTCGCTGCCGCAGGAAGGTGCAGCCTAAGATGACCAAGTGGGTGTTCTTAAGGATACTTGCGTTGGGACTTCTTGGGTCAGTATTTCGTTTCTGCCCATCTTTCTACTTACATACGAAACTTATTCCTTGATCTTTAACATCGCTTCAGGCCTGTCATGGACCAAATCTTCTACCACGCCGGACTGAAGCATACATCTGTTATCTTCTCATCCGCCATGAGCAGCATCTCGCCGGCCATGACCTTCGTGGTGGCCGTGCTTAGCGGGTAAGTCAAATAGATGAGTTTCTTACGCTGGATGGTATCAGACCTCCCATCACAGTAGGTAACGGATTGCAATGGTAGGATGGAGAAGGTGGATCTGAAGAAGGTGATAAACCAGGCGAAGGTGGTCGGGACTCTGGTCACCGTTGCCGGCGCCATGTTGATGGCACTCTACAAAGGACCTCCAGTGGAGCTGGTTTGGGGCAAGCATGCCGATTCTCTTGGATCCAACTCACCGGCCGTCACCGAGTCGAGCAGCAACAACTGGTATATGGGCTCCGGCTTCCACATCTTGGCCACCTTAGCTTCGGCTTCTCTGTCTCTCCTTCAGGTATGAGATCATTGCTTCTCCTCCATCGAGTGAATTGAATGCTTAGGTTGTGCAACTCTTACAGGAGGAAACCCTAAAACAATACTCTGCTCGGCTGTCTCTCATGACATGGATATACTTCGTGGGGACATTGCAAGCTACAGTAGTCACTTTCGTCATGGATCACAAGCCTGCTGTTTGGACCATAGGCTTCGATATCAACTTCCTCGCTGCTGCTTACGCTGTTTCTCTCTCTCTCTCTCTCTCTCTCGCGCGCGCGTTTTGTAATCGGGAGAATGCAGCTAATTTGTTGTACAACATGCAGGGAATCGTCACATCCAGCGTCGCATACTATGTTGAAGGGCGGGTGACAGAGAAAAGAGGGGCTGTGTTTGCGTCAGCCTTCAGCCCTCTGAGGATGATCATAGTAGCCATCATGGGCGCGTCCTTCCTCAACGAAAAGATCTATCTAGGAGGGTGAGATTACACGAACGACATGTTTATTACATCTCAAAATTTCCGTGTTCTCTTGTGCCTCGGTTTCTTCCATGCTTGGAGATTAAGCTCAACAAAACTCTTTGGGTGCAGCGTTCTCGGGGCGATCCTCATTGTCATCGGCCTCTACTCTGTTCTTTGGGGAAACAGCAAGCAAGAGTAGAAAGAGAAAAAGAGGCTAAAGGACGTCCATACTCTCTCGTTCTATAGTTGTAATAAATAAATAGATAAAATCTCTGTTGAGATGTGGTAAGTCTTATATTCCATCTATTTATCCATCCATGTATGGCCGTCTTCTTATATATATATATATATAGACAGAGAGAGAGAGAACAGTCGATTTAAACAGTTCATGAGAGAACAGTCGATTTAAACGGTTCATGACAAGAAAAAAAAGATGCTGTTATGATCATATATATATATATATATATATATATATATTTGCGGACGCAAATCGCAAGGGCGAAGCACGACTTAGGCAAGGCAAGCTAAATTCGCGTCTTTATAGTAAGGATGCCTCGCGACTTAGGCAACGCAAGCTAAGTTCGCGTCTTTACCACAAGGGTGCCTCACGCTTTAGGCAATTCCAGCTAAGGCCGTGACATTGTAGCTAGTCTAATGTCAAAATCACGTCTCGACCAGTCTTGCGCCCAAGTAGTGTTGCTCGGCCAGCCCAGTCCTTGAGTTATGTCGCTCGACCAATCCAACTCTTGATCAACCGATGACCGAACCACCAGTCCCAGCACGACATCCAACCCAGCTAGAAAAAGGCATTAAGCCATGCCTCATAGGGCACATTTTGGTAGGAGAGGGGGAGAGACTAATATGGCACATTTTGGTATCGCCCATGTGGACCCAGGCAAGCAAACATAACGATGTGGACATGGAACTTCAAGTCCGATGTGGCGCGCAGCACATACGTGATGAGCAGTCGCTCCCTTTAGACGAAACGACATTCATCATGGTACAACTATCCCGGAAAGCTCGGTACGACGTCGCATGACACCAAGCCATGCAGGTCGGTCGGCACTCTCATAGAAGCGTAAGCCTATCGTAGTTAATTGACCCTGTACGACCAACTCATCCTCGTAGGTATAAAAGCTAACCCTCCTTAATTAGGTACGAGAGGACTTCGAACACTCAACTATCTCTTATTCTACTCAACGCTAACTTAATCTTCGAAAGGGTGGAGTCGGAAAATCCCAATATAATTTTTAAAAATATAGATATCGAGATACTAAAAATAACTAATTACATGAGATAATTTATAATTAACTCGTTAAAGTATTGACAAATCAAATTTTCTACTTATCGAAACATTGACCAATCGACTAAAGTCAACCTGAAAAATATATTATTATGATTGATTACGGGTTGGGAAGAGTCAAATATGGCGACTGCACTGAACCTTTTTCATGAATGATTAACATGGAACCTGATGTGCGCTGGGTATTATATTAAATGAACTCACCCAAAACCAGCCCAAGAGATTTTGTGGTCAGTGCAATAGTGGATGTATGAAAATTCTCTCTTAACCGCTAAGTCACAAATCCTATGACTCTCTCTCTCACACACATGCAGACAGAAGCATGACTGATATTGCATCATCATCATTATCATCATCACCTTTAAAGTCCATCTTTCTTTTCCAACAGGTCCCCCGAACAACATAGATTAGTTTATTCTTACTGTCTTATTCTTTGGAAAATTGACATCCACGTGATGGAACCATTTAAATATTTTAAAGATGGCGCATGTGGGATCAGAAAGCAGCTGTCTCAATCATTCGTCAATGTTTTTAACACCTTGCGCACGAGTTTTTGTCGAGCTACATTCCAATGCATAAAATGCCTGACAGTACTAATTTTCCTCATGCAATCGGTTTCATTGATGATCAAGTAATCTAAAATTTGATTGATTAAATTTTGATAATATGGGATAAAGAGTTAGGGTAAAAATAAAAATCGATAATCTTTTCCTTTCTTTAATTATACTAGATCCAATCATTACTAGTCAAACCGATCAAATTTAATTTAGTAAACTCATTTTTCAATTAGCACATGTACTGTATCATTATTGTTCTCACACGAACAATTATGAAATCAACCGTTTCTATCATATATGAATGAGTATACAGCAACACACTAATCTATCCGATCATCTTGATGTCCCTCTCAAGTGACTTATGATCGAAATTATTTACAGTATATATTTAAAAGCGAATCAGTTTCATTTACAATGTTTTGACTTATTTCATTTGCAAGTATTCATTTTCAATTGATGTCCCTCTCAAATGACTTATGATCGAAAGTATTTACAGTATATATTTAAAAGCGAATCAGTTTCATTTACAATGTTTTGACTTATTTCATTTGCAAGTATTAATTTTCAATGTTTTGACTGATTGTATTTGTCGAATAAGTTTCATTTGTAATGTTTTGACTGGTCAATGTACTAAAAACGAATCAGTTTCATTTGCAATGTTTTGACCGATGAACTAAATAAAACATTTATTTGTCTTCGGAGCACATCTTTGCCATGCATGACAAAGTTAATGTAGAAAATGATCGCCACTAGCCTTGTTCTAGAAGATAAGAGTCACTTTGAAAAATAATCTTGAGATGTTTACCCTTGTTCTTATTGATGTTCTTCTCTTCTTCTCTCTGTTCAGCTCCTCTTCACATCTTCAGGCTCGTAATGGGTGATCGCGGCGAGTTCATGCGGAGGGCAATGCCCTACCTCACCATGATCACCCTCCAGTTCAGCGATGCCGGAAAGAATATCCTCTCGAAGGCGTCTCTCGGCAGTGGGATGAGCCAATACGTTCTTGTCGTCTACAGTCATGCCTTTGCCACTCTCTCTATCGCTCCTTTAGCGTTTATTCTAGAGCGGTATTAAGCTGCAGCATCACTGTTACTTTGTGATATGAATCCTGTGTTTACACCTACTTGTTTTTCCGTCGCTGCCGCAGGAAGGTGCAGCCTAAGATGACCAAGTGGGTGTTCTTAAGGATACTTGCGTTGGGACTTCTTGGGTCAGTATTTCGTTTCTGCCCATCTTTCTACTTACATACGAAACTTATTCCTTGATCTTTAACATCGCTTCAGGCCTGTCATGGACCAAATCTTCTACCACGCCGGACTGAAGCATACATCTGTTATCTTCTCATCCGCCATGAGCAGCATCTCGCCGGCCATGACCTTCGTGGTGGCCGTGCTTAGCGGGTAAGTCAAATAGATGAGTTTCTTACGCTGGATGGTATCAGACCTCCCATCACAGTAGGTAACGGATTGCAATGGTAGGATGGAGAAGGTGGATCTGAAGAAGGTGATAAACCAGGCGAAGGTGGTCGGGACTCTGGTCACCGTTGCCGGCGCCATGTTGATGGCACTCTACAAAGGACCTCCAGTGGAGCTGGTTTGGGGCAAGCATGCCGATTCTCTTGGATCCAACTCACCGGCCGTCACCGAGTCGAGCAGCAACAACTGGTATATGGGCTCCGGCTTCCACATCTTGGCCACCTTAGCTTCGGCTTCTCTGTCTCTCCTTCGGGTATGAGATCATTGCTTCTCCTCCATCGACTGAATTGAATGCTTAGGTCGTGCAACTCTTACAGGAGGAAACCCTAAAACAATACTCTGCTCGGCTGTCTCTCATGACATGGATATACTTCGTGGGGACATTGCAAGCTACAGTAGTCACTTTCGTCATGGATCACAAGCCTGCTGTTTGGACCATAGGCTTCGATATCAACTTCCTCGCTGCTGCTTACGCTGTTTCTCTCTCTCTCTCTCTCTCTCTCGCGCGCGCGTTTTGTAATCGGGAGAATGCAGCTAATTTGTTGTACAACATGCAGGGAATCGTCACATCCAGCGTCGCATACTATGTTGAAGGGCGGGTGACAGAGAAAAGAGGGGCTGTGTTTGCGTCAGCCTTCAGCCCTCTGAGGATGATCATAGTAGCCATCATGGGCGCGTCCTTCCTCAACGAAAAGATCTATCTAGGAGGGTGAGATTACACGAACGACATGTTTATTACATCTCAAAATTTCCGTGTTCTCTTGTGCCTCGGTTTCTTCCATGCTTGGAGATTAAGCTCAACAAAACTCTTTGGGTGCAGCGTTCTCGGGGCGATCCTCATTGTCATCGGCCTCTACTCTGTTCTTTGGGGAAACAGCAAGCAAGAGTAGAAAGAGAAAAAGAGGCTAAAGGACGTCCATACTCTCTCGTTCTATAGTTGTAATAAATAAATAGATAAAATCTCTGTTGAGATGTGGTAAGTCTTTATATTCCATCTATCCATCCATGTATGACCGTCTTCTTATATTAGTAAGCATTGGACATACATAAAGTATATCTGTGAGTTCTTCTTAAATAAATAATAATGTTTCTTCCGTTCTTGTTTTGCTTCTGAAACTTTCATTAGCACATGTCCAACTCAACAACGCACTCAAGCAAGCACAATAAATCTAAGGCCAGAAGGCAGGAGAGAGATTGAGAGAGAGAGAGAGAGAGAGAACAGTCGACTTAAACAGTTCATGATAGAAAAAGAGACCACTAATACAGATGATAATTTTGATTACTTAATCATTAATCGAACCAAGTTAGTACAAGAAAATGCTTATCTATCTTGATGACTCTACTGTTTTGGGAAACCATAGATTTGACAGGATGTATCATTACTCCTGTCCTGGGCAAGATGAATTCTACCCTATAAAGTAGGTGGGCCATTATCATCTAATGTATAGGACTATCATCTCAAAAGAAGATTTGATAAATATGGAGTGACCCAGAGACAACTTGAGGAAGTCATCTTTAATAAATATGAGTAGTGCATGAGAACATGTACCGGTTAAAGGGTGAAAGATAAGAATGTAGCCTATTTCTGATGCTTCAGGTATTTTGTAACTGTGTGTGGTTTAGTAAATGATGCTTAAAAGTGGTAACAACCATAACTATTTCTGGAATCTGTGGTGAATTGAAAAGGATATCAAGGATTGAAATAGGCACTGGTATAGGAATAGAAAGTCAGAGAAGGGGAATGTTGTTGTTACTGTTACATTAATTGAGTAACAAGATTCTTTTTAGTAGATTTGGCTCAAAAGATAGTGTGTATAGCAGCAATTTAAGTATTACAAATTTACTGGATATCTTTCATGATTTTTTATTATGTGTAATTTATCAATGGTGCTAATAGTACTTTCAAAGTTAAATGAGGAAACTCTACATAGAAAGGGTCATAGTTATTGTCATCTGGCTGGAAAGATTGTTTTCGCTGAAGCAATTGTCGTGCAAAGTCAGTAGGAAAGAATTCCACCTTGTGCATGCTTTAAGTAGGGTGCTAAGACCATCTACTAATTGTTGATTAGTGAGAATTAGATTTTAAATTTTTGTAGCAAGTGGTGTGTTTTACAACATTTGATGTGGATGAACTGAATAATTCCTAGTTTGCTAGGATGAAATTCACACAAAGTGTCTTTTGAATTTGTTATTTGCTGATATTACTGAATTTGGATGTCTTGGTACATTTATATATGAGACGGCTTACCGGCAGCAGAAGGGGCTAAATCTGGAGTTATTCATGTTGGAAATAAAACTGATGATCTCTAACTTTTCTGAGCAGCCATCAGTGAAGTATTAGTGCCACCTGAAATGCTTCCCATGATTTAATTGACTCTTTGGAATGGGAGGTAAAAAATCAAAAAAGCTTGTGCTGGTCTATTGAACTTTGATCTTCTGCTTTGTAGGAACTGGTTAAGATGACTACCTGATCCATGTATTGAAGTATTGTTTGTGTACTGTACCACAGCATGATCAATCACTATCTTATGATCCCCTGCTGATGCATATGCACAATTCATACCTTACAGGAATTAGCATTAACTATTTCATCTCAAGAACTGTGACACATGCTGGCGCAATACTGAACTTGATAGTGAAGGAATGGCATGGGAAGACACACTCCATCCTAGTAGTTGTTGTCTTTGTTTTCTGTGTGACATGTGTGCTCTACTTTAAGAACCTGTGGTATAATGATTCAGATGTGAGTAGTGTGGGTTGAAAATTGAATGATGTGTATTTTCTCTGGATTGTTTCAATTTTATCGGATTTCTCTGATGAGAAGAATGATGTATATCTTGGTGTATTGTTTCAGTGACCTGGATGTTTTTCTTGGTTTTTTTGTTCGATCACCATATCATCCTGCTAATCTTGATGCCTCTTGTAACTGGTTTGTCACAGGCATGTATTTCCTGTAGCATATTTCGTGATCCTCTTTATTTGCTGCTATGTTGTTTATGACTGACTGACTGGCTGATTTGTTTCAGGCAGTCAAAATTTTCTTTTAGAGAGTTGATATTTGGTTGATGACGTTTATAAGGTAAGAAAAAGTAATTTAAATTACATTATTAGTGATCAATCATCATCTGACACATAACCATAATGTGAAAAATATCGTGGAAGAAAAAAGATCTAACTCACCCTGTACCTATGTGTCCGTGTGTACAAATGTCTAAAGTAAATCGTTCAAGATTGTCTCTCCCATATTGTCCACATAGATAAAATATTAAGAGATGGACAACGGAACGGTTACATATTGTTACTTTCAAATCTATGTATAAAAGTTAATCATGGATGTTGCGTCGTGTGATTCTTTTTTTTAAAAAAAAACTTATATCTAAAAAAAGACATCAATCACTAATTTAAGTGTCGGATGGATCTAAGTCGAGAATTTTTTTTCAACATTAGTCTTAGTACATATGGTGTCTCGGGAGATTAATATTTTTCGTCTCGAAGTCACTTTGATTATCAGGATACTCTTACACTCTCGAGTTTACATTATTATGTTTAATAAACATGCCTATGACCTGTGATTTTAGCCCTTCTCTTATCACAACTGCTTATCACAAGTCATTTACCATAAGTGAGAGCACTTACCAATTTTTGTTGCTCTTCCCTCTAATCTTGACCTTTTTTTCAGGTTTCCGCGAGCCAATCTGCGAAATGGAAGCAAATGGATCGGTCTCCACCGACACTCTCTGGCCTAGTCGGAAGTACGTTCCCAATTGGTCCGCACGAACGCCCCACCACTAGTCCCCAAATTGCAACCTAATTAATGCGTCTTTATTCGGATCCATTGACATTATTGGATCGCGCAGGAGTCTTAGTCTTGTACGATAAGCGGATCTGGATCCATATGCTGTGTAGATCCGACCCGATAACACTCCGTTTGGTGTTCGACTCCTTTCTTGGGGTTCAAGCAGCATCATTAGCCTTTAGCTTTTGTTATTATATCCTCCTCCCCGATTTGTCCTCTCTCTCCCTCGCCGCCCTTCTCCGCTTCCCTCCCGATCTGTTGCAGGAAGACGAAACGAGCCGATTCTCGCGCAATCAAGGTCTGCGTGCCTTGTTTTTCTGGCCCTTTTCTATTAATTGTACGCTATTTGTCTGTATCCCCCATTTGCTACCTTCCGTGGCTGTCGTACACTTGAGGCTTTTTTGGTGTATGATCATCTCTTTCGATCCGTGTTCGGGAGGGTTTTTTTTTTACTGGAGATCATTTACTGTTCTTTTTTCTTTATGATTTGATGGCGTAGGTCTTGTTTTTCTCTTCTGTAAATCTTCGTCTGCACTTTGTAGTGTTCTATTAGACTCACAATATTATCGTCTATGTTGATTGTCTTCGTTATTGAATTGGTATCATTAAGATCATTCAGTTCGCGGAGAAACTTTTGTTGCCTAAATCTTTATTATCCTGTGTGGATGCCACATTTGAGTGATTATCATCTTCATTTGTATGATACAGCATATTTATTTCTGTTTTCATGCTGATGTCTTCACAAAAACCTAGTGGCATTGCCATTTATTTACATTGTGGTTTCTCCTCTTTTTCTGTATGTTAGGATGAAGTGCTTTTGTCATACTGCCCTGGATTTAATGCGAATAGCTTATCATATAATAAGATCAGATATGAATAAAACAAAGAGACATCTTTCTTGCACATGTTACATGCATAGTATGATATCTCTGGTGCTGAAAGTACCAAAAAAGATTGATTTCATACCTCGCTCAGGTGATTTGTTGCTAGTATTCTTGGGCACAAGTATTATGGTCATCGACCTAGATCTGTTTGTGTATGAGTTACTTGGCTAAGTTATATTGGGTGATGAAGAAAAAGGAATTGAAGTAACTCCATTAGGCCTTTTCATGTAAGAAGATATATTGTGGGTCAGGTTCAAGATTGGGTTTTCTTCTTCCTGATGAGAGGGATGGGACCAGAGTTGATGTGGTCAACCATGGTAGCTAAAGATTTGAGTTTATTTCCACACCTGATTCCGGGCCCAGCTTGAGTCAGAGTCGATTGGAGTTTTAGATCTAATCAGTATTTGGTTTAGATTATCTTTTTTTCATGTATTTTTTTGGAGAATTTTGTTTTTTTGTTTCATTTGATTTCAGATTTATATTTGCTTTTTAGATCTAAGTTGATCGATTAGTATTTTTTATTACTGCTGTTCTCAGTCTACTTTTAGTTCTGTTAAATCTTGGTGTCGGTGATCCTCACCAATATGGTCGATCAGCTTGACCTGGTCCAATCCTTGCCAAAGTGCAAGGATCCTGCCCGATGTGGTTGAGGACACCCAAAGGTGTGATTCCTGAGGTGGAGTCTAGCTCCCGATGTCACTTTTCGTGCATCAAGACCTATGTCGGATGGGACTCCCTACTAGGTCCCCTTAGCCGGGTTCCCTAACCACAAGCGGTTAGGAAATATTATCCGAAATGGAAAATATTTGGGAAATATTTTCTTCTCCGATTGTTGTTGACATTATAGATTTGTTCTGTCACATTTTGTCCTTTCTGCCTAGTTAGCAGCCACGAATCAAGCCCCAGTTGAAGGCGAATATTCCCCTATCAAGTTGAATTTTATTTGGTTTTGGGATAGGATTATGTCCATGTGATCATATCTATCGAGCTTTGATTTAATGAGGTATGGAGTCCTAGCTACACAACCTCATGGGCTGAGACAGAAGTTCCGTGTTTTATTTCTTTTTTAGAGTTTTTTACCAAATAGACCTACTGACTCCTTATGTGTGTGTGTGTGTGTGTGTGTGTGTGTGTGTGTGTGTGTGTGTGTTGAAAGTGTATTGTTGTTAGTGATTAGATTGATGTTATAAATTTTATCAACGGAAACTGCCTTCTCTTAATCCCTAAGTGTCTATCTTTCTTTTCTTGCTCATGGTTATTCCCTTTGGTTCTGATTCCGCTATTCTCTTTGTGTTACGTTTACCATTATTTTCTTCCTCTTGTCAATTGTCTCACTAAAATGATTGTTAAAGATGAGAAATAGCAAGACAGACAGGTGCAAAAATGGCTATATTGGACAAGACAAGGTTTTTATTTATGAATCTGAAAAAGAGAATATATGAAAATCTTGTTGTGGAAGGATGTTACTGGTTGCTCGCTTACATCAGTCCTTGAGAAAAACAAACTTTACATGGCTCCTCCACGAAGAATTTATAAATGTGAGGGTCAGTTTGTTAAGGTAAGTATGAAAGTAATGGAAAAATAGATAATTGCATGTGTGTCTTGTTTTCAATTGATCACTGATCAACTGGCCTTGTCCATGACTACATGCAATTGACGAAAACTTGATTCAATGATTATGAGCAACAAGTAAAACATCAGGATACATAATAAAATGGATGAGGCCAAAGTTCAGGTCAAGTTGGATGGGAATGTTGAAGTTGTGCTGTAGACCTAATAACATTATTTGGTGAACTTGTTGTGCAAACTGGCATGATATGTAGATGCTTGATACGAATTTGACCCGACTTCAACTACTAGCAGGCTACATTTTCCAGACATGAACCAACATGTTAGGGTGTCAGTTCAAGTTAAGCAAGTCTAGATCGCATGGACCCTATAACTGAATTTGGCTTTTTTGCCGTCATGGATTGCTAGTTGCAATTATCTTGATATTGTAACTCAACTATATATTCCTAGTCCTTTTATACGTATGCTAGAAATAATAGCCAAAATTTTGTTTTGTACTTCATTTTTTCATCGTTAGTTCTTTATTCCAACTCTTTATGATACAAATTCAGTTGACATATAATCAATCCACTAGCCTGGATCCCCCAGTTTTATATCCATTGTTTTCTTCTTATGCATAAAGTCTCCTTGTTTTTTGTTATGTTATAAATCTTTGTGCCTGATTCAGTTCTGTGTTTATAATGTGTCATGAAATAAATTATAGACCTCTATTCATTTATGTGAATCAACCCAATTACTTTACTCATTTTATGTTTGCAATTTTCAAGGATGTCTCGCCGCTATGATAGCCGGACAACAATTTTCTCCCCTGAAGGTCGCCTCTACCAAGTGGAATATGCCATGGAGGCCATAGGCAATGCTGGGGCAGCTATTGGCATCCTAGCACGTGATGGTGTTATCCTAGTTGGCGAGAAGAAGGTCACCTCCAAACTCCTCCAGACATCCCGATCAACTGAAAAGATGTACAAGATCGACGACCACCTTGCATGTGCTGTCGCTGGCATCATGTCTGATGCCAACATCCTAATCAATACTGCCCGAGTCCAGGCTCAGCGATACACCTTCGCTTACCAGGAGCCCATGCCTGTCGAGCAGCTGGTTCAATCGCTTTGCGACACTAAGCAGGGCTACACCCAGTTCGGTGGTCTCCGACCTTTTGGGGTTTCCTTCCTTTTTGCAGGATGGGACAAGAACTATGGTTTCCAGCTATACATGAGTGATCCTAGTGGCAATTACAGTGGATGGAAGGCGGCAGCCATAGGTGCCAACAACCAGGCAGCACAGTCAATGCTGAAGCAAGACTACAAAGATGATTTCACAAGGGAGGAAGCCGTGCAGCTCGCACTCAAGGTGCTGAGCAAGACGATGGACAGCACAAGCCTTACATCCGAGAAGCTTGAACTGGCAGAAATTTTTGTCGAGCCTTCTGGGGATGTGAAGTATCTGGTATGCAAGCCAGAGTTACTGGAGAAGTTGCTGGTGAAGCATGGGGTAACTCAAGCTGCCACGGAGTCCGCTTAGGTTCGGGGTTTCATGAATCACTTATATTGGCCCCTGGATCATCTTTGATGGGAACTTACGCACAACTTAGCCCCTGCAATCCAATGACAGTGCCCCCTTAGAACAGTTGTTCGATCAGGGTTCAAAAATTATGTTTTGAAATATAAATCTTTTTATTTAAAATGCAAATCATGTTTCTATGTATGAACTTTTCAATTTGAATCCTTCGCTTGTTTATTTTCATGTGCTGGTGTGGCTGAGGATGACTCGATCAGATTTCATAATTAATTATAGACGTATGCCGAGGATATTCAAGCAGGAAGAAAGATATTGCTTTCTTCAAATACTTAGTGTGAAGACAGAGTTTGTAATAGTATATTTACACCAAGTTATAATATATCTGAGTTAAAATGAGAATATAAATCTGTTTCTAAGCTCGAGGCCTGAGTTTGTTTTGATAGAGGATTTGTGAAGCGGCAGAGATGGGACATACACGAAAAATAAGTTAAAAGACTTATTTGCCACTCGAGAATATCCCAATTAATAGACGACTCAGCCTTATCTCACACGTGCCAACGGCGCTCACTTGGAAACCCATCGGCCGGAACTCGTCGCGCGCGCTCTCCTCTTCCCCGTCTGTCCGTCGGCAAGAGCGCAATGGCTCTCGCGAGCTACTTCTCTCCTCCTTTTCGGCCTTCTCTCTGTGCCGGTGGCTGCTCGTTATCTCCTGTCGTCTGCGCTTGCGCACAGACCACCGCCACCGTTCCTGCTGCTCCTTCCCTCCCCAAAGCCCTACCGGCGATCCTGGACTCTAGGCTCATCGCGTGCCTCCGAGCTCGAGAGTACTTCCCGCCCCCATTTCGTCTCCCATTTTTTCGATATCTGACAATGAAGCTATCAATCAAAGTAAGCTGTAATTTTGTTTGACTTGTGAGCGCTCCTAGTATAATCTTCTAAGAGAATTGATTCAAAGCGTTCATTCTCGCGTATGTTATTGCACCGTCTTCGATGTCCTCGAAACGAACTAGATGCTTTTTACGTGTGTTCTTTTACCTTCTCTAATGCCTAGGAAATGAACTAGATGCTTTTTGGAACCAATAGTTTCTCAGTTATCCGAACATGATAAGTTGATAATTACGTTTGAAGTCTTTAAGGATTCGTTAAGCTGTCTTAATCTGTGTACTTATCTTTGTTAGCTGGGTTATGTTTATAACCCACATGTTTAAAACAATAGGTTATGTTTCTTAGTTTGATGATTATGATACTGTTTCATCACATTTTAAAGATAATATTCCTATTTTGGATTTTGCTAGAACTGCCTCTAACATTCTTCATATGCATGCTATTTAAATGCTTGAACTAAGATTACAAAAATGGTGAATATGGCTTATGCTTGAAAAATATTTTGTAGTGGAAATACCGCGATGGAAGCTGCTTGTGCTGCTCTTAGTGGTGGCATATCCGTTGTAAGTCCTATTCGGTAGTTGTTTTAGCTTTTCAAATGATATTTGAGTTTATTTGCCACCATTGTCTAATAGGACTTCCTTTCTAAAATGTGTAGCTAGAGATTGTGATGTCTACTCCAGGTGTGTTGGAGGTTGTTTCTTGTTCCTTAATGTGTGAAAATTCTTCTTGCCTTTTCTGATTAGACATATGTAAAGATACTCATGAATCTTTTCTATTAGGTGATAAGAGGACTTTTAAAGGATTATCCTTCATCGGTAATAGGGGTAAGTTAACAACAATTTTGAGTTGTTATTACTGGCTTTCCATCATTTTGCTGTATGTACAATGTTATTATGTTTCAAAACCTTTGGGTTTCCGAAAACATTCTTGACAAGGACAAGGATAAAATATCAAATGAGCTATTTTATAACCACAACAAAACTGTAACCAAAAATATCTCATTAGAATATAAGGTAAAACTTAGGTGCCTGTATTTGTCCTTGTTATCTCAGCTATATAAATATCTCAGCTTATATTCATGTAATTATTGAAATGTCAATTTTATACCATCACAGATAATTGAAATGGGATGTGAACCTCTACTTGGTGGCTGTCTTTGTTATCGTCTAGTCTTACACACAGAAATATGAATAAAACTACTTTATTTTTTATTAATATCTTTAAGTAAACTGTATGACTATTGACCGAAAAATTATGCAATTATTTTTCAGCATCCTTTTGCTGCTTTAGATGATATCAATATCTACATTTTATTTGATGTAGGTTGGTACTGTCTTAAATGCTGAGGATGCAAGAAAAGCTGTGAAAGCTGGAGCCCAGTTTCTCATGAGTCCTGGTACAGTCATGGTATGAGCCAATTTTAATTATTATAGATTTGGTTTGTTTATATGTTAACTATACTTGCAGTTCTGTCGACTGTATTTTTTGTCTTTATAATTTCTTGCATTCCTTGATAAAGTAAATGAAGATATCATTAGTGATGCACTTTCCCTCTTGCACGGTGTTCTAGCTTACCCTTGTTTTTCCTGTTTGTCATGTTGATATTGCCATAGGGATTATGCTCTAAAAAAGGTCGAGCTTTGGCATCACCATAAGGTCCTTCCTATGTGACATTGGTGACTAGGATTTGAATTTTAGTAACAACCTCTCTGCTTGCAGAGGTAAAATTGAGTACCATGATCCTTCTCAAATTCTATGTTAGTGGTAGTCTCATGCACTAGACAGCAAGGATTACAATTTCGAATAATATCGTCCATACCGGGTGATATGTACCGGTCCGTCAACAGACAGGTACACGGACCGCCCACTACCGAGCAATATTATATATATAATATATGTTATAATATATATATATATATATATATATATAATATAAATATGCG
>LVTN01000264.1:148860-215231 GCA_001649415.1 Musa itinerans | reverse complement strand
TTTATATATAAATATATATATATATGATTTTTTTTACTTATATATATATATATATATAGAGAGAGAGAGAGAGAGAGAGAGAGACGACGTCGCCTCGTTTTTCGGCGACGTCGCCGAATTATATATATATATATATATATACACCGAACGGTATATCACTCGGTATATATATATATCGAGCGAATGTCGAAACTTCGGTACGGTACGATATTTCAATCCTTGCTAGACAGATCCTTTATTTGGTATTATTATTGATTCTGGTCTTTTTGCTTGGTTAAACATTATAAAATATATATGATGATTTTTCTTACTTGATGAGTAAACTTTTTAAAGTATTTTATTTTATATTGTAATGTTATGCTTTATTCATTGTGTCCTACATTCTGATCTTCAATCACCCAAAACCCTTGGTGTGACCAGAATTTGGTTTCAGATGTAGTACAAATCCATATTCCTCAGATCAGTGTATAATACCATTAGTGTCTCTATGGTGGATATCACACATTCATTGTTGCTTCTTTGTTTTAGGAGATATTACTAGATCTTCAAAACACTGATGTCTTATATATTCCAGGAGCGATGACGCCAACAGAAGTAAGTCTGTTTTTCCATTGCCCAAATATAATGAAATAAAATGCATTCTTTTAATTTTGTCATTTTTACTATATTTTTTTATAGCAATATGATACCATATTTTCTTATGCACGCATACTTGCTGTTTATTTAGCTTATCATTCATTCCAATTGTTTACTCAATTATTATGATGTATAGGTATTATCTGCATATAATGCTGGTGCAAGAATTATCAAGGTGAGCTTCATAATCTTTTCAGAGCTGTAAAATGATTATAACAACACTGAAACTAAAGAATAGTCTATGAATCTGTAGCAATTTTGTATGCTTCTAGTTAAGAAATGAGTATTTTTTTGCAGTTATCATATTAATGGTAGTTATTGATTTGTCTACTTTGGTGATTATGTTGAATTTGTCATTTTATAAATAGAAGAACAAATGTTTGCTTTTTTTTCTTTTACTTGGTGATAACCTATATGAACAAAAGTGGGAAATAAAAACTGACTCGATATTGAGTTTATGTAACAAAAAACTTTTGGTAAATGTTTGCTAGGGGAACTTTGCTTGCTCTCTTTTCTATATAGGCAATTACTGCCAGTTGTCTTCTGTCTCTACTTCATTACCTACTAACCTGAAACCATGGTTCGCCTTACTGATCCATACCAGTATATCGACTAGCTATCGGTATAGTACGTATCGAGCTGTACTGAGTCATACTGAGTGTACTGGCACTTGGTACATGGGGGTGCACTAATGTACTGCCTATAAAGGTCCCCTGTTAGACCGATATGTACTGTTTATACTAAGTGATATGCCACAGTACGGCGAACCTTACCTGAAAGGCTGAAACCACTATTGAACTTATAAGAAGGTATAAGGTCCTTACTTTTATCGTGGCATCAATAGTTCCAACCCTTTTTGTGGAACCCTCTGAGTTACCTTGCTTAATAAGGTCATTCAATAAAATCAGAGCTATATTAGTACCAAATTACCAATAGTGTTTTATTTGCTGGTACATTGGCAAATCATATTGGAATATCTGATAGTTTCATGCTGTATCATGTTGCATGGAGAAAGATTATGATGTACTTTTCAAAATCTTAAAAGGAGATATTTAATGGTCACTTTTTAGTTTTTTTTTCTTTTCTAGATTTATCCAGTTTCGGTCTTAGGTGGATGCAATTATATAAAAGCACTTAAAAAACCATTCCCCCATATTCCAATGGTTGCTTCGCAAGGCACCACGACAGGTTAGCTATCTCAACTACACAAACTTCTTCAATATTTTTTTTGTACATTAGTTAACATTTTATTCTCACTGTGTTTGCTGTCTTCTTAACTTTTTTGTACCAAGGCACATCATAACTAGCTGCACTGAATAACATGTTTCATCTGTAATAGATATTTCAACAACTTATTCAGACCCAAAATATTACTGAATGTATAATACATTGTTACGGAAGATGTGTCACAACTTAGCATGCACCACATAGCAGTCAAGAATTGTGCATCCAAGGTTCTTTGGCTTAATTTTCAAGGACTGCTTATGTTTCGTCTCTTCTTTCCATTTCTTTTGCTGCTTATGTTCTTTCCATAGGTGTGGAAGATACTCAGGAGTCATGTCACTGTGTCACTGAGATTGCTGCACATTGAGGTGCTCCTCTGAAGTTGTTTCAAACTTTACCCCAAAGTACGATCAATAGGTTTCTGCAGGGGTTCCACCCTTTTTGTATAGACAACATTAGAGGGGTAATCCTAGGTGGGTATTCGGTGGAGAAAAACAAAATCTTAACAAGAGGAAACAAATAAAGATTTTAAGTTTAATCACATTGCACCCAGCCCTCTTTGAGATATATTTATATATATATGTATATGTTAATTTGAGCAAAAAAGCATCTTTTATCCTTGAAGCATTTTATATATAAGTTAAATTGAATTAGTTGATCAAGCCTTTGCTCTGGAGATTATACAGTTAATATATTGACTATCATTCATTTGCAATCTTTTCTTTGGATCATGGTATGCTATTTGAGCTATTCCATGTGAACCAAAGATGCTTCTCGCATAAGCTTTATAAATGCCCTATTGTTAATGCAGTCAAAGAAAAGGCACGATTTGTAAATGCCTCTCTTCCCATTTGTAAATTTATAGTCCTTGATATTTGATAATATCATCGTTACCATTCTATATGTTCTAAATGTTACAGACATTTGTAAATTTATAACCAAAGATTCTAAATGTTACAGACTTATACATATGCTCCCTTCTAAATTGAGACATACTTCAGCTAAATTTCGGACAAAATGGCACCTATAAAATCATTGGTCTTGCTTGTTATGAATCTTTTTAATGGGGCTTTATATGACACCAACAAACTGACTTGTCTCATTAAATTTGACTTGCACAATTTTACTATTATCTTTTTGGTGAAAAAGGCACCTATTTGGTCATTCATGCTGTAAATACTTGTTTTGTGTAGTATGAACATACTAGTTACATGATAGTATTCTTCCAAGGAAACTGATCCTCAATATAAGTCTAGCATATTCCTCACTTGTTGCTACAATGTTCAGACTTATATATATATATATATATATATATATATTTTTTAATTTATTTTATATATTGATTTTTATTTTTTATATTATATATATATATATATATATACACACACACACATACCAAACGGTACATCTTGACGTACAGCTCAGTATGCTTGTACCAAGTAAAGCTCGATACATCGATACGGTACAAAATTATAAACCTTGGAAGCAATATTATTTTTTGACATGCGCCAAGTCAAAAAATAATATTACTTCCAAGGTTTATAATTTTGTACCGTATCGATGTATCGAGCTTTACTTGGTACAAGCATACTGAGCTGTACGTCAAGATGTACCGTTTGGTATGTGTGTGTGTGTATATATATATATATATATATAATATAAAAAATAAAAATCAATATATAAAATAAATTAAAAAATAAAAAAAAGGAGGCGTACGTTGCCTCATTTTTTCTCCTTGTCACGTCAGACGAGGAGAAGAACACGATCTTCTCTTTATCTGCAGCATTCAGCGAAGACGTCGAAGGTCGTAGACGTTCCCGACCTTTGGCTAAGAACGCAGCGAAGGTCGCAGGCATCTCTAGCCTTTGGCGAAGAACGCAGCAAAGAAGAAGCTAAGCCGCCGCCTCTCCGTTACCTCCTAGATCGGGATCGTTGAGGGAGGGCGGTGACAGTCGAAATCGACCATTACCGACCTGTTTTGGGCGGTAACAGTCGAAATATCGACCGTTACCACCCGATACAGCCCCATATCATCTGATACGGGGCTAGATCAACGGTACCGTCCGGTAGCAAGCGGTCCACGTACCGGTCTGCTGGCAGACCGGTACATACCGCTCAGTATGGGCGGTATCATTCGGTATTGTAATCCTTGATTGCTTTTAGGATTGGATTATGTTGTAGTTAACTTCGTATTTCAACTTTTCATGCTTATCTACAGATTCAATCGGAAAATACATTGAGTGTGGAGCCTCAGCTGTTGTACTTTCAGATGCTATATTTGAGAAAGAAGCCATGAGACAGAGAAATTTCAACGAAATACATAGGCTAGCTCATCTTGCCACTCTTCAAGTTGGCCAGGCTGGAAAATGTTAAGCAAGTAAGAAAGATACATTGCTGCATCGTCTTGAGAAAAGCTCGATAGTATTGAAATTTAGGAGAATTCGTTTAATGTAACACTCTTCTATTTTACATGTTTTTGGAAGGGTATCATGTTTTATTTCTCTTGGGATCTTTGTCACACTCAGTGTTGGAGCCAAACAACTTGTTTCAGGTAAACAACTCCTCTCGTCGTTTTTGTTACTTTCTTTATATTTCAGCCCATTCCGTCTGTTCAACTTCTCTTCTTCTCTTTATGATAGGATCAGTCAGGTGGTTTCGATCTCCCTTCTACATCGATGCACGACTCCACAGTTCTCGGAAGGTGATGCTGCTTAAATCATAAATCATTTTCCAAGCAGACCAGCAATTTGAGCTTGAATGTTCATTCAGTTGACCAGCCTTTGGTTCATGTATTCATATCATCCATTTTGTTGATAAAGAGGACTAAAACCTAATGTAATTCTCTTGTTTCATAGAAGAAAATACATCTTTTGATATGATTGATTAAATCATGTATAAGACTGTGGGAATTCAAAGCACAATGGAAGCTCTATATTCTTGTAGTAATACTTGATGGTCTGTGTGCGTGTTTGTGTTCTTGTAGTAATGCTTATTGGTCGGTATATGTGGACACATAACACGATCTATAGAGGTTCAGTTCAGCCGGAGCCGAAGTGCCGGCCTAATCGGTTTAATCTTAGCTCGTTTTAGACTATGCTGGCAGACCGGCTTGAAGACTGAACCGACCAATTCTTGAACCGATTGACCAATCAAACCACGTTGGTCGAACCGGTGCTGTTCTGATTCCAATCTCTTTCGGCCGGGCCGACTCGTCGCCACGTAACAACAAACCCCAACCGGCGCCGGCTCGAAGAAACCCCAGCGAGCCCTCGGCTCTCCTTTCTTTGAAGTCCTTGATTCAATCAATCGTTTTCGTATCAGCTCGCGTCTCAATCGAGTTTTAGGGAGGCGAGAGAGAGCTCGTTGGATTTCAAAGGTCTCGATCTTGCTTTCTCCGTCGCTCGATCGGGCCATGGCGACACCGAGCGAGCAATCCATCCTGGATTGAACCGTGGGCTCAGGTTTTTGATTCCTCCAAAACGGACGGATTGTGGTTCGGTCGGAAGCAATTGACGCTTTTCTTGGACTGTCAGAAGATTAGGGTTGCGATCAATTTCTGCTCGTCATTCGGGAGGCGTTGATTTCTTGTTTGGTTGAAGCGATCGCAGAATTTGGTTTGGGGATAAAGAGAGTCGAGCTGAGCGATGGATCAGAGGAGGGCCCTGTTTCGCTCGAAAGTGAGAGAGGCACAAAAGCGTGAGAAGCGCATCGATTCTCCCCTCGTGAGGTACTCAAGAATCCTCGCATTTACTTCCGCGATCGTCAATGCTTTCTCCGTTTGTCAAGGTCACTTGCTGTGTTGATTGTTGTTCCTCTGTTAGTAAATATAGTTTCTCTTCTATCTCTTGTTCTAAGATCTTCGAGGTTGTTTTCCTATTAATTTTATTGCTTTATTGTTTTTGCTGAATATACGCTTACAGTTGCCTATCCACATATATGTTGTGAGCTTATACATTAATTCAGATATTTTGCCTCTAGCCTTGAACTATAATCGGGATAGAGGAGCTAACTCTGGAGATTTACAATTGTACGTTATGATTTGTCGTGCAAAAGGACATACCTAAAAATTTGCTTATGTATGCATGTCAATATTCATCATTCCTTATACCATGCCCAAAAATCTGTTTTTCTTCACTTCTGTCATATATTTAGTCATGAAGCATCTTCATCAATTGCTTTCGTCACACCTTTTCACATAGTTTAGAACCACATGCTCTGGTACCATGATAGCTGCATAGTTGCACACGTATTCAGACATGCTACCGTGCTGAAACTTCAGTTCTTAGGAAAATGTTGGTACGAATCGTTATGGAGAGTTCTATGGATTTTAAATGTAGAAGAAGATGCATGGCTCAGGGGTCAATGAGAAAAATGCAATAGATCTGCAGGTGCATGTCCATCAAGGCTTCTATAAGGTTTTCTCCTCCGATGCATGTTTATTCTTTTCATGCTAGTGGCAAGGATTTTCTTTTAATTAAAAGATTATAACATATCAAACTTCCTAAATTGTGACACTAGTGAGCTAGACAGACATAATTGCTTCATTATATTGTTTGAGTTGGGACAATGATCTTTTGGAAGTTCAATTACATGTATTGCTTTTAGCTGAAATGATGGCAAGTGTTAGAATAAAGGGATTTTTTCATCCTGTAGGTATAATGAGAATGATCAGCCAGTTTGCCGAGTGTGCAACATTCTCTTAAAGTCAGAATCAAATTGGCCTGCACATCAAGTTTCTAGGAAGCATCATGAGGTAATGTTTCCTCGTCACTGTGACTATTCTTCAGTTTTTTAACCATTCTGTGAGTGAGAGATTTTTAATCAAACTTGATGTCTATTATGATTACTGAAAATAGCACATAATGGGTGCCTTCACACTGTTCTTGATGCAGGCTATTGAGAATCTAAAAGCTACAGCTGGTGGATTGCCTCGTGAGAATAATCTAGGCTCTGAACCTCCAAAGGTGTTACAAACTAGATCATCTTCAACATTGCCTGCAGACTTTTTTGATGGTCAAGGTGCAAAGAGACAAAAGACTGGTAAGATAGCCTTTTCAGCTTGGCCTCTTGATAAGTTTAGATGCTAAGCACATTGTGTATTAGAAGTGTAAGGAACCAGTAATCTTGTGTGGACACAATGAGCCGATGCTGGAAACTATGATCTGTGATCAGCGAAGTCAAGTATGAGGTCTTTTGAATTAGAGTTGAGTCATAATTTGTTAGCAAAGATTTTTCTTTTCTTAGGATTTTTGGGTAAATAATCATCTAAATAATGTTATGCAAATGAGACTATTTCACTATTTTTTTGTCATGTTCACCACAACCCATTGATTGTCCTCTTTTAAACAAATACCAACAACACAAGTAAGCAACCATCTAAAAGACTTCAAAACTTGTGCACAACACAAACGGAATAAGAACTCATTGAGAACTCTTGTCTCTTCTCGGTGAGAGATAAGGTAGTCCAATCAGATTTAATATGTTGTGTTTTGGAGTAAACTCAACTTCTATGCTTAATCCTACGGAACAATCAAAATAAATATTAGTCAGCAAATTTATATAATTTTAGTGCAATTCTATGCCAAAGATTAGAAAACCATCTGCTGTCGCACATAGGTTTTGTGATATTTTGTCACCTTCAGGTCCTCAATTGGGATCAGACCAACACGTTCATTTTTAGATCATAGTGTGGTTTCATGAATGTTAAATATCAAGGAACTGAAAGAACGTCTTTGCTCTACTTTCAAATTAACTTATATAGTTTCTGTTCACTTGAAGAATGGATCCAAGTTATTGTGTAAATGTTATTATGTAGATCTAAGTTATTGTAGAAGGATGGATCCAAGATAATGAAGTAGATAAAACTTCAATAGGTCTTTGCTCACTTTGCCGAGTCACTCAATTGTTTTCTTTTCATTCTATTCTTGCTGAATCTGCATCAGATGTAGAGTGTGATTAATTACATGTACTGGTTTTCTATAATGCAAATCATATGATTGTTTGCCAGATGAATACTCTATAAGTTCCTGTGCTTCATTCTTGTATTGGTCCTGTTGTTAGTTATTACTTTGTGCTTGCACCTACCAAATTTACAGTATTCAAGTTATCATCTTCATATGTGGTCCTCATATTTATTGTTTAACTCATTTGACTATCTGATTGTCTAGATACGGTTCCGGGAGGGACGACCCAGTCTATTATCACACCAGCTGGTTCTTCTTTCTCTTATAAACAAGGAAAGAAAGATTTATCTCCCGTCAGTCAGCCCTTGAATGCACCAGAGTCTCTGAACATTAGAAGTGAGAAGGTTGTGGTGAGTGAGGAAACAAGTGTGAGTAAACTGTCTACTAAGCTTGATCAGCCGTCAAAAATGATGGGTGGCACAGATGCTCAGCAAGATATGGGGGTTCTTCCCAATAACTTTTTCGAGAACAATGAAAGAACTGATGATCAGCCTTTAAAACAGATAGAAGACAAAAGTAATTTACAACTCCAGAAGGTAAACAAAACTCTGGATAGTTCCAATCAGACCAGTCAAGCATCAAAAAAGATCGATGGATCTGATGCCAAGCAAGTTAAAGGAGCACTACCAGAAGGTTTTTTTGACAATAAGGATGCAGATCTCCGTGCACGTGGGATTGAACCTGTTAAAGTTGATATAAAGTAAGCCTCTTTTACTTGTACTTTGCCATCGTGATACTATCTAAGCTTCTCCATTGCTCGTTTCAATCTGGTATAAGAAATGATTAAGGTTATTGTAATTACAAAATTTGCCATGGCAGATTGTCTGCTAAACGTACTGTCATTTTTGCAATCATATTTGACATGTTTTCCTTGCAGCCAAGTACTTTAGGATTCAAATTTGTTTGTTGGATTATTGTTGCATCAGTTCGTGTTAAGCAATCAAATTTTGACTGTTACTGAGTACTGTCCCCTGTCTGGACAGTGATGGTAATGTATGATGCTGACACACTATACAGTTGGCATGTTGACAAGAAAAAGGAAGAGAAAAACAGACAGCAGGGAGAAAAAGTCATCAACGGCAAGAGGAGGACAATTTATTATTGTCAATGGCTTTGAGAAAGCTAGAGGGTACTTGGCTGCTGGCAAGATGGGAAGTTATTGACCATACCCCACCTTTGGCCTGGTGAAAATGACAGAAGAATCAGGTTGGGGCAGTGAGGAGAGAAGCTAGGATTAGGAAAGGCTCTGGTCAACCAGATATGAGAGCAAACTTGCAGCCTGAGGCATGAGGCTTGGGCATTGTAGAAGAGACGACAGAAAGAGAGAGAGATCGAAAGAGGATAGTCCTTACGGTTTTTAATCCAGTAAAAAGAAAACATTGGTTGAATGGGCTTTCAGTCAGTTATTGCATTTGTTGGACTATGTATGCTCTCTGCATACCAAGTAGGCTGTGCCATTCCCTTCAGCCTGACTCCTCTTGATTACAGTTTGACAAATTATTGACCCTAACAATTTGGAAATAGTGTTGATAAACTTGTTTGCACCACACATACATAAAGGTCTTACTTCTAACAATGAATACTGCTGTCTGGACTTTCCTTCCATTTTCAACTGTTATTACTATCGTATTCAAGTTTTCTTTTATGTGGATATGGAAGTATAACTGGTAAATATTAATGCAGTGATGCATACAAAGAATTCGAGAAGGAAATCCAAGTTAATTTGCAGGAAGTGGATGACCGCCTGGAAGAAGAAGAGGTTTGCAATCTTCTGCTTTGCACTTCTTATTTATGCTGGTCGCCTGAAAATAATTTTCTTAACAAATAAACAATTGATTTGATTATTTGGGTAGTCACAAATCTCATGTACCTGCTGCAGATTGATGCTGCTGATGAGATGGAGGAGTTTCGTTCTCTGGAGCAAAAGTGAGTTTTTATTTTCTGGCAACTTCATGTTAAATATATGCCAAAAGACTTACGATTGTTCCTACATTTTCTGTGAACTATCACAGTGCATACAAAGAGAAGGTGGATGAGATAAAGAAGAAGCTTATGGAGGCGAAGGCAGAACGTCTTGCAAGATTACAGCAACGCCCGACGTTTCTGGGCAAGGAGTCGAGTGATGAGTCATCAAGTGACGAGGAGGGTGACGATGATGACACCAGTAACTTTGCAGTGGATTGGAGGGCTCAACATTTGTAGACTGTACAACTATTTTGATCATACAGACCTATTTTGTATGCAAGTATCCTCTCATTTTAACTTTTGTCCCAATCATTTCTTTCTGATTTGTCTTTTGAAAAACCTGTAGATTTTGTTTTTTTTTTTTTATGAATACTAGATTTGAGTCTAGAATCTTATGATAAATCATCAAGATCTTTCGACAAGGTCTTTACCAACTAATAGTTAGATACTTTTATCATTGTCAATTGGATTATTTTTTATATTATTAAATATAAATTAATCGATTGATAATGATGATTGGATATTTTATCTAGAATTTTTTGTATTATTATGGTTTTACCAAATGATGTCTCATGGTTTTCACTCATGGGCAATCTTTTTTTCGTCAACTTGATGAAAAAATCCTTTCATCTTCCACTATTTACCTTTAGCTATCATCATCATTGTCACCCTCGATCATTATTGCCTTCGCATATGATCGCCCTAACTACTCTTGCTCCCACCACGAGCAATGTTGTGATCTACATTGAGGAGGCGAGTGCCTCTCCATTGCTTTCATTACTGGCAAGCTTAGTTGTCTTTGCTCTATCCATTCGTGAGTGTACCAATAACAAAAGAAGTGTTCGCCTCCTCCTTGGCAAGCTTAGTTGTCTTTGCTCTATCCATCGGTGAGTGTACCAATAACAAAAGAAATGTTCGCCTCCTCCTTAGCAAAGGTATGCAGAGGGCATACATAGTCCGTGTGTTTCGAGGTAAGACATCACTTACAATAAAAATATAGGCACGATAACAATAGTTATAGGTGGAGAGAACGATGATTGAAAGTGATTGGTTGAAGACGAAACGACATCTTCACCAAGTTGACGAAAAAGAGGTGACCCTGGTAAAAATTAATTATAGGGATGTTATTTGGTAAAAATCTAATATTAAATATTTTTTACTTGAAATACCCATGATGATTAATCAATTAATTAATAAATAAATTATAAAATCCAAAAGTAATATCATATTTCAAGTTCATTCAGTTCTATCATACGTTTGGAATAGCCTTTTTCTAAGAACTTGACTAAAATATTTATTGGAAGCTCTATATTCTTGCAGTAATACAAGTCAGCTCGAGACCGACCACAGGCCTAATTGGTTCAATCTAGTCCGTTTGACACAATAATTTTAGACCATGTTGTCAGATCGAACCGACTCGACCACTCAAACCCGCCGGGCCGAACCGGATCATCTGTAGCATGGTGGTATCACCTCCGTGCGTTTCCTAATTCCAATCTGTTTCGGGCAACCTAGGGCAGTTCGCCGCCTCGTTGCTACATAACACACCAAGACCCCCACCCCCACCAAGCCGCCGACGACTCGAAGAAACCCTAGCGAGTCCTCGGCCATGGCGGACTACGACCTCACCTCCCGCATCGCTCCCCACCTCGATCGCCACCTCGTCTTCCCGCTCCTCGAGTTCTTGCAGGAGCGGGAGCTCTATGCCGACGATGAGATCCTCAAGGCCAAGATCCAGCTCCTCTCCCAGACTAACATGGTCGACTATGCCATGGACATCCACAAGGCCCTCTACCACACCGAGGATGTGCCCCAAGGTTCATTTTCGTCTCTGGCTTCTTTCTTTTTTCTCTTTTTCCTCCCAATTTTGTGATCTGGACCTGGTGTTCTTGCAGAGATGGTGGGTAGGAGGGTAGAGGTCGTCGCGAGGTTGAAGTCCCTCGAGGAGTTGGCGGCACCGCTTATCTCGTTCCTTCAGAATGCTTCCTTGGTCCAGGAGTTGAGGCCTGACAAACAGTACAACATCCAGATGCTCCATGACCGCTTTCAGGTGTGTTCTTGGGTTCATTAGTGCATAGATCGATGGCAATTTTGTATGCGAATTTGCATCTGTGTTCGCAATGTGATGTGATGCCACAGTTTCACGACAAAGTTGGTAGGATTGACTGGTTAGGGCACTTGATACATGAAACTATTGGTCAAGACGAGGGGGAGAAGGGGAGTATTTAGGAGTGGCTGATGTTGATTGTGTTCTGTTGTCGAGCAGATTGGTGCAGATCAGATTGAGGCTCTCTATCAGTATGCAAAGTTCCAGTTTGAATGTGGCAACTACTCTGGTGCTGCGGATTACTTGTATCAATATCGCGCGTTGTGCACTAACAGTGAGAGGAGCCTGAGTGCGCTGTGGGGAAAGCTTGCTGCAGAGATTTTAATGCAGAATTGGGATACTGCACTTGAGGAGCTGAACCGGCTAAAAGAGATTATTGATTCAAAGGTATTCAATTTTTTAATGGATGCATATAATCTACAAGTGTTCTGCCGCTGCCCTAATTTATATCAATTTTCTGTTTGTTTGGCTTGTGATCAGAGCTTTGCTTCTCCCTTGAATCAACTGCAAAACAGAATATGGCTGATGCATTGGAGCCTCTTCATCTTCTTTAATCATGAAAATGGCAGAAATGGAATCATTGATCTATTTTTCCAAGACAGGTTTGCCACATAATACTCGAGCCAATCTTATCTTTCTTTTGATAATTCTCGTAGGTGGTGATTCTTTTTCATAAAAGTTGCTAATCAGAAAGTTTGTCCTCTTTGTATGTATTAGTTATCCCCTTATAAGATTGTATAAGTCATTTTATACTGTACCCTTGGTGCATTGTTGTGCCACCACACAGCATGTAGGAGTAATTACATGGGCACCTTGGTATTATATTCTCCTATTGCTCGCAGTCTGTGCTAACTCAAGTAGACATAGTGTAATTAATTTCCCTAAAGGACATTTTTTTCTGCATATGTTTGATGTTAAAACTAGCATATTCTTTTGATGTAGTATATGTAAGTTGCAGATATTTTTCAACATATTTTGGGTTCTGAATCGACTTCAAAATATGATAGCCGAAAATTTACTGGTAGGTTCTCCATATAATTGATTGATAGTGACCAGTTTTCAGACCCATCTGCCAACACTTCCATGAAGGCTCACAAACACAATAAACATCTAGTCATTTGACAGCTTGAACATACTAGTTGACAATAAACAGTACTTCAACTGAATCCAGTTAGTCCCAGGTGGAGTGATTGATATGCGCAGCCTGCAGGTGTCATCAATTTATAGTTTTAATGCATATTATTATGTCAAACTAGACCTGTAAGACATCACAATCTACACAAGTTCTATGTGATTTGCCCTAATCGACATCACAATCTGTTATTTTCAGTTTTCTAAGACTAATCTTGTTTTCTAGTGGATAATCTGCAAATTTGAGCATTTGAATCCACCCTTTCTTCTGTTCAGATACTTGAATGCTATTCAAACAAATGCACATCACCTCCTCCGTTATGTTGCAACTGCTGTCATTGTTAACAAAAGAAGAAGAAATATGCTTAAGGAGTTGGTCAAAGTTATCCAACAGGAGCTGCATAGCTATAAGGATCCCATAACAGAATTTCTGGAATGCTTGTATGTGAATTATGACTTTGATGGTGCACAAAAGAAACTCAAGGAGTGTGAACAAGTAAGTTTTTCGAAGTACATTGAGATTTCTTTCTAATTTCTATCATTTTGGTGGTAAGGTTTGATATAATATTTATTTCATATTGTTGCCGAGTTTAGTTTTAATGGCTTTTTATTGAGTGTAGCTACTGGGTTCAAAATGTTCATGTTCTGTTTTATTTATTTATTTATTTATTTTGTCAATGGAGTTTTGGTTAGAGCATCTGGTAGGAATTATTGGAAATTTGAACTATTGACTCAGAGTAAATTATAAATTTTGTCTACCAACGGTTGGATGATTGTGGTGCTTTGAAGATATTTTTAATGACTTCAATCTGCACTCAGGCCTACAAGCCTTCTTGACTCTTAGGTTTGTGATTGATAACTAAATAAGGCTTTGTGTGGAAGGTTATTAGATCAAACTGATCTGCAGTTGCTTGCTTTATATCAAAGATTCAGAAGTGGAACAAAATTACACTGAGAAGACTTGGTAGTGGCATGTAGGATATTATTTTTGTATTGTATGAAGCAAATGCCATGACTTTAGACTTGTTTAAACCTGTCTAGCCATTTTTATCCAAGAGTGGGACTTGCATGAATGCTAGAAAGCTAATTGACTGCTCATGGCTTGCAAGTACCAGAGGCAATATTCACAAACAGAGTACAATCCTGAGTGAAGGCAGTGCATAACTATTTCCATGTTAGCATCTTTGGAGAAAAATAAGTTAATGGAACTTTAAACTAATGAAATAAAACTAGATTCAATAAGAAAAACCCTCAAGAAGCAGCAAGTTTTGCTATCGTTGCCACTCACAGAAGTAAGAGAGAAGCTGCAACCACTGGCCATGCTAGCGCTGCATTAGCCATAGCTTCTGCAGAATCTGGTGGAACAATAAGCAGCAGCTGCACTACAACTGCTGTGCAAGAAGCAGAAGTTGGTGCAATCACAGCTGCCTTCCATGAGGCAAGTGACACCAAACGAGTAACTGTAATCTTCTACTAGTTACCCAGGCAGCAGCAGTTTAGCATATTTAGAGACATTTTGAAAGCACAAAATAGGAAGATGAAAACAAATATTTTTTGCTGGGCATCATTGGCTATTAGTAGATCTACCTGTTTGCAGTCATTCACATTTGCAGTTGGCATGAAATTTCCCTCCATTGGGATGAAATTCTCTATATCAGCTTATATGTTGAGTTAATTAGAGCCTTTTGGATTTAGTTGATTTCTTAATTCATCCAACCACATGCAGGGATAAATTTGCCCTTAGTCTTAAACACAAGATGCATGTGCCTGGTTGAAGTGGATTCACCTTGATATAGAGGTCCTTACGTTCGCCTTGTTATAGTAGTACCTAGGTAAGCCAGGCATGTGCCCGAGGGAATACCAATGCTGACATGATTATAATCAAGATTGCAAGATTCACATGTAACCATCAGAAGTTTATTCAGTGAGTAGTTCATCTATGATGAACTTATGGGCGGAGTCAATTTTGTTGCTTGGATTTACAAAGTGATAGCGTCATTAAGGATGTTTGTTGCCATGAATGATTAAAAAATCTCTGAAGGATTAATTTCCAGCATGTTGCTTGACTGTTAAATTTTTATATGGTGTTCGATTCTGTTTTCTGTATTTCATTGTTTTTTTTTTGTTTGCTCTGCAAGGCTTATTTCATTAGAGTTGTATGTGAACTTCTGTTGCATCATGAATGATTTTCGTAGATATGTTTTATTTTTCTTCCAAGTCAAGTCATAGTCACTTCTCTCATTGAAAATAGTTAAAACTTCTTTATGTAGTTGTCTTAATATATTGGGGTCTTCTTCTGAATCTAATGTTGTGCATGTTTTACTTAGGTAATATTGAATGATCCTTTCCTTGGTAAACGGATTGAAGATTCTAACTTTACCACTGTTCCTCTGAGGGAGGAATTCCTAGAAAATGCCCGTCTCTTCGTATTTGAGACTTACTGCCGTATCCATCGGTGCATTGATATCAGGTAGGTTGCTTGCATTTTACTTTGATATTTTGAGATTGTATATAATAGTTGCAAATGACCTTTAGTATTTCTTGCAATCTACTGAGATATATGGTAAAACATTATCTCCCTAATTATGTTCACGAGGTTCTTCAGTCTTTACGTGAACTGGTTGGAATTAGTCAAGAATTAGTATTTCTTGCATTCTTCTGATTTTCGTTTTTTTTAATCCAGAACCTGATTTCCTCTTCTAGAAGATTGTATTCTGAAACTAATGAATTATTTCTAATTATCAAACTGACCTGTGGCGACAGTGTACTTGCTGAAAAGTTGAACTTGAACATGAGCTATGATGAAGCACTGGTTTGGATAACGAATCTCATCCGCAACTCAAAGCTTGAAGCTAAAATAGATGCAGTGTTAGGGACTGTGACCATGCCAATCGTTCATCAAAATGTGTAAGTATATATTCCAATCCACGTATTTCTCCGGCTATCCATCAAATGACAATTCTAGATGTTTTTCCATCCATTATTCAGAAACTAAATGTTGGCCTATCTGCTTCTGTTAATGCACTTCTACCTCTCTCTCTGTTAATTGATCTTGTTTATGACCGGTGTCCTAATCCGAACAGTAAGCTCTGATCATTAAGTTCTTATTTGTTGTCAGTCTTTGTCCTTGTAGCTCTCCTTGTAGGTAGCCAAAATTTATGTACTTTCTTGTAAGCTTTTATGGTTGTATATACTGATTTAAAAATGTTGCTTCAGGCACGAGCAGATAATAGAAGCAATGAAGAATCTTAATATGCGGACTTACCTACTGGCAAAGAACATTGTAGAACCTGCACAAGCTGCACAAGCCACTCGTTAGGAGGGAACTATACCTTCTTCCTAACATACAGTCAATCGTTGGCCTTCTTAGTATAGTTTTTTTCTTTGTTTCTTGAACTCAGTAAGATGTTATGGAAGGCTTTTTACCCAAGCGGAAAATTTTGCATCTGCAAAGTTGTTTTTATTAATATTCCTTATTGGCTTTATGTAACTCTACTTTATGGGAAAGTTTTGCTGGACTGTGTTGCAGAGAGTCTTAGTCTTTCTTCTACCCCTTGATGTAATGTATGCTAGGCCAAGGTATTTAGTGTCGCATGACCATTCACTCTATTGACAGCTATTGGATCTGTGGTTTCTCCGAGAAGCTAATTTTTAAGGACAGGGTTGCACATCATTCTACTTGAATTCGAAGAGATGTTTGCTCATACCAAGGATGATCATATTATACTCAATGGAACAGTAGATGCATAATATGGTGCAAGATTTATGAAGCTTAATTGTTTGCGTCTCAAGGAACCAAACATCAAAGAGTTTATTAGGTGACTATGCAAAACAGTGATAAAGTATTTTTTTGATTGTCGAACTAATTATATATTATTCTTTGTAATTAATTATATTTAATATTTTTTTAATATTTTTTTAATATTTTTTAAATTTTTTTTAAAAATTATATTAATATTTTTATATTTACGAAAATAAGATATTAAATATCGTTTCTCTGATCGATCTTATTGATGAAAATATCACATATATTTAGTGATAAATCTAAATAAGATATAATCGATATGATAAATTTTATAATATTTTCATTAAAAGAATTTGATAACGTGAGAAATAAATAAATATTTTTTTATAAGTATAAAAATTTTAATATAATTTTTAAAAATATAAAGATAAAATTTGATAACGTGAGAAAAAAAAATAAATATTTTTTTATTAGTATAAAAATAATTTTTAAAAATATAAAAATGAAAATGTTAAAGATAATTAATATGTCGTAAGCCGCTTGTTGAATACCTTTGAGTCAGAGGAATGTACACTTTTCTTGTGCCTTGTTGTGTGGCAAAGGGAATCAAGTTTCCACCAACATCATTCCAGCAGCAGGACCACATGGATCATGTCATCATGTGATTCATTACATCGTATAGTTACTGATACATGGCCCCGAAAGATAACAATGGACTCAAGGCATGTATATGATTCAGTAATGCAATAATATCACAGATAGACGCGTAGCTTCTGACCCGAACCAAGAAAAGAAAGAGACATGCTGACAACGTTTGTACACACTGGTCTTCTGTTGCAAATCTTACAATATTCCCACAAAAAATATCGTATGGAAAAAAAATCATCATCATCCACACCTTTGCTTCGATGCCCATTAGGATTGTCACGTCACCATCGATGCCCATTAGGATTGTCACATCACCATCGATGCCCATTAGGATTGTCACATCACCATCGATGCAACAGGGAACAATCTATCTAGTAAGGTGTACAAACCCCCTCCAAGCAAAAGTGCTCCACTGCAGAAGCAAAATAAGTCAGTCATGACAGCCGCACATGTATCGATCAGGAATAGGTTAATGAGCTAATGCTTGTACAAGACCATCCTGAGTTCAATTTTTTTTGTAGATGAGACAAATCAGGAACAAACTTTGCTTGTCCAGCAAATATTTATGCAAGACAATATCTATTTAGCTTAGTTTCATACTCTGCATGAGTCCCTCAAGACAAAAACTGAACAGCTGAAACAACTCTTATGTCAGATTAGTGTTTTTGAGGCAAATGGGATCAAAACTATAAGAGTATGTAGATGAACAAAGTGACAAAGGCTAACCCATTATAGTTGCAATTCCAGTTTTACTGATTACAACATCTATACATACCCTTGGCCTTTTCTTTTAATGAGTCATGATTAACATTGTGGAAAAGAAAAAGGTACTGTACATTCTTTGATTAAATCATGCTCTCGGATCGTATTAAGAAAAAATCATACCTCAAAGGGTTTATCCAAGCTGAAAACCTCCGAAAAGAAAGCAAACTCTGCAAGATAGCACTGTTCATGTTACTAAAGGCAGAAGAGTAATAACCTAAACAACTTTCATTGTTTAGAAATCTATAAGAAAGAACTCACATATGTCAGTGATAACTTCAAGGAATCTTTAACGAGTCAAAATCACCAATAATAATATAAGTGTTAAACTTCCTTTAAGCAATAGCCAGATTGCTTGACATACCAACGTTGATGTGGCTATTAAAAAAATTATGTTTTTTAGCCAATAACAATTTAAATAAAATGTATATACACTACTTTTTAAGGTTCAACTCTCCATAAAATCCAACTATCAACTTTATTCTTTTTGCATCTTGGCTATTTAAACTCTGCACATTTCCAGTCACTGTTCCTATCACTCATGTCCACTACCTTGATCCTGCTATTTAAACTCTCCATAAAAATACCTTGTCTTTCTCTTTTCCCTTGGAGTTCACTTGCTCCTCTTCCTCTACCTCTATCTCGCTACACATCAAGAGACTTATATCTAGTGTTGAACCCCAACCCTTACCCACTTCACCATTGATCAGGCTGGCTCAGGGTTTAACCAAGTTTTGTTAAATCTCGTATTTAACTCCAATATTTAACTCCAACCGTTAACCACCTCAACATTGATCAGACTGGGTTAGATTTTAACCAAGTTTTGTTAAATCTCCTCTTTGACTCCAACCCTTACCCACCTCAACATTGGTTGGACTAGGTTAGGGTTTAGCTAACTTTTGTTAGGTAGCAGGCTGGTGGGTCCATGTTGAAGATCGCAACCAACATCATGCTACCTCGATCTAAGGCCAGTCATGTCTCATGTAAAGTAAATTACTCATATCTAAATATGTAAATAAATCAACTTATCAAAGAGAGAATATCCTGTAGAAACATGAAAAAAAGAAGGATTTCCATATCTGTTGTTAACCTGTAATGCGCCAGCAAAAGAAGCTGCAACAAGGAGAGGAGCAACATAGCCTGTAGTGTATGTTAACAGTAGGCTCCCACCTATTATTGGATCCTGGTGGAGCACATTTACAATTATAAGCATTAGTAGCAGCATATATTGTAAAGAATCCATAGAGAATTGGGATTCTACTCGCGAAAAGGGGAATGTACATCATCAAGTAGCAATAATGGAAAAAAAGCAAACTTTCGACCATATGGAATATAATTTTCCTGTCATTTTACACTATTAAAAGCATAGAACCAGGTATGAAGCTTCACAAAAATGTCAACACCTTATGGAAATATAATTTAGCAATAGAATTGTCTTTGAACAGAATGAGCAAAAAGCCATGTGCGAGGACTGAAGAAACTCATATTTAACAATAAGAAGCACATAAGGCCAGTGTTAGTCATGCAAAATAAAGACTCTTGCAATGGCCATGTAATACTGATAATTCTTTAGTTTATACTTTATACCAAGGTATGCAATACCGTATCGTACCGGTGTTTCGAGATTGGCTCGGTACGGTACGGTACCGTGTATCGAGCGGTACGCCAAGGCGTACAGAGCGGTACATCTAATTTAGGTGTAAAACCCTCTGAAAATACCTGAAAATAAAAAAAAAGTTAGGATAAGGTTTTTAAGTTAAAAATAAATATAGTAATAGCATAAGTTTAGCAAAATCAATGTAAATTAGCTAAAAATAGTATCACATATCTTTTTCGGGCTTTGAAGAATATCATGTATAAGGTTCGTATTTCAGTCAATTACGGATTGTCCTTATATAAATATACCTCTTTATTAGAAAGTTCTTCCTCTTAATCTTCCCAAATTAGTCTCGATTCAATTCACAAATCATTGTTTTGTAGAGTTTAGGAGAGTACAAATGTGAGAAAAAAAGAATTTGAGATAGTTTAAGAGAGTGAGAATGTAATGGAGTGAAATAGGGGAGAAGAAGGGTTTAAATACTATGAGAAAGGGCTCCAACGGTCAATTTGACCATTGGAGCACTATATCATTGTTACCGAGTGGTTTTAAATATTTCTTCCTCTTACTGTAGCACTGTAGCATGTTCCGTCCGGTAGCGGGCGGTCCGCGTACCGGTATGCCGTCGGACCAGTATGTACCGCCTGTACCAGGCAGTACCATTCGAAATTGCATACCTTGCTTTATACAACCCATAATGATTGCTGAGTATTAATACTTTACCTTCTGCTAGCCTGGACGATGATACTTAGTCTTTGTCAATTGACTTTGATGAATATATTCTCTACTAAGCCATGACCTTTACAAATTACATTAATTAAAACCTTGCACAATGTTTCCTGGTCATACATTTCTCAATCTGTATAGCATAAAATATTGTTTTTATTGCAAGCTCTAATCTCAATCTGTACGTGATTCTTCAACTTGGTGAAAGAATACAACAGAGTGAAAGAGAGCAAAACATTAAGCACCAATTATTGGATTAACTTGGTTAATATCAAATAAAGGTTTCAAGTAATGGTTTATACAGGGTTCTCAATTTCGATGTGTACCGTCTGGTATGGACAGTATATACCAGTCCGAGAGGATACCGATATATGGATCGCCCTCTATCGGGCGGTACCAGTATTTTGACCGGTACCAAGGCGTGCCAACCGGTACCGCTCCGGATTTCGACCATTACCGAGATGTACCGATCGGTATGCCCTTGCATGATAGGTGGAGATATTTTTAAGGTTTTAAGATGTACTATCAGTATGCCCTGGCGTACCGATGGTACATACTATACCGAGTAGAGCTCGATATGTCAATACGGACCGGTATTCAAAACCCTGGGTTTATATACATGATGACAGTAATTAATTAGTAAGAACAATGGAAAAATAACAAATAATAAATCTTTTAAGTTAAATTCTCAGCCACAATTTCTGTTCAAACTAAAAGTTCTGCTCAGTACGTTAGTACGGATCGATATTCAAAACTCTGGGTTTATATACATGATGACAGTAATTAATTAGTAAGAACAATGGAAAAATAACAAATAACAAATCTTTTAAGTTAAATTCTCAGCCACAATTTCTGTTCAAACTAAAAAGTTCTTGCGCTATATAAAAGCTAAAGTTTAGCACATATAGAAATCATGCTATAATTTTATTTTGCTCAAATTTTGATACCCTGGATGTTGCCACATATCCCAGAAGAGTGGCAAGAACAGGAGTACTGCAAGGTGATGCAGCTAGGGCAAATGTAAGGCCAGCCAGATATGCTTGCACACCTGAGATTCAAACTTCAAATTGGAAATCCTTTATTACAGATCTTAGTTAAAGTAAAGAATAGCAAATCATGTATCCCTCCTAACAAAATTGAAACTAGTAAAACGAGATATAATTACCCGAGGGGAAGTTAGCTGCTGCGGACCGAGGGTCAAAATCACTAAAGAATGAGGGAAGTTGCAACTCGATTATCTCCAAAAAAAAGAAAAGGATGGCTCAGTAGAAGAAGCAAGTGCAAAGCTAACACTTAGCAACATCTTGGTAGAGGTTTAAGCACTCTAAATCACATAGTATAAAGTGAATAGTAGAGTTATAGGATCCAAACCACAAAGATAATTGTTTTCTCAGAAAGACAAGGGCATTAGACAATGTATATCTGCACAACATATTCAACTTAATTTTGACTGGTTTCATTGTATCTCTTAAGTTGAGATTTTAACAGAAAACCATCTGCACAATCATGATCATCAAACCTTTTCTTGGGATACTCTGGATTGGAAATTCATTCATTATCAAATAAATAGACCTCGGAGAAAAAGTAATTTTAAACCTTTTGCATGATATATTACAGTGGCAGAAGAGATCCAAGGAAAACTATCATATTCAACAACTACTGGAAGGCCTTTTGCATGATATATTACAGTGGCTGGTTCAACAACATAACTACTTCAAATATTAATATAGCTCAAATATAGAATATCAGCAAAAGCAGCTTCATTCTTGAAAAACCACATGCAGAAGTTGAATTACCTCTAAGAGATTTAAACCCATCAGGATTGCCAAGCCCGAAGCAACTACTGGAAGGCCTTGGCCAATCTGCCCGTAGGCCTTTCCAGCAAAAGAAGCACCAATTCCTAGGATGGCTAATGTTGTCGCCAAGCCCAGCGAAAAAGAAACTGAATTCCAGATAACCTAAGAAAAAGAGCAAAACAACCTTAAGCAGCATTTAGCAATGACCTATCAGATAAGGTTCGAACACAATGAGTTACTTTCAATTTCACAATCAGATGGAAATTGAAAGTAATTCCAATTGCTTTCAATTTAGGCCACTAATTCCAGGAGAATCTCTAACCAACAAGTTAGGCCACTAATTCCAATTGCCAGAAATGAATATTAAAGTAAAATTGGTTTCCCGAATTGTAATGATCATTTATTAATTAACATACAGCATCATATGAGCTATATATTCAATCCTGTATGTTTGATATCATATTCTGATATGATTAGGATATTGTCAAATCTTAGTTCTTTTTCTTCCATATTGCGCATGCATCATTTATTTCTTTGACAAATTCTTACCTCAGCTCGACTTTTCCCAGAGCCAAAAGCACCTGAATGATTGCAAAATCAGACATGCATTAGCCAATAAAATAATTTACCATTTTGTTTTATGCAGTGGATAATTTAATAAAAGCAACCATATAGTGATGTTCCTAATGACTAATGTGCTTACCAATGTATCCTAGTGTCAATGGCAAGACACTAAGCGTACAAGGTGACAAACTGGTAACAAGACCTGCACCAAAAATAACCGCCACACTGCAAACAAAGACATTCACAAATATTTAAATAAAAAAATAAAGATTGATAGTTATTAAAATCAATTACTGAAAATAAATCAACCTAGTAAAACTAAGGGCAGACAACTGGTTCTGAACAGCTTCATTAGCCTGTTGTCCAGCCGAAAACAATAGACCTCCAAACCAATCACCAAGGTTTATATCAGCTAGAAAAGTGGGGAATGGTACTTCCTGATACCGCAAAACAAAACTTAGTTTTCAATGTTGATCCAAAAATTAACCTCATGCAATAACAGATATATTAACTATTAAGAACATGCTACATGAAGTTAAAGTCTCGATTTGTCCCAAGCATTGACCACTGGATCTGGAGCAAGTTAGTCAGAAGCTCTTACAAGAAAAGGATTCAATCTATACAAACATTAATCTGTCAGCTTTTTCAACCAGTGGTTTAAAAAATGAAAAACTCAAGAAAAAGGCCTCGAAACTCAAGAACTCAATATAAGCAAAAGTTAGATCTCACTTCAAAGAACTTCAATGTTTTACAAATGAATTCATGAGTCAAGGTTCAAATAGTTTGACCGTAGAAGCTAACATAAAATTATAGAAAATTTATCTAGTGAGAAGGGACTCTGTATCTGCAACTTAGGGAATCTAAAGCTGTTAAGTTGGTAGGCTGAAACTTGAAAATAGAAGTGTATCATTTTTTAAGCTCTTACTTGGCCTCGGTCAAATTATTCACCACATGGTACGGGTATATGAAATTCAGAGCTTCAAGGAACTCTTTAGGCATCAAGCAACCTCTCAATTAAGGTGTAGATTTTTTATCTTTGATAAGCATCAACTTGATGTCACCACAACATATATATAATCGGCTAGCTAAGAGAGGCCAGTTATCAAACCACATGACAATCTAAAGCACGAGCAACAAGTTCTTTTACCAAGACATTCTCCAAAGGCAAGGCACCAACAGAATCCACAGCAACCAAGCTTCCCACTGCAATCAAACCACATCAGCAATAAGCATTTAAACAAACAGATAGCAGGCACCAAATCCCCGAAAGGTTCCATCTTCTCCACAAATGAAGTCGCAGCACAGAGGCAAGAATTGGAATTACGTCCAAGGGGAACTAATTACCTGCCACGGCTGCCGCCCAAAGGGAAGGTGACACTTTGGGCATCTTGACAGGCAATTCGTGCATCCTCTTTCCTGATACGAAGTTGCAACCACTAATTAACTGAAGAATCTCCACGATATTTTCTCTAGCGTGACAAAATATTTCATAAGATACAAAGTGGGTTGGTGATAGAAGATACCAAAGTGCGCGCGCGCGCAAAGAGGGACAGCGGGCTTGCCAGGGACGTTGGGGTTCTTGCTCAAGGTTGGGATTTTGGTTGGAGCGGAGAGGCGGCAGCAGCTCATAGCGGAGATCATCTTATCCTTGCTCTACTTGTACTTGTCGCGAGAGAAGGGGCGGAGGAACGGTTGCCGGTCGCCGGAGTCCTTAACAGGAAGAGGTCGGCCTGAAGTCTCGCCCAATATCTTTCGAGTCTTTTTTTCTGAGGTTATAATAATGAATAAAAATTATTTTGTGGCTGCAGTGAAATGAGATCATGGTGAATTTGTTTATAACATCCGACATATCGTATATAACGGACGTTATTTAAGTTGCAACGCCTGATATAATATATCATATCGCCGAAAGCTATAAGTAGTTCATACGTGTCCAGCACACGCGTCAACATAGATCAAACACCAAGAGACCGCTTCGCAATAACGCGGTGCTCCGCATCCTCCACCCCAGGCGACGGCACAGACGCACAGCGGTCGTAGGGCGGGTCTCTCTCTCTCTCTCTCTCTCTTTCTTCTGTTTTAATGTCAGCAATATTAGACTTTTGCATATGTAGAAACCTTGTAGTTGATGATTTCTGCTGTGATTTCAAAGATTCTGCACACATCTGACAACTCTTGGGTTGAAGGGTTCCCAACTTTTGAGTTGGCCAAAGTTTTACCTAATTTGGGCTTTAGAGAAGCCTTGAAAGGATTTGTCTTTGCTCTCTTTCTTTTGAAGATGTCGTTCCATTGAAGTAAATGAAACCATTGGGATGTGCCCAGTGATTTTCATTTTTGAGAGAATTGCATGTCTACCCAAATCATTATTTTACCTTGATATGAAAAACTGTTCACTGCATGTCATGTCATAGCTGATAATGTTGTTATGCTTATGTATTTTCTCAGGAGGTTGATATAGAGACCTAATAGATTTATGGATTATAGTAAACCAACAAGTTCTGAAGGTATTGTGACGTTAATCCATTGTTTTTCTGATGGCTTCCATACTTCAATTTTACATAAGTTAGACTTATTACTTTGCTGTACTTGTTCTTGTTGTGAGCTAAAAGTGAGATTTTAAGTAATTGTTTAACGCAAGACTTGTATTGCTCTAAATTAGATGGTTAAACATATACATGAATGTAGATTATCTTCAGTTTATGTGTGTGTATAACATTCCTTGTGTAATCATAAATAAAGATATATTTGTATAACATTATGGATTTAGAAAAAGTATTTCACGATGCCATAGTTTAAACTTTCACAATTTGTGAGTACTGAGATCATAGTAGAAAAAGTGGTCCCAAGCCCCAAGTCAGTGAAGAGTAGAAAAAAAGTCACTGTCTATGTGGAATTGATTTATAGATGTAACACTTTCCATTTTGCATTACACATTATAGCCAAACAAGTTTAAAGTATTGGCCCTGGCATGCTTTTTCACTAAAATGTAAAAATAAATAATTCATTCTAGTTACAAATTGCCAAGAAACTGAGCATAACTTGTATCAAACTCTTTTTAGTCAATTCAACCTATGAGAAAATTTGCTTGTATCTTGAGAGGTTGAGGACAGAAAAAAGTTCCTTGATGTCACATTGAAGGTAATAGTATATGAAGCGCAAGGCCTTAAGTTACAAACCAGTAGAACTGGTTAACTCCATTCTTGATCTGTAGTATTTAAGGTGGTTGTGTAAAGATGAGTTGGGCTCTTGATGAGCTGATGGTGTAGGAAAGTTTATGAAGTGGAGACTGTAATTTTAGAACCATTTTAATGATTTATGCATGCAATGCAAATCAAAAACTTGTTACCATTATCTCATTTTCGACCACAAGAGAAACTTGTCTCTTGAAGGTCTTCTTTATGAAGGTGGTCAGATTTCCATCGCATCTGGAACCACTTGCTTCTTAGCATAGCAAAAAACAGTAGAAACAAACAAAGAACTTACCAATTTATCTAAGTAATGTTGTGCATGAATCCATATTTGTATAATGAACTGGAACATGGAGTAACTTGGTTGGAGACAAGAATGTTGCATGAAACTACACGTTTCTCATGACAAATTCATTTTTGTTGGCACAGTTAGATTTTAACAATGGAACATTATGTAGGGTTAAATGGTAATCTGAATTCTGGTGTATCTAAAAAGATCTTGGACACATTTGTACTTATTGGTGTCTATGTGTAACTAATTGTAGGTAATATGACATGGTATGTTATGTGTAATTCGCTTGCTGTTTTATCATATATAATTAAGTTTTTCTGAGTAAAGCTGGGAGGAAATCTAGTTGGCTGATCCTCATTTTATGGTTGTAACGTAAGGTCCGTTTCTATTATAACAGGAGCTGCTATGCGAACAATGGGTTTTTTTGTTAGTATATTATCTGAAATGAGCTTCTGGACATGTTAAGCATGAGAGTAAACTGAATATACAAATTAAGCACAAAAGCTATGACATTTGCTCCATATCAATAATTCTTAGGTAGATTTTTACTACTATGAAGAATGAACTAAAACTAGATAGGTGTCAGATCCATGGGAGATGTATTTAGGTGCAAGGATTGCTATATATAATATTCATTGGGCCCATAATTAAACGAAAATGCCTTCTGTCTATGGCTTTGCATTGCTCACACTGGACCAAACAAAGGTTGTTCCAGCATTTCTATGGCTCAGCTAGTTTAGCCACTCTAGATGTCTGAATAGGCCCCATTGGTGGCTGGTGAGATCCAGGATAAGGCCAATTACCCTGGCTTTTGTCCTGGAAAATCTGGGGCAAAAACTTTTGCCTCTATTAGTGGTCCACTTGCCTACCTTTACATCATTAAATCTTCATTTCTGTTGTTGGCAATAAGTTAATTCTTTTTCATCGTATTGTCAAGTATTTAATGCGTAGCAGATAATGCATGTCATCTTAATATTTCTAGTATGTCATCATCTGTTCATAATTACAATTTTGCTAGCAAGAATCTAGATCATAAAACAGCAAATTTATTTAGAAGATTCAAGTTCACTTTTTTGTATGTTGGTCCTAATAATTATATACATATTGAAACTGTCTTTTTCTATTATATATTGTTTTTATTATCATATGAGGATGGCCTGTTATATCTCATTTCGATTCCTGTGCTTAGTAATGTTCTTATGGCCTATGTTTCTTTTAATTACTTGGGTAATCAAGCTAAACCGTGAAGATTTTGTTATCTATCATGCTGAGGATGAAGGGAAGTTGGACTAGCTATTGATTGTATGTAAAAAATAATTATGAGCTATTGTGTAATAAATTTTGGGAAATAATAATGGTGTATTGAGAAAGGAGGGAAACCTGTTTCTTTCATTTTTGGCATTGTATCCTTTCTTAAATCTTCAAAACTTCAGAATACAATTAGCGTGCACATCGAAAAAGTTAAGTCATAAACTGAATGAAATACAACACTATCGGTTACAATTGTCGTGATTGAGATCTGTATTCTGAAAATGGATTAGGAAAATATGATATCTAATAGAAGAAAATGGCAATATCTGGCATTATAGTAGCTTTTTGGTGCCAGTGATATCATGCCCAAGGCCTTAAATGTCAACTCGGAACGTAAGTTTCTATGTAAAAAACATCTACGCATTTGTTGTCCTGACATATTGCATTAGAATTTCTGTGTCATGGTCAAGTTGCTTTCCCTATATAATTTTTCATATGCTGAAATTGAAGACTGCCGCTGCTAGACCATGCTTTTGCTTCTATAAACATTGTTTTATATTAACTGCAACTATGTAGAATTCATGTAACTTTTTAAAAAGGTTTAAAGAAAAAAATCTAGGATTTGTGGTGCTATTCAATATTGTTCCTTAAGATCTTTTCAGTATCTCTCCAAACTATCCTGCCAAAGTTAGGTAGGTCTTATGCAATGTTTATTCTGTTTCGTATTTCATGACCTTCTCTGTTGAACATTTGATTTTTTTTTTTGTGTCAGTTGAGAAAGAAAATCAACATGAGGTGGAAATTAAAGGTTCGGCAGAGGACAGTAAGAACATCGATGACTATCACATGGAGGGTAACAATGGGACAGTCGTAGAACAAAAGAACAATGATGATACTGGTGTAGCATATACTGATGTTGCGATATCGGCAGACGATGTTATACGAGCTGGAGGTCTTGGAGCTAGAGATGATATAAGCAGCTTTCTTCCAGTTGCAATTGATTCAACTGATTTCGAGGCATCACTTCGTGATGCGCGTGATTTTGAAGAACCACAAGGAGAGATGCCTAGGCCAGGCCTTGGTTGGACCGAATCAATTGATGAAAAGTAGCATCAATCAACCTTCTGAACGGTGATGCTTAGTGTTGCACATTCAGATTGTGATCTTTGTGACCAGACCATTCAGTTTTAGGACTTTTATAACCTATTTCAGTGCTTCTGTAAGCATATCCAGGCAGGCAAGTCAGCCCTATGCCACTTCTTTGTGTTGCTAGTAATATTTGCAGGATCCAATTTGTTTTGAGTATGATTGTGTGCAGTGTTGTTGTTTGTGAAGTAATGGTTCTACTTCAAGTGTTGCGTTATAAACTGGTGGCTGACAGAACCACCAAAAATATAATTTCTTTTATTTCGATGGGAATTCTAATTCTAAGTTAATTTGTTGTGGCATCAGTTTTGGGCCAATAGTTGCCATTGCCAGTTCTGGCAGTCACGAGCTCAGTGCCTTGCCAGTTCTGCAGCTTGACATGACGACGAGACTCGCTCTCCGTTAATGCTTTACGTTTCTTGTCGAACGCCGGCATTTGCGTTGCTGCTGTCAGACCTCGAGACCAACACACGACCCTCGTGCTTGCCTCAGTCGTCGTCTATATAAGCAACCAGCCGCCGGCTCTTCTCACCTGAAACAAGCGCGCTGTAGGAGAGATTGACGAGAGAGAGTTGAAGCTTTAGATAGAGATGGCAGAACGCAGGCTTCCCTTCTTCTTCTTCCTCTTCATAGTGGCCTTGGCCATGTCCTCGACCCTGCTTGGCGGCGCCCCAGTGCGGGCCCAGCAGATGTGTGGAGCTGACCTTGGACTGTTACTGTCGCTGTGCCGCGCGTACGTCCTCCCTGGCCCCCGAAAGGATCCATCCAAGGAGTGCTGTGCCGAGGTCCAGAAAGCCGACATCGTGTGCCTCTGCAAGAACATCCCGTCGGAGGTGGAGAAGAAGATTAGCATGGAGAACGCCGTCTACGTCGCCAAGTGTTGTGGGAAGTCTGTTCCCAGTGGAACCAAATGCGGAAGTAAGCTCTCTCCTCACCTATGGTTTATGCATGTTTGGTGTTTATGGGTTCTTCCTTTGACTGCGGACTGGTTTCAGGTTACATCGTTCCAATGGCATGACATCGGAGAGGCAAAGGAAGGAGAGAAACCAAAGGCGTCCTTGTGTTGTTGCTTTGATGTAGCATCGCCGATCAAAGCATGAATAAACTATTTCGTTTCTGTTTGCGTCATTATCATGTCTTTGGTGTAGTAATCTCGTCTTTTCCATCATCTGCTACTGCGTACTGTTCTGCACTCTAATTTCCTGCAAAGTGTGATTGATGGGAGCTCGTAGATTTGTTGTCCTCTCTATCTTGTTTTGAAGAAGAAGATAGAGGTGAATGAACCAAGTCAATCGATCTCTACACGAACTACTCAGAACTACATATTAATGAAACAAAACGAGAGGTATCTAAAGTCACATATTTCAGAATATTATAAGGCAATCGAGATGAAATGGAAGGTTAGTCTAATTCATATTAAACTAATTGGGTGTCTCCCGAACAATATCTTAAGACTAATGTAAGGGTATTTTCGATATTATGTGAAACTAAAAGGCATCATGTGTGAAAAATGAAAACAGGAAGACACCTTTTGGGAAAAAAAAATGAAAAGCCTTTTTCAGAAAAATCACCGAAAAAAATATTTTTAATTTTAATTTTATAATTAAGAAAAACTTACTATCGATAATCTCTTATAAAATAATAAATATATTTTTATTATTTATAATTATTTAATTACCAATCATATTATTATTTCATCTCTACAAACGTGGGTTTGTAGAAGAAGAAAACATATATATATTTATAGGAATATATTTAAAATATTTAAAAAAATTAAAAAATAGGATTATAAATGGTAAAAAAATTAATTAAGAAATATCATGTTGGGTTGTGATACCTCGGAGGCGGACGCGGAGGCAACCATGGTCCATCGCGCCACGTAAGATTAAGTAGGCCGATCAAGACCGTTCACTTGCTGGCCTCCAAGCAAGGCCGTTAACGGGTCGGGCGACTAGCGTATAAGTATATCCCGTGTCTTGGATTTGACATCGTTTTCTTGTTTCTTGCAGCCGAAGCGGGGATCGGGAATGACGGACTCCGTCTCGGCCGCTGCGGCGCCGTCCGATGTCGAGAGGGAGGAGATGCTCGATCGCATGCTGACTCGTCTCGCCCTCGCCGACGATGATAAACTCGAACCCTTGCTCGCCAAGATCCTTCCATATTCCATCTCTTCTTTGGCCTCTCCTTCCCCTTCCATCCGCAAATCGGTAACTTTCTTGCCGTCAGCTGTCTCTCGGGGTTTTTTTCTCGTGATTTTGGATCTTTTGCTCGGTTCTTGATTGTAATTCTTGATCAAATTTGTTTGTCGGTTGGAACATCATTTTAAAGATTTACTCTTCTCTCGCCTCTCCGGCCCCTTCTATCCACCAGGTAACCTTCTGTCGGTTCTTGATCGTAATTCTTGGTAGTTTCGTGCATCATTTCAAAAGGCCGGACCATCCTTCCGCCGTGTTTGTCGGGTTCGAGCTGCCAGACGAACTACATTTTTTGTGTTCCTGTAGTCCTCGAAATATCAAACCTGTAGTGTTCGTTAAAGTTTTCAAGGAGGATGTTCTCTTTTTTGGCAGTCTGTAGTTTGGTTGCTAAGTCGAACGAGTTGTGAATTTTCAACCTTGTTATTAAGGTTCTTGTAGTTCTTATTGCCCTTGTATCGATTTGTCGTCTCTGTTGTTGGAAATAGTTTTATAGTATCTTTCTTGATTCTCTTATTTTCCCTTTTTTTGCGTCGTGGATGTAGGTTTTGGAGATTCTAAGTCATGTTAACAAGCGGGTGAAGAACCATCCAGATATCGCTCTTCCGTTCTTGGATTTATGGAGGATTTATAATGAAAATAATGCTTCTCCGATGGTTAGGAACTTCTGTATCGTGTACATTCAGATGTCATTTGAGCGCTTGGACGGAGAGGTATCTCTTTCTATCTACAATGTTAAGGCTATAGATGTCTTGTACTGGATGTAACTTACTGCTTGCGCCCTTTGTTGCAGGACAAATCCGCTAGGGCACCTGATCTTTTAGTTAATATTGCAAAAGGTCCACCTCAACATCAAGAAATCATCTTGAGGATTGTTGCACAGGTCAGGTGGAATATGCTGGTTTCTAAATTATTTTTGTTATGTATTTCAAAGGAAACAATATTTGATCTAAGAAGCTTGTGTACTTAGTTGTCATTCAGGTTTCTGCTACTATCTAATTGTTAATATTTTGAGAAACAATTCGACTCGGATGCTGTGTGCAATGTATTGAGCTGACTGAAAGATATCAAATCAAATGCCTAACATGTTGATTGTCTATATGTCACACTAGTTAAAAAAAAAAAAGCAAAGGATTTGAAATGTTAACTTTTATTAGAGGGATGAAGAAGGATAAAAGAAAGAGAAAAATGAAATATACATAGCGGAAGAGTTAAGCGTGACAAAAATTCACATTTCAACCATGCTTCATCACCTTATCTCTTGGGTGTCGACGTGTCTCCTCTGTATATGCTTTTGACTTTAAACATGATTTGAATCAGTGATCTCTTTGAAACTAATCCTATACATCGAACCTATGTTGTTATTGGCATCTTATGAATTTTGTGTATTGTTATTGTTTTGTGTATGTATTCTTCATTAAAGCTCAACAATTAGCAAAGGTCAGTTCTTTTTTGGTTGCAGTCCACAAAATTATTAATACTAATCAAATCTGGATGTTCTAAAAGGAACCTTATTAAGACTATTATTGTAGGATCCATCTCGAGGAGGAGTTATATTTGTTAATGAAAGAGTTGATGGCTAACTCATCTGATTGAAGTCCCCATTTAAGAGTCCAATTGGTATCAGAAGTGTCCATGTGCTTGCATGCACGGGTAGGTGAAGACATTTTTTTGAGTTAGTACAAGAGTGGTGAGAATTGTTTTTATGAGCCAAAATGCTCAAAAACAAAAGGAAGACATATTTCCACTTTTATGAAACTTATAACTAACTGTGCATTCTTTTTTGAGGATTGGTTATGTCTCAGGATATATATTCATCAATTCACTTTGAACGATCAATTCACATTTAATGCGTTCAATTGAATCTATTTTTTCCCTGAACTTTAGATCCTATCATCTTCACGTATACTGCATTATGATGCTGATTGCTCATCTCTTTTTTGATCATTCACCAAGTTTTGTCGTGAGGCAATCATTCACGTCACTTGAATCGGCTCATTATTCCTTTAATCTCTGTGGACTTGCATCCTTTTTTGCCTTAGATGTGGTAAAGTTATTCATAAGTGGAGGCAGTGAACTGTCCTTGTCTAGTTACTTGTTTAGGTCCATGCTTCTTCTTTTTGGTGGCTTATCAGAACTATTATGGTGAGTGCTGTCAGCAATCATTGGCAGAATTAGCTGTGCATGAAGGAAAATGGTGATCTACAATGAAGAAAGTACTGCAAGTGTTAAGAAAAGTGAAACAAAAGAAGCTGTTGGGGTGGATTGAATCACCCACGAGAACTCTCAGGGTTTTCTTCAACCCTTATAGAATTGTTGCAACTTGAGCCCCACGTGTGAGGTCCGTGAGAGACCACGTAACCCCTTAAAAAAATTCAGGGGTGATTTTGTCCACCTAAACCAGAGCTTTATGTGAAATGATAAAAAATATTTATTGATTGAGATCTGAGGTAAAAAAAAGGTTTTGTTTTTTATGATCTTTCTAGCTGATATATGCTTTTCGTAGACTAAGGCCTGGGATGTTTTGTGTTGTCATGCAAATATTGTGGTTATACTTAAAAATGTTTCTTGTTCAAACATCTAAAAACCTGTACTTCTAAAGATCTAGTTGGCATATGTTCTTCTTTAGATGTTGTTTGAAAACTCTCTGAAAGTGTGAACTTGGGTGAATTTGGGAATTATGTGATGGTTAGGACCTGATAAAGTTGTTCAAAATAATATTGCAGATTGTATAATCTTGATTAGGTTTATGCATAATGACTTTGTTTCTCTCTATGAAGATATCCTTGTTGTGAACCTTATCAACCTTAACACTTTCAGGTGATCGGTGAGAACTGCTCGAGTCAAGTTAATGAAAAAGTTGGTGCGATGTATAGAGCTATTGGCAATTCTGAGGATGGTCGAGTGTTTTTGGAGTTTTGCCTTCACACGCTCTTGTATCAGCCGCCATCCCCTGGGTATGACATCTTACTTTGTGAGAATTTTGTATACCTAATAGGCACGTGGGGCGACTAACTTCTTTATTGATTGATAGTAATGGATGTCCAGCTGGGCTGTCAATTGCCCAATCAGACCGTGTTACTGGAAAGCTTCCATTAAAAGGTGACATGTTAATGCTGAGAAAGGTATGTTTGTCCCATTTTACATTGATCATTAGGTGTTATTGTTGTACCTAAAGCCATTGTATGCCTTTGCACAGCTTGGCATGTTGAATGTTATAGAAGCCATGCAGTTAACAACTGAGCTTGTATATCCACTTTATTTGGTTGCTGCCTCAGACAGGTATTTGGATCTGATCACATATATCAGTGTCTTTGTTGTGCTTCAATTTTCTGACACTTCTTTTGTTGTTCTAGCCAAGAACCTGTTTCTAAGAGAGGAGAGGAGCTCTTAAAGCGCAAGGCTGCAGGGGTCAATATGGATGACACAGCTTTTATACAGAGACTATTTACTTTATTTAATGGTATGTGGTTTATCTAAAATAAATTGTTGCAATAAATTTTACATAGCATAGGATTTTTTGAAATTGTAATGAAGACATGGGACATTTGGTTAATTAGGTTTGCTAGAACTCATTGTTTAGTTGCCCTTGATGATCTCTAGCTTACCTCTGCGTAGAGTTATTTATACCCCATGATATTTCCTAACAAAATAATAAAATAATAAAAAGAGTGCTATACTTGAGTTACCAAGGTGAATGGTCAAATATTGATGCTTGGTCAGATAAGTAAATACTGATCAGTATGTATAGGTTTGCTCAGTTTTTAAAATCATGACTATATGATGTCTTCCCATACTCTGCGAATCATTTTGTGATTGTTTATTTTTGAAGAGCTGTGTCCGAAATACAATAATCACTAATATATTAAATGATAGGACACATTAAGAACTATAGGCTCTTTTCGCCTTATAACAGTAAAAACTTTGTAATGTCTTTTAACTGGAACCAAATGGCTTTAAAGCATGAGTGGTTTTTGCTATATGGCTACATTAATGAATGTGGAACAGTAAGCGGCAAAGGGTTGGAGGTAATTCTCGCTCAATAATCTACATGGAGAAAAGGAAGATGTAGGTTGTCTTTCTATCAAATCGTTTGCATGATGTAAGTCAAATGTTTGAATTACAATGGTTTAATCTAGTAAGAGTTCTTTGTATGATTTCTGTTGCATCTTAATTGTTGACCCTATGACTACAGACTAGCTGCATCGTCAAAAGAACTGCTTATGAAGTTTCATACTTTTGTGTGACTACATTGGTCAGTATTGAGTAGTGTGTGGCTAAACATGTTAGTGTGGTTAAAGTTAAACAGTTGGTAGCCTCAATAGTATTGTAGTCATGCAGACATAATTACCAAGGACCACGGTTTTAAAGTTCTGGCAGCATGAGGGGTTTTGCCTGCCCTGCTATAGAGGCACGTGCTGCCATGTCAGATCGGATGCTGAGTTAAGAATAGGCGTGGCCAGTGTTCTAAAGGGAAGAGATATGTTCTAAAGGACATATCTCTCAAAATTCCCATCCAATGAAAAGTTCATATTTTCTTGTGGTTTGCTTTTGTCTACTTAACTGTTCGTTTCCTTCCTCCAGCTTCTATCTGATGAGAAGTACCTCTATCCTTGCTGCACTTTTCTTAGCATGGTTTGGCCTGTCAAACTAACCCTAAACTACCAAAACTAGGTGGATAGGTTCTTTTCTTGTTTATCTGGACTAAGGTTTATTTTGCTATGTATGGCCAGTGTGGACCTGCAAAAAAAAGGAAAAAATAATGTAAGCAGGACAGGAACAAAGATTCCCCATTCTGCTTATAGTTGCCTTGTTAGAACAAGATACTTTTGGAAAAAATTATCATTTCTTGACACTTGGATCTTTACCTACAACTTTTAGATTGCCTTTTGATGCCATATTGTACCGTCTGCTCTGTATTTCATGATCTTTTGATTCCTGTTGCAATGCTTTGAACTGTAAAGTTATAGTTTAAAAGAAACTGTGACAATGCCTGTGTATGCTCTAGCATTGTATCTCTGTGATGCTGAGATGCTTGTTTACCTTGTGTAATCTACATTTTTCATTTGCTTGTACAATTATGTATATCACTTGAGAATGAGTGCAGTTTATTTCACTGTTCAGGTAATATTGGGGTTGAAAGCATAGCTGCAGATTGCAGAGTCACTCCGGTGAATGTTTCAATGCGAGTGCGGCTTATGTCTGTTTTTTGCCGGTCAGTTACTGCAGCAAATTCTTTTCCTTCAACGCTGCAGTGCATCTTTGGCTGCATTTATGGTATGCTGTTTTTACTCTTTCTTTGTGATGGTTGATTTCAGCTTTCTTAGTACTGAAAGTTCATTCTGGCTTTCATGTCTTGATTGTCACAGACATCATCATCAAATTTTGAAAACAAATTCTATTTTATCTTTCTCTATTAACCCTTTTAAAGTGAAATGCAGTTCTTTGTTATATTGACTTGGATTATAACTCTATTTTCTTCTTTTTTTTCTTCTTTGTTTCATCATTAAAAAATGTTTTATATATATTATATTTTAAGTGTGGACTGTCTTTATAAGATGTAATGTCTTGTCAGATCAATGACTCATGGTATATTGGCAAAATGGTAGGAGTTGGAGAGTGACTGCGATTGTGGTGCCACTAGTGACCTTTTGGATTTTTCAATGATTAACATCCAAAACTTTCATTAAAATGTTCTAGGTGCTTTTCCAATCTATAGCATGCTAGTTTAGATATTTTCTTAAGAGAATAGAATTTAATGGTTTTAATGCTGTTATTTATCATTTCTATGAACTGTTTTGCATCTCTTATTTACTGATTTCTTTTGTCAATTTCTGAGACACTGTCTTGATTTGAACTTGCTTCTTTGTTTTAAATTTTTAATATCCAATTTTGTTGCTGCATTTTCAAAATCACCAGCTTGTTAGGACAATGCAATTGTCATATTTGATTCAGCTCGTCAGAAAGTACATTTGCATATGATGGGTAATTGAACAATAATGTTGTGCTACTGTCATAGCAATTCTGTCTCTATTAACATGCCTTTAAAGTTGATGGTCCACCGTGTTTCTTAAGCTTATCTGTCGTTTACATTTGTTGTTATAATTTTGTTTGCACATCTGTAATTTCCATTATTATTTATTTTCTTATTTTTTGTTAATCTTATATTTATTTCTCTGCAACTAAATTTTTTCCTTTTTAAGTGACATGTTCATTAAATTGTTTATTATTTTGGCTCTGTATATAACAGGAAGTGGGACTACTTCAAGGTTGAAGCAGCTAGGGATGGAATTTAGTGTCTGGGTATTTAAACATGTATGAGTTTGGTTTCTACATCTGTATTTCCTAATTTTCTAAGCATGATATTGTTGATTCCTTTTAAGTAAAATTATCTGATTTTTGTAGAAAACGGAATTTCTGATAATAAAACTGTAACTCTTGCCTGGTTGTACGTGAGTCCTGGTAACAGTAGTGCAGAGCCCATGCATGTAAAAAATTCAAATTCATCTAAACTAGGGTAGATATAAATTGAATTCTCTATAGGGAGAAAATAAGATAGGAAAGAGAAAGTAAAAAATGGAAGAAAAAGGTCTAAGGCCATGGTGGCCTATGCCTAAATTTTCAGACACAAAAGTAGCGCAAGATCTTTATTGTTATTTGATTAATGCCGTCATGAACTTTGAGGTGAAAACAGTACAGATCTTTAACTTCATTCAAAATTTTTAATTAAATAATTTAAATGAAACAAGGGACTGTCCAAGTCATCTTAAAAGGTAGTTTGACACTTTAATTGGTCATCTAAACTCTAAAGGTATTGAAGCATCACCATAACAATTTTTCAAAAAGCTTACAATTTAATGAGATTTGCAATGATGATGATTTTTATATAAATTTGCAACAACTGCTCTTTTGCACTTAATTCCATTTTAATTCCAATTGTTTTCTTAAAGGTTTGCAAGTTTTTCTTCAAGCCTAAAAGGGGCCGGTGTGGTCATTTCTAAACAAAACCGGTTTGGTTCAGTCAATTTAAAAGTAAAAAAGCCCATACTTTACATTACAAAAAAGAACCAGATGAAGGTTTGCATCTCGGTTTGAGTTTGATACAAACCGAACCGGACGAAATTGAATTCCTTTGTTTTCTTACTCCTTGCCATTTTCTATGAACCATGGATGTGTCGTTATCATGAACAAATTATATGATTTCTTTTGCTTCCTTTTCTTTTTCAGCATGGCCATACAAGTACCTCTGAATTTCTGATTCATAAGACCCTATCCACAATATGATGATAAGCATCAATTTCAAACTATTTGCAGAAGGATACATTTTTTCTTTTCCACTAATTTTCTCTATCAAGAGAATATCGTGTGTTAAATGCTGGAAATTTAGTTCTTAACTGATTTTTTTTTTTCCTTTGCTTAGAAGTTGCAGTTCTTGAGTATATTTTGCCATGTTGATTTATGTTTGATGTATAACCTTGTATCTTTTTTTTCCCATTAAATGTAACAGCAGGTTGTCATATTTATCTTTTTCTTAAATTATGTTGATCCTCAGTTGGCTCTTAATATTTTATATTGACAAACTTATATCTTGTTAATTATGTAGGCTGTGATGGATCAATTGAAGCTCATGGGTCCTGTTATTTTAAGTGGAATTTTACGATCTCTTGATGGTCCTAACGCAGAAACTGGTGAATGCAACTTTTCTATTTTTTTTGTCCTTTTCTCTTTGGCATAGTTTCTATTGAAAAAGCCAGTTGCATGACCTTTTTATTGTCTGCAACATCCTTTAGTGGCATTGCTTAACTTATTGGTCTATTTTCTGGTGAATGCAACTTTTATATCATTTTCTAGTCCTTTCTTTGGCCTGGTTTTTACTGAAAGCCAGCTGCATGACCTTTGGGTTGTGACTTATTGTTCTATTTTCCAGAGGCTACCGAATATGTCAAGACATTTGCTTACCAAGCTATTGGTTTGCTTGCATCACGTATGCCTCATCTTTTCAGGCAGGTATTTTTACTTTGTCATTTATAATTGGGCTACAGAAATTTCATGTTGACGCTGATATGTATTGTGTCTTTCTAATTTTTTTTATAGAGAAAAAATTGACATGGCTCTGCGGCTTTTCACTGCTTTAAAGTTGGAAGATCAGTCTCTGCATCTTACTATTCAGGATTCAGTCACTTCGCTTGCAATAGCCTACAAGGTACTATATGGTGCATGATGTTTTATCAACATGATGCTATCTCCACTTTTTTCTGTGCTGACATGCACAAAAATAGCAATGCTACGTTAGCCTCTTGTAATCACATCTTACATTCATGTCTTGTCATGTTCGACCATGGTTGTGATGTATTGCATATAGTTGGTTTGAATTTGCCACCTAGAGATCATTTCTGCATGGGCAACTAACATCTGAGCTTCCTAGTAAGTTACCCTTTTGCCTTGATTCACCTTCATGAGGATTGTAGCACAGATTTAGATTGCAGATATCATGTTGGCAACTGCATTTTTTACATTGTACAATCTTCTAAGTTGACCCTGTTTTCATCGAAAGAGGGTTGGATGAAGCTGGTGGTGATTGATTGTGCTTAGTTGTGACCATGTAAACAATCACTTGCAGCTGATGCTAGTTAATTGCATCAATACTTTACAATTTCTGATTGATTCAGGAGTTGCTTGTTGAGGATTTGTTCACAAGTCATATGTTGTATGTACTATATAGTCCAAAAGTAACTTGCAAGCATTTCAGCATATCTGGATTTTGCGAAGATATTATGTGATATTGGAGTTCTCTATCATCTTGTTCCTTTATAATGCCTTTAAAATTGTTCCCTAGGCTAATTCCTCTTTTTATCTCTGTTCTTGTCCTGTCACTAGGCCTTTATTTTTTTCAGAATGCTGGAATATCTTATAATTCTTATAAATGGCTAATACAGGGTGCTCCAACTGCTGTCTTGAAAGATATTGAAGAACTTTTGCTTGAAAATTCTCAAGTGGTAAGAATTTTTAATATTCATAATTGATTTTCTTGAGTATTGTTTTTAAAATGGAACAGTAGGATCCAACTTATGGTATCATCTGAACTCACGTTCATTGGTTATTGTTTGTAGTCTTATTTATTATACTATAACAAAAAGCCCCAAGAGGGCCATCTTGATCAGCTTTCTTGGTGTTATAGGGTCTTGCTTAGTGTTTTGTTTGTAGTGCCTTGATCCGACTTATGATACCATGATAATCTCACATACTGCCTGTACCATACCAACCTAGGTGAAACTGCAAACCTTGGTATCATCTGATCTCACTTATATTGGGCGTCTGTGGTTTGTGGTTTTATGTATTATACTATAGCAAGAAGCCTTAAGAGTGCCAAAACTTTGATCTAGTGGTCTATTTGGAATGCCTTGGGACAAGGATGGGCTGAAATATGCTTTCCAAAGACCAGGTGCACGCAAGCACATCAAATCACAAAGAACAAACCTTTACATTACAATATATTGATTGATCTAAACAAGGATCATAGGTAGCCTTGTTATATGAAGATCGGAAGCCATGATAGGATGTTAATTATTGTTGATTATGATTTTCAAGTACTTTGACTATAAAGTAATTATTAGTATGGTTCTAATGTACCAGGTAAAGTCTCATAGATATTATTTTTTGATCTATTTTAGTGTTTACTAATATTTTTTATAACTTTGGAAGGCTCAAAGTGATGTGCGATTTTGTGCAATGAGGTGGGCTACATCATTGTTTGATTTGAATCATTGTCCTAGCCGATACATTTGCATTCTTGGAGCTGCAGATTCCAAGATTGATATAAGGTTACAATTTCTCTTCATGAACTTGCCTTTTTCTAAAGTTTGTTCACATTGTTACTTGTGCTTATTCTGCTAACTAGCCTTTTGTTAACCCATAAATAGTGGCACATGCATAAATTCAGTTTATTTGTTAATTTATTTTTCTAGCAGTGATTTTATTTGCTCATTCTGCGTGCCATTTTGGTTTAGATATTTTTCTAGTAGCACATGTTAGGAACATCCGACAATATAGTTTATGTGAATCCTTTAGCAAGATACTATGGTACCTGTATTTTGGATGGATGAATGAGCAATCTTACCACTAGAATGAAGTTTATCTTTGATTTTTAGTTTTCATGAAACATCTTAATTGTGACTTATACTATAGTACTTGCATTGTTTCCTAAAAATAAGTTCTGTTAATGGTGCTAAAACTTCATTCAAGGATTAGAATCTCATATTGAGTATTATATTGGTCCCTGACCGAGTGACTGGACCGGTATCGATGTACCGACACATAGTACACTGGTATGTACCAAAGACTCAAAGAGGAGGAAGAGGAGGAAGGAGAAGGATTGCCATCTTGGGCTTGCCTTTTTCTTGCTTTCTTAGTTCTGATTCTACATTATGTTCTGGTTCATTGAATCCGGCTTCTAAATATTGACTTAATAGATTATGTACAAGTGGGTTTTCAAATTAGAAATCCTCCTCTTTAATCTCAAGCTGTACATTTTTTTCTTCTATTGCCTTCCAATGTATTTTCTTTCTAGGTGCTTTACATTTTGAGAAATCTTCTTTTGCTTGTTTTTTCTTCTATTCTTCCTAGCGAATTGGCAATTCTACTTGGTTTCCACACCATGTATATTATTACTTGTATTACTTGTTAGTTGTTACATTGTCAACCATTACAGACTGCTTAGAAATTTCTTGTTATATAAGGATCAAAACATACTCTCAGTGGAGAGCATGTGGTTGGTGGAAGGCCTACAAAAAGTGATAATAAGTTCGTAGGTTATCTGTGTCATTCATTATTTACTAAAGATTGGTCAGAGTCATCCATTGGAAGATTCAGAATTTGGTCGGTTACAGGTTCCAACACCTTTTTGGACCAATATATTCTTGGTATACCAAATGGTATACTAACTTGTGCCATTTGGTATCATTAAAAAAAAGAAGAAAAGTGGCCTGACTGGTACCAAGTTATCTGATCTAGTACTGGTCCTTAATTGGATTGGTAAATACCATTCGGTATGTTTCTGTCTGTCTGGTGTTTGAGATCATGATTCGGTACGGTAGTTGTCTTCTAATACTAATTTGTAGTTGCATGTGCCGATGATACATCACATTTCTAATATAATGATAATCTTATTACAAACCATTCTTTAGTTTCAGAATGGGCCATATATCAATTATAGTGTTCATTGCATTAGTGAGATTTTTCTTCAGATCTTTTTACTGTGTGTATTTATTTTTTGCCATGTGTGTTGCATCACTCTTCCTAGGGAAATGGCACTTGAGGGGCTTACTCTTATGAAAGATCAAGAACAGACATCTGGAGTGACTACTGATCTGAAGTATCCTGATCTGACAACGATGCTGGACTACATATGCAACCAGCAGCCAAAGTTATTAGATTCCGCTGAAGAAAGAGAAGGAATGCTTTTTTTTCCATCTAAAGCATATATTGCCATGCTTAAGTTTTTAATGAAGTGTTTTGAGGCAGATTTTAGGTTATCCAAATTCAGTTTTCCAGTGGATACATCTTCTTCTCCAGTAGTGAAGTTGTGTTCAATTTTGGAGCATGCTATGGCATGTGAAGGATCCACTGAACTTCATGCTACTGCCTCCAAGGCATTAGTTGAAATTGGTGCCCATTTTCCTGAGGTTAAGATTTTTTTGCATATTTTTCTGTTCTTATTAATTTTCTTTCAGTTCCTCTTGTCTCACTAATTCCATTTTAATTCTTTACAGTTGGTAGCAACGCGCTATGCAGAGCGTTTGTCTTGGTTGAAGCCTTTACTAGGTCACATCGATTCTGGTACTCGGGAATCTGTGTCACGCTTACTTGGAATTGCGTGTTCCGCTCTTCCTACATCAGCAGCCTGTACTCTTCTTTCTGATGTTTTATCCCCTATTGGTGGTACTCACATGTTGAGGTTGTTATTGACTTATTGTGCACTTCCATTTTCATATAGTTTATTTTTTATCTTGTTGAATAAATTAATCCCTATTTAAGCTTTGGCTTTACATCAATGATTTCAGGTTTGAAAGTCGTCATGGGGCATTATGTGCTATAGGATATATGGCAGCTGAGTGCATGAAAGAACCATCCAAAGTAAGTACCAATCGACCTATACTGACTGGTGTTGTCTCTTGTTGTCATTAATTTCCTTGCCCAGTTTCATCACTATGACCAAATCTTTTTACCTTTTTCCATTTAGTTTCTTTTATCAATTTTGTTAAACAGTTTATGAAACTTTAAATTCTTATCTAAATTTCTGTTTTGACAAACAATTTATCAGATTTAAACAGTACATTTTAATGACAAATTATTTCCAATTATTCACATTGATACAGATATCAGAGGAACATCTAAAAGTTGTTGTTAACACACTTGTACAAGTTGTCGAGTCTGAGAACTCTGAATTGGCCTCTGTTGCAATGGAAGCACTTGGTCATATTGGTCTTCGTTGTTCATTGTCTTCATTCAAGCAAAACTCCCTTCCAGGTAGTCCTTCAGATGCTTTGGGATATTTTATGATGGATCTTGGATAAGAATAATTTTTCATTTTTTTAATGTATTTTCTTGTGATTTTCTTACAGCTGGAATTTTAACAGTTTTGCATCAGAAGTTGAACAAGCTACTTTCTGGAGATGATATCAAATCTATTCAAAAGATTTTAATTTCATTGGGTCATATTTCAGTAAAGGAAACTTCATTTGAGCACGTAAATTGTGCACTAGATTTGATTTTTAGTCTTTGCCGATCAAAGGTGTGTACTGTTTCCTCATAAAGTTTGTCATGCATTGGCATAAACTTCTCAATATCTTGATTCCAAGTTACATATTTTGGAAAACTAAGGTGGAGGACATACTTTTTGCTTCTGGGGAGGCTCTTTCTTTTATATGGGGAGGTGTTTCTGTCACAGCCGACATGATACTTAAGTCAAACTATAGTTCCCTTTCCAAAGTCTCTGGTTATCTTACCAGTGAAATATCATCATCCATAACTGGAAGTAGGACTTCTCAGAATGGCATCGATATAGAGTCACAAACCAGGGCTCAGGAAGTCATAACCAAAAAGCTTTTTGATGTTCTTTTGTACAGTAGCAGAAAAGAAGAGCGTTGTGCTGGTGCTGTCTGGTTGGTGTCGCTCTTGATGTATTGCGGGCATCATCCAAAAATTCAGCAACTCCTTCCTGAGATTCAGGTTCATTACATTATTGATTATTCAACTATTCTTTTGAAAGGATCACTTACAAATTTTGCTAATCTTTTCCATCTTAGTTATGCTATCTGATATTTCTCGTGATATCTGGACCACTAAATAGATAGTTCATTAGATGAGTTATATGTAAAATTGTTAAGGGATAATGAAGGTTCAAATATGACAAGATCTAATAAAATAGAGGGAGTCTGGATGTGAAAAGTACCAAGTGGGAGTACATGAGAGATATCAGTGGAAACGTATTTCTTATAGTATATTGAAGTAACTTTTCATATATCATCCTGAAAATGGACTTTGAAGGCTTGCACTTGTGTATTGGTGAAGATTGGGCCTTAGCTTAATTTTTGGAGCCATAGCTTATTTATCATTGGAGTTTGGTGTCCTGGTCTGTGCATTATCTTTCATAGTAGTTTAATAAATCACTGTCATGCTTGTGGACATTTTGGCAATATAATAGTTACCTGGGTTGATGGAATATCTATCTGAATAACTCTAGTCCTACACCCTTTAAACTTATATGTCTTACAGATTTTTTTTTTTTTTGCCTTCTAGTAGCCTTTATCATGCAAATAAGCACAACAGCTTTTTTTTTTATACTTTTGAGATGAATGTGAATTAAGAAATGTTTATTTACTCACTTTGTCAAATGCTTGATCAAACACTCACCTCTTTGTTTTGATTAAATCCCCTTTCCAATACCAAGCAACCCCTTTGATATGGTAAAATTACCTTCCCAGCACCCACCCATTGTTGCTAAAAAACATGCAACATCATAATCTAATTTTGGATGATTAACCTGAAGGTTAACAAATTGGGTGCAGAAAACATTAGTCCTGGTTTGGATTATTGAGATGAAAGTATGAAACCTTCTTGGAAGCTTATCCTACTAAATTATAATATCTCGATTTTGATTGTTTATATTTCAGGAAGCTTTTTCTCACCTTCTTGGTGAACAGAATGATCTTACGCAGGAGCTGGCCTCCCAAGGGATGAGTATTGTATATGAACTTGGTGATTCCTCTATGAAGGAGAGCCTTGTAAATGCTCTTGTAAGCACATTGACTGGATCAGGGAAGAGGAAAAGGGCTGTCAAGGTAGTAATTCAGTTTTATTCTGCTTTTCTATTTGTTTTCTTCTACATGTTACACTAGTCAGAAACTGTCTTGTTAATTTGTTTTTTCTTCTAGCTGATGGATGATTCTGAAGTTTTCCAAGAAGGGGCAATTGGTGAGACTCTTAGTGGAGGAAAAATAAGCACTTATAAGGAACTTTGTAGCCTCGCTAATGAGATGGGCCAACCTGACTTGATATACAAGTTTATGGATCTGGCTAATTATCAGTCGTCTCTAAATTCCAAGAGAGGTGCTGCATTTGGATTTTCAAAAATAGCGAAGCAGGCGGGGGATGCACTTAAACCATATATGCGTTCTTTGATCCCTAGGCTAGTAAGATACCAGTATGATCCTGATAAAAATGTCCAGGTACTAAATTCTTAATCCTTTTGAATTGTTTCTACCTGTATATTGGCTGCTAGCACTTTTTGTTGTCTGTTGTGTAAAGTCATGTGAAGCATGTTGGATAACGACACTTGATTCCTATAGGACACAATGCAGTACGTGTATACTTCATAATTTGAGGGGAGATGTACAATACAATGAATACCGTATGGTAATAGAATATACTTTGGATACATAGTATATGCAAGGTTATTGATCATGATAAATGATGAGAGTATAATAGTCAGATGATTAAGATGAAATTGTCATATTTATTTCAACAATCACAATATGATGCTCAATATCTTCTCTTTCTTTTAGAATCTAGCATTCAACACCAGATGGAGACTTGAGGAATTCCATGTGATATCTCTCAAGTATCCCAAAAGTCTTTACATGTGTCCATAGAGTATTGCGATATTGATAAAAGTATTCAAAATACTTTGAACCACGGAATTCAATTTCACCAACACTGATATGTACCCATCGAGATTTACTGGTTGGGTGTGAATTGGCACATGGATTATCCAATTCTCGACGGTTCAAGGGCAATACAATGCTTACTGTCCACATCAAGCAGTAAGCTCATTTTCTTTTTTTTTAATTTTATATCCTGAAATTGATTACTAATAACCCTAAAGGCAATAATCCTATCGCACATGTTACCCCTGTGCATCTTGCTATCGACCTTGCACCTCGCATTGCGTTTTGCTTGTCTGCATGCCTTTGTTTCTACTATCCTCCTCGTTCCCGTCTGTCGCCATTGCCTCATGGTATATACTAGCATATCATGTTTCTGAAATAGAAAACCGTGCTTTGAACCATCTTTTGATAGTGTTTTGTCTTTGTATTTTTGGCACCTGCTGGATGGCATGACAAGGGACATTGGCGTTTAAGATGTGTGAAGTACATATAAAGCATTTTCATAGGCACGTAAGATAAAGAGGTGCTTGTTACATATTATAATTATTCTACTACTTATTGAGATTTTTCGTCCTTTGCTCTATGTACAATAAACTCTATCGTATCTTCCATAGAAACATGGCAGACAAACATGTTCAAAACTTTTACATGAATGAAATTTCGTCTTAAGTTGAAACAAATTGTTCTTATTGATGATGTTTCAGAAATAAGTATCTTGGCAGCTGATTCTTACTCCCTATAAATGTAAAGATATGTTATTTCTGCTATTAGTTCGTTAAATTGGTTAAAATGAATATGATATTCTATTATTTTATTTTCTTATAGGATCCTTCCAATGACACTTTTTGCTTACTGGTCCTATTATGATTAACTACAGAATTCTGAGAAGACAACTTCATAAGGACTGTTAAGTTGTGTAAGATTTTTTATTTGCCTTGCAAACTTTTGGAAGTGCAAATATATGTATTCTGCACATATACATATTAAGCAGTTTTGATTATATAGAGGGTTCTAAAATCATCCCTAATGAGACAATTTCATCATATGACTGGCTATTGTGTTCTATTAGAGTTTTTATCATTCAAGTGTTGTATATATGTATATAATAGAGTACAATATATAATATGATGGGTTGGTTGTTTGGTCTATATCGATCTTAACCTAATTAGTGATGATGAAATCACTAATATTGTCAATACATTGTACATTTCTTCTAATAGAGTGCATAATGCAACACTATAGGGTACTTGCTCAGTCTGTTGTGTTGATTTTGACCTGATCAGCGATAACCAGATCACTGAGTTTGAAAGACAACTATGAGTTTTACCCACAAAGGGAATTGAATATAAGGGAATTACTTATAAATCTTTAGTATGTGAACTAGACAGATGAAAACACATCATTTTTTTCTAATAACTGTGAATAGTTTTTCATGTATATTACAATACATACTGCAAGGATTGCAACTTTCACCCAGTTATGGAGGAATGCCAACAAAATTTGTGGGTCACCTGTTTAATGTGACCATCTTTAATGACTGTGACTTGATAGAGAACTTGAATTGTTGATGGGTTCTTCCATCCAAGTTGATCGGTGCATTTTGTTGTACTACAAGGTGAAAGATTTTTCTTCTGGCGACATGTTGTCAACCCACCTATTCTAACCCATTTAAGTTGCTGTTTGGCTATGATTAGGGTAATTTGGTTGCCAGCACTATGTATCTAATGCATAATGATTAAACTTGTTTTTGCCATTTATCAGAGACTCTTATTCTTCTCATGTTAAATAATTTCTCATTGTAAGATTGTATGTATGTAATTAGCTGTTTTGTATATCTTTGGTTGCGTTTTAGTTGGTATTTCTTTTATTATGCTTTCTTAACCATGAAATTCCATTGATAGGATGCAATGGGACATATTTGGAAATCAATTGTAGCAGAACCAAAGAAAACTGTTGATGAGTATTTTGATTCCATTGTGGATGATTTGTTGGCACAGTCTGGATCCAGACTTTGGCGCTCACGAGAAGCATCTTGTCTTGCCCTGGCTGACATTATCCAAGGCCGCAAGTTTAGTCAGGTAGATCATTGTCTAAAATCTGCAGTGAGAAAAAGCTAGTTATCTAATTCATTTTATTTGAGCACCCCAACAAAATTTAATTTTCATCTAACTCTGGTAGATGGACCTATCAGACTTGTTCTGATAGTTTAAGAAGTATATGACTTGTTCAGACTTGTGCTTTTGTGTATGTTCGTGATTGTTTCTGTTCTGTTACGCAGGTGTCTAAACATTTAAAGAGTATATGGACAGTAGCATTCCGTGCAATGGATGACATAAAAGAAACTGTACGGAATTCTGGTGATAGTCTGTGTCGTGCTGTAAGCTCATTAACAACCAGGTTATGTGACATTTCACTTAGTTCAGCCTCAGATGCAAGTGAAACAATGAACATTGTTTTGCCATTCTTGCTCGTTGAGGGTATCGTAAGCAAAGTTTCCAGCATACAGAAGGCATCCATAACAATGGTTATGAAACTCGCTAAGGTGAGCATTAGTCAATATATTTAAGAGAACATGTTTCCAAAAGATATTTTGTTTTATGGGTCTAGGTCTTCTAGAGATAATCATAGAATTCAAATTCACCCAGGCCGAAACCATACCAACCCAGTCTTTAGCAGTTTGGGCATGAACCTGGATGTGGGCATGTGGATCGCTTCATTACGGACGACAATATTGGTTTTCTTAAACAACAATATTTTTTTTCTTTTAAGAGGGTATTATTATCATTGAATTTATTGTACAAGGCAAATTGGTCAAGAAAGAGTGAGGAATTGGAAAATCTTCTTTCCCTTAAGAGTCTCAATATTCCTAACAATTCAAACTTAATCAAGGGCTGAGGTGATCTTATATTATGCTTTAAAGTTATTTTAGTTTGTTGATGATACAGTACTTTCATGTGCTGTAGAAGAATATTTTGGGTTCTTATACTTATGTTATAATGCTTTCAACCAACCTTTAGTTTGATTTTCCGGAAAAAGCAAAACACTATGTTGAGTATGAAGGTTGGCAATATTCTGAATTGTCCATTGATAGTGTTTCCAGTCTTTTTTTTGAGGTTGTCCTTGACATTCAGGTCTCTGATCAGCTCAGAGTGATATCCTTTACTCAGAATGTCCAAAAGTAGTGAATCCAATCTCCCTCTTTTTTCTGTGGTCACCGTTCTCTTCCCTAGTCGGCTTATTAAGCAACCTGACAAAGTGGAAAAGCTTTCTCATTGAAAGGGAAAAAGGATTAACTTCCAAGGCTTTTGTGCGTATTAGGAGCATGGTTGATCTAGAGTCATAAATGTGGGTGAATTTGACCTTGCCTTGTTATTGGTGGTGGAAGCTTTTCAACTCAACCTGGTTTAGAATAGATTAGTTTTGTTAAATGTTTCAAAATACACAAAACCTATATAGGAGCTTCCTCATATGTGTTGGGGGATAACATGAATGCTACTCTATAGGAACTTCTTTGTGTGTATATTGGGAATGATAATTATTCTAGATTATAAAAGGCTTATGGATTCACCAGGCATGTATCTGTCCACAGGTGGACCATGCTCCAGTATACACATGGTATGCTGGTAAGTACCAGGAGTACAGGGTGAGGTGGCGATGTGAGGGAGGCATACATGCGTGTGAAAGAGAGAGGTGGGAGTTAACCTTAAATGAAAAACAAGAAAAAAAATGAACCGAGCGCACGATCCAGTTCAATTGGCTTATCAGATGCCAAGCACTGTACTGGACTAGAATTGCCAAAAATGGGATGGTCTGCATGCTGGTTCAAATTTGGACCGACAAATATCGACCAGTTTGTACCAGTCTGGCCGAAATTACTAACCATGACCTTTCATCAATCCTTTGCCTAAAAGTGATTACAAAGTTATCCACAGTATTGACTGATTAGTAAAGATTAGTAAACCATCTTTGTTGGTTTCTAAAGTCTTGGCCTATTTTATATTGATAACAATGCCTGTGAAGGTAAAGAAAAGGGCAGATGGACCTTGTTGTTTATTATAGAGTTGCAGGGAATACAAGTTAAATGTGTACCTTTAGTGATTCACTGTGGATGAACGGCCTAAAATTTTGTGGATGCAGATTGCTAGAGATTTAAAAAAATCATGCAGTTACATCATTACACCATACTTGGAACTCTAGACCATCTTTAGTCAGCAGCTTTCTTTCTTATACTTCAATTCATAGTTTTTGGTTGAACAAGTACATGTTGCAAGCATTTCTGATGTAGTTGCAATCCAGGGTTTTATTATACAATGTTTAAGGCTGATGTCATATGATGTTACTGTTGCAGAATGCTGGAATTGCAATTCGACCTCATCTACCTGAGCTTGTGTCTTGCATGCTGGAGTGTTTATCAAGCTTGGAAGACCAGAGGCTCAACTATGTTGAGGTTTGACCATGCCAAAACTGTCAATTTCTTTTGTCATCTTGAACCCCTTTACAAGACTGCTGCATTTTTTTGTCATTCATGTCAAATAACTTTCTTGTTCTATTAATCACTAGTTGCATGCAGCAAATGTTGGAATTCAAACTGAAAAACTTGAGAGCTTAAGAATTGCTGTTTCTAAAGATTCTCCCATGTGGGAAACGCTGGATCTTTGTATAAATGTTGTGGATAAAAAATCATTGGATTTATTGGTTCCTCGCCTGGCCCAGCTGATCAGATCTGGGGTAGGACTTAATACCAGGTATGTTCAGTCATACACCATTAATATGTGAGCTTTCAGCAAACACCATGGAACAATTTTCTTTGATGAAGTTAATTGAACTGCTTACCTTCACCTCTCTGTCATAGGTACACATGCACGATCTAATTTTTCATTAATTGTTATGATTTCCTATCTTAGAGACCATATGTTTAATTCTTATTTTGATGTTTTTTTGAGACAACTAATTAGAACCGGTCTTGTACACTACTACTTTCCGACCATTTATTTTCTGATTTCTGTTCAAAATCAGATGTAATTATCTCAATCTCATCACAAGTGGCAAATATAAGTTGCACCCAAAAGTGGAGAGGCAAAATTTCTGAATTGGTTGGAGAACTTTTGAAGTTTGTGAAGGATCATTACACAACAATATAACAGGTCAAGAACTAATATTTACAAGCCCAATTTATTGTGTTGGGAAACTACATGAGAATTTTGATTTGAACAAATATCCTTCAAAAGTCAATACTCACCAGGAGATTCATGTTATGCTAAAGCAAGGTTTTGTGTATCAAAAGTCAAGTCTTGGCCAGGCCCATTACTGGGCCTGAACTGCATGTTAAGTCTGGTTCATACACCTTATTGTTCGGTTCACAGGGCTTACCTCTTGGTAAGCCCTGTATTACGCATGAATCGCCTAAAATTGTGCTGCTCCGCATGCTGTTTGTGGTTAGACTGGTAAATACTAGCTGTTCCATACCAAACCAGATGAAATTGCATTCCTTGAATCCTATGATCCTTAACTAATGTCTTTGTATGCATCATATTAGAAAAGTGCAAGAATCCTGATTTTGCATAACATCTATGTGCCGATATGATGGGTTGCTTTGGAGTGGCTTCGTCGCCCACACCTTGATCTTTAGGACATCAAGTTGGAGAAGATACCTCATCCACACTAATTTTGATGATGACGCACCCCATGATAGGGATGGATTGCTCTGTAGTGCTCCAGCAATGCATACTGATTGTTAGGGCTTGCCAGTCTTTCAGCCAACCCATTTGCCAATCGCGGCCAGAGGCTCTTGGAGTTTCTGCTGGCACCTGCCAGTCATAGGCTTGTAGAACTTGTTTCTATTCTGCTTGGCCCTGTATATCTTCTTTTACCTTGTTTGGTGCTTGTTTTTGCTGGGATGTTTTCCCAATTAACATAGGCTTTTGACTATTACTGATATAATCAGTGTTTGCTCTAAGCGAGCTATTTTGTTGTACACTCTATGAATGACTACACTGATGGATCTGACAACCTTTAAGTCTAAATGCAGTTGAATTGGCCAGCGGAACTGCCATAATTTTTTTCCAACAGTTCATGAGCCTCTGCTTTGTCTACCTGCTTTATGTGCCCTGCAATTGTGCTGAGTGATCATCCTGAAACTTCGAGTTAATTTATTTTTAGTTGAGCGTATAAAATGGTGGATTGTCTGCAATAGCTTCAGATACATGAAAAACTCCTACCGGTCTTTCGGTAACCTATACATGTGCTTATGATTTTGTAGGGTGGGCGTTGCAAGCTTCATCAAATTGTTGGTTGAGAAAGTTGCTTCAGATATTAAAACTTTTACTGGAACTTTGCTGAAGCTCGTCTATAATGCTGTTCTTGAGGAAAAGAGTGGCTCTGGAAAGAGAGCTTTTGCAGCTGCTTGTGCTGTCATTTTGAAGCATGCAACCCCCTCTCATGCCCAAACGGTTATCAAAGACACTGCTGCTTTGCATTTGGGTGAAAGAAATGCTCAACTTTCCTGTGCGATTCTTCTGAAAGCCTATTCAAGTCTTGCAACTGACGTTCTTAGTGGATACCATGCCGTAGTAGTTCCTGTAATTTTTATTTCCAGGTTCGTGTTGGCCTAATGAAGGTTGCTTCTTTACACCCCTCGTATTTTAATTTCGTTGTCTAAGATTTTTTAATCATGATATTACTCTTGACTACTTATTTTCAATGCACATTATTTTGAATTTACTACTCAGTTTGTTTCAATTTTTCATTTCTTTTGGATCTTTTATACTAGGGAGCAATAATGAGATGATTGTCAGTTTTTCACAATGGAACTCAATTTTGCTTGGACCATTCCATTCCTACTGGTATTTATCAAACCTGCTCGGGTGGTCCGGTTAGAAAAAAGGGATCTTTTAAACTTCAAAACCCCCAATCCTTCGAAAAATTGCAAGCCTTGTTGGCCTTCTTGTTGCCTTAGCACTATTGCATGATAGCCCCCATCCACTGCTGCCCGTCGACTCACCATCCACCACTCGCCTCTTGTTCAGTAACATACTGGTATATGATGAAATGGACTGGACCCATATGGATCCAGTGTTCAAAATATAAGACAGCTCTATGATGTTGTTTAACTGATGAATCAGATATCATTAGATAGAGAAACTTGGGAGGACAGTTACCTCCGGTGTTCATAACATCGTATCACATGTTAGCCATATTTTGGAATGATATGTTGGATTCTTGGTATAACTTTGATCTTCTCACTATACCCTTCCCATATGTTAGTGATAACCAATGTTCAATAAACCAAAATGTTGCTTTGCATTCTTAGTTTAGATAATTTTAACTTATTCCTTTATTTGATCTCTATCTTCTGTTTCATCTGACATTGATGATTGCTGAATTAGCAACTAATCTTCTCTAGTCCTTGTGCTATCTAGATTCGAAGATGATAAGCATATCAGTACTTCATTTGAAGATCTCTGGGAAGAGAATTCAAGTAGTGAAAGAGTGACTCTTCAACTGTACTTGGCAGAAATTGTTGTCCTTCTTTGTGATTGCCTTGCCTCATCATCTTGGGCAAACAAAAGAAAGGTGATATCCTTTTTTTATGTACACAAAGGGTGAACATTTCCTGTACATTGTCATGTTGTTAAGGTTATTGTCATTGATCACTCATTTTATTATTTGGTTTCTTACATATGACAGTCAGCCAAGGCAATAAGAAAACTTAGTGAAATCCTTGGTGAATCTCTTTCTCCGTATCATCACAATCTGCTTAAATGCCTTCTTAAGGAGTTGCCCGGTCGTTTTTGGGAGGTATGTTTATGAATGAAATTATGAAGGCCATGTCATGGTTTACCAACCATATGTATATGTATGTTTACAACTTTTTGTAATGGTTTATTTTTCATATGAATTGTATGTGTAGTGTGAAAAATATATGTATGAATGGTAAATATGGATTAGTAAATGGATGAATAATTACATACAGAAACACATGGAAAGACATCCTTTTCAAATTTTAAAAATATTTGAAATTGAATAATGAATTTGAGTTATTCTAAATTGACAACTTGCACTGCTTAATTACATGTAAAAGCCAAAGTGAACAGATTGTGGTCATTCAAGAACTTCAATCTGTAGAATGAGCCTATAAAGAACCTGGTTTTGCTGAAGCTAAAACATGTAATTGTGCTTCTGTCATTAACTGATTATGATACATTATGAATGGAATAAGGTCCAAGAAGAATCGCACAATTGTAGGTGCCAGCAGAAACTCCAAGATGTATGAACATGCAATAACTTGCAATTTCATATGGGAAATTTACATTCATGTCCCATAAAATGTGGCTAATGAAAGATGTGTCATGGCAAGTTTTGCAGTATTATGGTTGTGTTATGCTAGTTCAATTTTCTTCCCAAGATTCCTAATTTTGTCTGGACCTGTATGTATCGAATATGGTTTGAGCATGAATCAGGATGTGGACCACCCCTTTTTGGATGGTCAGGTCTAGTTCACTACACAATTGCTCTTTTTTAGAGTTGAACAATAAACATGGCTCTCTCTCTTTCTCTCTCTCTCTCTCTCTCTCACTTGCACATGTGCATGATGCATGCCTCACTCGCCAACCACCACCTCTGGCCCAGGTATCCTCTTCCTCTTCTCTTTTTCCTCCTCCCTTCCTGGTGTTGCAGTATCAGTATGTAGTATTGGTCCAGTATCCGACATTTAGAACCATGATTTTACCTATATAATGGTGTACGGAAACCTATTGGTATCAGTTATGGTCCGATAATATTCTGGAATGTGTATCAGTATAGGATTCTGGAATGTCTGGATACATATTTGACATATCTTGTAGGGGTTGGTACACAACCTCAGATAACTTTGTTTGCCCCAACTGGAATTGCATTGGGGTGCTTAAAGAGTGAAACTTACACTCTCATATGCTAACTCTATAATGGCCTATAGAGTACCACATGCAGCATGCACCATTGGATGTAGATCATCAAACTATATCATTACAGATCTTTCAATTCTTTTGTGGCACTTTGAACTTATTTAATGCCTCAAATTAGCTCTCTAGCAAAAGCACCAGTAAATTCAAAATATGATGATGCCTGGAAACTCTCATTTCACCATCATAGACTGATCGGCTAAAGTATCCCTGAGAGGCCAGATCTTAGAGGTGGTAGTAGTTGGGTATATCTTGTATGAGGCATCTAAAATTTTGACCACTGCATTATCAGGTTCTTCAATGATTTTTGTTCTAGGTGCATTGACTGTAAAAGAAGAGCAAGAGAAGTTTTTTTTTTTTTCTAGGTGCATTAAATATAGGAAAGCAGGATAACAGGCAATAGTATAACCACTAAGTCAAAGACAACTGTTGTACCTTGATCTTTAATATTCATCCAAAAATTTTGTTATAACATGCTGTAAACCAGTTGAAATGTTATTATGGCTAAAAACTTTCCCAGAATTTGTATAGTATTTGCATATGCTTAAATCCATTGTAAAGTACAATGATAACTAAAACTTAATAGTTATGCTGTTTTAAAATCTTTATTTTGGTCTGTGTATATATATTTGTAAATAAACCAACATTTCCGTAGACATAATGTGATTTAATCTTCTTGACTCATTTTATGGATCCACAAAGCATTGCAATAGATATAATGCATTATGGATATGAGGGTTGAGCAGTTAAGAAGTAACATATGCAAAAAGTTTGTATTGTTGATATGAGAATGTTGAGATAAATTTATAAAGTTATAAGAAAAATAATATTTTTATTCATGAACAATTATGTATCGCTTCGATAGATAATAAAATGAGAGAGATTTATTTAAGATGGTACGGACATATGCTCAGGAGACCTATAGATTAGGTAATTGGAAAATGTGAAATGATTACCATTAGTGGAAAGATAAGAGGTAGAGGAAGACAAAAATATGTTAATAGAAATAAATAAAGATTTAAACACTCTTAACTAAACATTCATGTAATCGACCCCAAATAGTTGGGAATTAGGGCTTTGTTTGCTTTGTTATTGCTGATTCATTAATTTTGGCTTGCTTGTTTTCCCCTTTGTTATAACGTGTTGTAATCGAGTTGAAATGTCATTATGGCCGATAACTTTCTCAGAGTTTGTATAATATTTGCATATGCTTAAATACTTTATAAAGTACAATTATAACTAAAATTTAGTAGATATGCTGTTTTAAAATCTTTATTTTGTTCTATGTATATGTATTTGTAAATAAACCAACACTATAATAGATATAATGTGATTTAATCTTCTTGATTAATTAATTACAGCTTGCTTGTTTTCCCCTTTATTTAACGCTTCAGGGAAAAGATGTTATTCTTTATGGCATAGCTTCACTATGTTCATCTTGTCATGAAGCAATATCTGTTGAAGACCCTACCATGCCTTTTCTAGTTTTGGGTGCTATCACATCGGCATGTTCCAAAAAAATCAAATCTTATCATGAAGCAGCTTTCTCATGCCTTGAACAAGTAATAATTCTAGACCTTCTGACTTGATATTAGTAATTTTTCTGTAATATGTTGTGTTCTTGTTGTCGTTGCTATTGTTGTTGTAATGAATAGGTAGTCAGTATAGAAAGGTAACTAATGCTAATTTTTCTTTTTATCTTTTGCATCATCTTTTTTGTTTAATCTCTAACCCAATGACTCTTTCTTCAATCTTAGACTCAATGACTCTTTCTTCAATCTCTAACCCAATGGTTATAGTTTCATTTATCGGACCCATGTTGGCCTCTGAGAGGATTGGTATGGGTCCTGTCCAATTGACATACTGTGTGTTGGTACACCGGTATGTACAATACTATCATTGGGGAAGGGAGAGGAAGAGGAGGCAATGGAGGAGGAAGAGGGGAGGAGTATAGAAGTAGGCCGAGAGGGTAAGTGGTGGGTGGTGGCCATGTAGGCACAGGTGAAGACCTCATGACTCCTTGAGGAGTCACGTCCGAGCCAAACTCCAATAAAAAAGAAAAGATGTATATCTATTTAGGATAAGACCAAATTTCTCAGTTTGGGCCGGTATCAACTGGTGATCTAACCAATAAAGACCGGCTGAACTATACTGAACTACCCGGTTTAGCAAACCATGCTCTAACCTCAAGATTGAAAAGATTATTCAATCTTGTCATGAAATATGATAAGCTTCATGTCATTAATAGATACTTCTCTTTAAAATATTGCATCATTTGAGTTGATTGATCTTTTCAGATTCTAAGAAGAAATTCATATATGAGATTGCACTATGCTGGAGCCTACATAAATTTATTAGGTTGATAAGTTGCATATAATTTTAAAAATACTCTGATTAAGAAGGGCTCAGAGACTGGGATTTGAGTCATGGAAACAATTTCTCTATATTTATAGTTAACGATGTGTACATTGATCTTCACTGTACCTGCATTGGAGAAAACCTTGTGCATTGGGCATGCCCTTTTTATTGTGATTAAGAACTATGACAAACATCTAAATATTACAGATATTACAGAGTACAGACAAATATTTCCCTGACTATACTTAATGTGCCGTTAGAAATGTTAATGTAGTTTACTATGCTGAGGCTGTGTGACCACAACCCAGGCAGTGTAATGAGTTGTACTGGTTGGTCTAGTTCTTGTGCTCTTGTGTGCTAATTGGTGCATACTGCTGTCTCAAAAACTGTAATGCAAGTACATGAAGTTATCGTTGTGCATCATAGTGGTTGACGTTTGTTGTGATGAGACAGCCATTAGCTAGCATAACATGCCTTTTGTATTTGGAATTTTCAAGCATGTGACCATCAGAATACTGAAAGGATTGTAGGTTAGTTGCAGATGTTCTAAAGTTCCAACCTTTCGCAACTGCTAAGCATATTTAGAGCTTGCATGTCTTCTTTTTTTAGCCTTTTTCTGAAGCAGAACATTTGATCTACAATATTGTCATTGTTGATGAAAAAAATAAAGCAGATCTATATTTTCTTATGTGATTGCAATTTTCCATTATTTCCAGGTCATAAGAGATTTCAACCACCCCGATTTTTTCAGTCATGTTTTTCCTATGCTCTATGATGTTTGCACTCAATCTGTTGCCGCCAAGACCGTGAATAGTAATTCCATTATCTCAGTTATTGAGACAGGTAACATCAAAATTCCAATATTCAAATGCTAGCAGGTGATCCCTCTAATTATAAGACCACATATGTCATATATTATACCTAGATATTCTATGTTGACCAAAGTCTGCAAAACTTTCAGTCAATGTTACTTCCCAGCATTGATTACTAGTTGGCTTTTGGGCCAGTAAAAATTAGGTGGATCAGTGTGGTACAACCAGTTCTTAAATCGTTGGCTTTGTCATTTAATTTCTTTTAAATATGGTGCAATCATGCTTATATGATATTAGACCTAACTATCATACTCTAAAAGGACAAACACCCTGTATATTATTACTTCTACATCACATTACACAAACATTGTTTGTACATGGAGAAAGTATAGTGTAATATGGACTGGACATACCCTGATGTGTGAATAATTTATCACACATTGTTTGTACATGGACAAACAATGTTTGCGTACACAAACATTGTTTGTACATGGAGAGAGTATTGTTGTCCTGTTAATTTTCTAAACTATGACTTGAATGGACCTGAATATAATGTTGAACTATAAAAATGATCAAATCTATGAAACCAATGGTAGAAGTTTACATACAAATACCATAATCAAGAAAACTAGACTGAAGTTTACATACAAAACTAGAATTAATCATCGAAGTGTTATGAAACATTTATGTCATCATGCAGTGGTGCTGAAGTAGTTCTGAGATGATTTTTTTTGGCCACAGGTAAAGATAATATGGAAGATGCTTCTGTACCTCTCAACAAGGTTTTAGATTGTGTAGCATCTTGTGTGTATGTAGCTCATCTTCAAGATATTCTGAAGAATAGTAAAAAGTTAATTGAAGTGTTTTCGAGTTCTTTATCACCTGGATTGAACTGGCCAGGTATCCCTTCTTTTATATATATGCTGAACATAATCATTAATTCAAAACCATTTCTTGAACTTAATACACTCTTATTCTTTTGATACTTTGTGGACAGTCAAAATGTCTGTTTTCTCATCAATCAGAGAGTTATGTTCAAAGTTCCAGCATGTTGTGGAAGGCAACCCTACTTATTCAAGCGAAGCAACTCCATTAATTTTTGAGGTGACTTAGCTCCAGTTTTGGCAATTGAAATTTATACTCAATTATTTTTTCCAACTTCATATTCTTTTCTTCTAAATTTCAGTTATTTCATTCTCTTGCACCAAAAATAGTTGAATGCATTCGTGTGGTGAAGATCTCCCAGGTATTTCATTTCTCTCTTTCTCAAATGGATATTTCTAATAATTCTTATCCTTTCACTTGAATTATGTCAAGTCATTTATGGTCATCCAATGGTAATTGTGTAACAATTTTATCGGCATAAGAACCCAATTACACAATCTCCTTGTCTTAAGTTAATGATTAGTTATGCAAGTCCTAAATAAGAAAAAAAATGGAGTTGGAGAAGTAAATGGAAAGTCGGGACTTACGACTTTGTTGTTGTTGTTGTAACTACAAAAAATTTCTTCGCCTGAACTATAATGCACCTGATGTGGAACCCGATAGCTTACCTTTTTGTATGGAGGATGCCTTTTGTATGTGATTTGAGTATCAAGCAGTTGCCTTGGCATTATCCATTATCATAGTAACCGTAAAATGACGTTGGATTATGTTCGTTGTTAACCCATTACTGTACTGTGTAGACCTTGTTTAATCATGTATAGGGAAGGTTCTATACACTGTCTTCTGTCATGTTTATTATAATGTATTATCTCTGTTAAGTTTAGATAATTCATTCTGCTTTTCCTTTGGCAGGTTCATATTTCTGCTTCAGAGTGTCTATTAGAGATGAGCAAACTCTACCGAGATACTCCTACATGTATGGAAGATGTTGAGTTAAAGGACGAGCTTGTCCATTTGTGTGAGGTTGAGAAAAGCGAGCAAGCAAAGACGTTGCTCAGACAATGCATCACCATTCTTGAAGATCTTAAACACAAATCTTCATCTACAAGTGGAACAGTTTAAAGTCACTGTACATTCTTCACTCACGTAGCATCCAAGACAAGCGGTTAAACTCTTTGGCTTACTCTCTTTTAACTCACCAAATTTCTGGCTCCCTCCATGCCATCAGATGTGCCGAATAAGAAAAACAACATCATGATGCTACTGTCGAGAAGAACTAACAATCTTATCCTTTGTCAAGACTTGTCAAGAAAGACGTTCCAAGCTTGTATTATTAGTTCTTTCATGTATTATTATTTCTTTCTAAAATTCCTTTAAATGGTACATTGGTTATACTAAGTGGTTTAGATACTTAAGAAAACAATGCTCATGGCTTCTTGACGGATAATTATTAATGACATTATTTAACAACACATTTACAAAAAAAAAACCTCCTAATCAATGAAATCATGCATGTCGTCTATTGTCATTCTATTTTTAGGTTATTCAGCGGGTCAGGTTCTCTAGATCTATCCAGTGGGTCAGGTTAATCCATTTAAATCATCACCTCCATCGGAATTGTCACCTACATTCATCGTGAGTGATGTCGTTTTATCTTGTTTTTGTGTGTTGTTATTTAAAAATTATAAACAGAAATATTTTGCAAGGCTGCACAATGATCGTTCACCAAAAGGGATAAAGCTATATCAAAATGGCTCAATTTTTGCATCTCATTGATTTGTTTTCTATAGATTATGATGTAGAAAAAAACGGCAATCATCTCAACCACCCAAAACCTATCAGGTGGTGATATCATAGTTCGAGTTCATCTTAAAATATCAAAATGCAATAGAAAGGTGATATTGTCCAATGGATCATGATGGAATAGTTTAAAACAATGCGACACACATACAAGATTTTTTCATATGAAGGTACGATCGAGAGTTATTGGAAGCTCTATTTTTGTAAGCAACATGATAACAAGAAGGGTTATGGATTTAATGAGTCAATGTCATGATACCATAGAGGTGAGTCTTCCGTGCGTGCATCAAATTTTATATCTAATGAAAACCTCAATCATTAGTATATGGGGGTTGTGTACCACCAAAGGGGATTCCAAGTGCAAGTACTAGTGAGTCCTAGGTGGAAACTTGATCATACAAAGGTTTAATCAGAGTGGCAGAGTTGGAGTGCTCTTAAAGCTTATATTTATTTGAACAAGCCTAGTAAGTTAGAAGATAAGACTGAGTAAGCAAACACAAGGATGCAAAAGAAAACATAATCGATATGAGCCTATAATATAATGGCAAAGACCATACATGTGAGTTGTAATCTATTTTTTCATCGACCAAAATGAACTTTTTGGAAAACACAAAGGTGTTAAAGCAGGTGATCGAAAGAGGCGAGGAAGTAATGCTGAGTCCAGAGGAACTTAACTGTCCAAAACCAAGTATCGTTAAGATAAAGGTAAACTTAAAGAAGTGCTATAGCATCATAGAGGCAAATGATCGCAAAGAGAGGGACAAGATGCAAGGCAATGAATAGTAGGGTCATGGGCATGATAATGTTATGGTAATATAGATGTGGGACTTCTGTGAAGTTATTGAGCCATTACTTTCATGAAAAGAGAGTGTATGGTCATAAAAGGAAACCGAGGAGGTAGAGAATATAAAGGCAAACTCCAAATACTAAAACAAGGTCGAAGGACAGAAGCTAGGAAACTTTGTAATACCAATGTCGATGGACTTCTCATCAAGACAATCGAAAGTGGGAAAATTTGGGTCGATGCAGGAGTGCTCGACCAAGAAATAAAATAGGTAGTATGTGGTATTGTATCTTTTCTTACTTAAAGAAATAGGTGGTGGAAATGCTAGAGAAGATGATACAATCCTAGAGGCAACCAAAACTCTTAAAAACTTACTCCAAGTCTAAACAAAATTTTACTCTTTTTGAGCAAAACTTCTTGTATTTTAAAAGTTCAATGGCAATAAGGAAGTAAATTACAGTATCTAACTTAATATAGACAGTGCAAACAATTCGAGTGCTTCAAAAGTGTGAGCAAAGAGCAGGCGAAGGCTAGTAACTAGCTTGATGTATAAAGTATAACCCTCAAGGAAGTGAGCGAAATCAAGTAACCTTTGTCTTCTCAACTCTTAAGAGAATGGGCAAAAATGAGTATCCTGATTCTCTTATTTATCTAATAGGGAAACTCTAAACATGTTCTAAGACCATTCAAGAAACTTAGTTGAAGACAATAATTATCAAATCCTCAATAATGGTGATTAGAATCATTGAGAGTAGATTATCTATTTTATTTCCCAATAGAATGTCAATCCAAAACAAAAGTGATATGGACTTACTTGAAGGTGATAATTAAGTAAAAGAAGAATTAATTGGTAAATTTTATAAAGGAAAGACTTCATAACTTCAAAGTCCATGAGGTAATGCTCATTAAAGCTTCAACATGTATCCGCCAAATTCAAGTAGCGTGAGACATTTAAGAAACTAATATACAACATGAAATGTATTTTACTTTGTGTAAGGGATCCGTAAAAATCAATAAAGATCAACACAACTCAACCGTCTCCACACCAAAGTCAAGAGTCATTAGTAAATTGAAACAATGTTGGCAAATCAAAATTCAACTACTCAACAACAATGGAGAGCATCTAGGAGTCAAGAGAGGCATTGCACTACAGCATAAGATTAAAAATTCAACAAATGTAAGGAGATGCAACGTCTACAAAAAGCTTCTACGAGGATGCTAAAAGAATAAGCGAGAGAAAACATCATGGATAAATATGTACAAAGGGTTATGGATATAATGTTTATGCATATTCATGTCTTTCGATTTTGTTCACGCTTGCTTGACATATAGAGGACTTGTGGTAGGTTTGATAATGTTTATGAATATACATATTCTATTTTGGTTGGGGCATCTTAGTCTTGTCAATGTGCAGTTATCATATTATTTTGGGGGTTTTGAGATAGGCCTTTGAGATAGTACAAAGTGTCAACTAATACAATACCCAAAAGCTATCCCGTTGGCACATGATTAGATAGGCCTTTGAGATAACGTTTAAAGCCAGTTCATTATCTTATTTTATAATAATATCATGTGAATAATTATGAAAATTTTGGATCATCTTGAACTTTCGAGAAGATAGACCGTTTAAAAAATGATACAGAAGGGTAATATATGATCTAGACAAGACTAACTAAGTCCTTAACGAAACCGATGAAAGATCATTTGGTAAGTAAGAGTTTTTTTTAGGTTCTAGGTAATTTGCTATTGTGGTGTGCTTTCCTGAGACCTACACTTGTCAGTGGACCATTTGCTAGTTTTGAGAGGTTCTACGGAATCGGCAGACAGCTAATCTTGCCTTTCTTGCAGTGCAGTGCTGTCCAGCGGCTTTAATCTTTGATGCGCGATGAACACGGCAAAGTGGACTCCCCGACTCATATATTCTCCTTCTCACTTCTCAGTGCGACCACCGCAGTCTTGGATCGACCACTTACTTCTATATATATGTCACCTCTGCGGAGAATAAAATCCCACCTTTAGAGCTTCCCACATGTTCCCAACGACGCCGGCGGGCCGAGAAGGGAGAAACGATCTGCAGGCAGAGATGTTGAGCGGCTTGCCTGAATATTTCATGGCGTCGTTTTACCCCCACATGGAGATGGAGATGGAGATGGAGACGGAGATGGCGATGAGGGATGAAGCCGTCGATGCTACGCGGATGGATCGAGCTCTCGTCGCGTCCCGGAACCACAGGGAAGCCGAAAGGCGACGCAGGGAGAGGATCAAGTCCCACCTCGATCGCCTGCGTACCATCCTTGCCTGTGATCCCAAGGTCTCTTCTTTAGTTTCATGGACTACTTTTGTGTTTTAGGGATTTCGTTTGATTTGTTGAGTCTCTCTCTCTCTCTCTCTCTCTCTCTCTCTCTCTCCCACACACACACACACACACACACACACACACATTTTACTGTCTAACAACCATTTAATGAATGAAGTTTATGCTATCTACAAAAGAAGACTCTGCAACAGCCATTTAATGAACTCTAATGTTGAAGTCAGTAGGATTCTTTCTCTTGCATATGCACTTTGTTTGTGTGAAGAGATCAGATTAGGGCTTCCCTCTCTCTCTCTCTCTCTCTCTCTCTCTCTCTCTCACGTTACTATTCCAAGCTCCTGATCTAACAGCTTTTTAGTGATTCAAGCGAAGAACTTTAATGAATTCCAATTTACTATCAAAAGAAGATGCTACATCAGATGGGAATTTGCTAGGGTTTGTATTTGTTAGAGTTAGCCTTTGTTGCAGTTGCAACAAGATATAACTACTAAGGTTTCTTTAGGCGTGTTGATGTTTTGCTGGATCTTCCCCTTCCTGGATTTATGCATAGACCAAATTCCTGTGAAACCTTTTCTCCATTCTCCATGATGAAAGTAGCTTCGCTTTCTAGGGTTTCTTTTAGGGTTGCCTTTCTCTTTCCCCTCCTTTTGGCTTCAGCTCTTCCTTCCTTTATCCTCTGCAGACGGACAAAGCATCCCTCCTGGCCAAGGTCGTGGAGCGCATGAAAGATCTGAAGCAACGGGCTGAGGAGATCACCGAGGCACAGTGCTTCCCATCTGAAACCGACGAGATCGTCGTGCTCCCCTCCTCCGCCTCCATCAGTGGCCAGAGATCAGTGTTCGAGGCTTCTTTCTGCTGCGAGGACAGGTCCGACCTTCTGCCGGAGCTCATCGACACCCTCCGATCGCTCCGCTTAAAGACTCTGCGAGCCGAGATCGCGACGCTTGGCGGAAGGGTGCGCAACGTCCTCATCCTCGCCAAGGAGAACGAGGCGTCCGAGGAGGAGGATGAGCCCGGTGGCGTCTTTCTGAGGGACGCTCTCAAGGCTCTGGTGGACCGACCACATCCGGCCGAGCGTTGCAAGAGGCGCCGTCTCGTCGACCAGGATTCAACCTAAGAGTTCACTTTTGGTTACTCGATTCATGGTTTGGTGTGGACTGTCAGGTTTTAGGGTTGTAACCGATGTTGTGAGCACGAAGATAAAGAAGATGAGCTACTTTGTTGTATGGCGTTAATACAGTCTTCTAACACATGAGAAGAAAACGATAATGGAATGTCCAGTGGACATGTGTTGTTAATGGCCTCTCAACTTTGACTTTAATGGTGTGTATGTGTGGAATTAACGGAGAAGAATGTAAGAGTGGGAGCTGTAGAGAGATAAGTCTCCTCTATGCACTAAAGATGGAGGATATCTTTCTTCTTCTTCTTCTTCTCCATATTGGCTGCTTACTTTTGAGAATTTGGCAGGTTTCTCTTGGCATGTCTTCCTCTTTGAGAATTGTTGAGGTAAGACTGTATAGAACAGAGGCATTGTTCTTCATATTGAGAATGCTAAAGAGATGTTGAGAGGCATGGCGTCCAACAGCACAAGAAGAAACAAGGAGAAACGACCAGGAACTGCCGCATTCATGTGGGGGCTCCTGCAATCCATCCATCGATTCTGTGTCTTTCTACTGTAGCTCACGTGTTTCAAGCCTTATCACACAGTCTCTTATTGACCGAAGCTTCCCAAAAGTTATGAGAGGTAACTCGATGAATCACCTTCAGCTGCAAGTTTGACGAAGCATCGATGGCCTTCATTGCCGACTGAGTTCGGTGCAACACATGCACTTCGGTTCGTCGACAAGACGCAAGGTGAGATAGATGCTTCTTGATCTATCATCGCAAGAGCCTTTTTGTAGTCTTCTGTGAGGAAGACAAGTACTGCAGCAGCTTTATACGACGAGAGAGAGAGAGAGAGAGTCGATCTCGGTCGCGTGTGTGGCGTTGCACAAAAGGGACCACCGGGGTTTGGCCACTTGCAGAGGGGCCGCGCGCGCGTGCCGGACCGGTGTCAGAGGCCGCAATCATTTGCGAGGTGAGAGGGAGCTGCGGCCTGCTCGTGTGCGCCCAAAGAGGAGGGCACGGCCTCGCGCCCTTGCCCACTGTCGCGGTTCCTCCCCACCAAAAGCGCGGCCTTTGGGACTAGGGTTGAGAGGACGCGTACGTGGTTGGTAGAGGCCGGGAAGGGCGACGCGCGCGCATGCGCGGTCGAGAGCAATCATTGTCGACCGTGCTTGCGGGGGCGAAAAGGGCGGGTGGGAAAAGAAGAAGACGGGATGGGGGGAGCGAATCATGCGCCATGATGAGGCGAGGCGTTGTGGGTGGGGGGTGGGGGCGGTG
>LVTN01000264.1:111055-148670 GCA_001649415.1 Musa itinerans | reverse complement strand
TGGTGGTGGTGGTGGTGGTGGTGGTCTGTCGCCCGCGGTGTGGGGATGGAGGAGGAGTGGGCGGACGAGCTGCCGCTTTGCCACCCGTGGTTGGTCTCGAGCTGCGTCTTCTTGTTTCCGCCGACTTGGATTTCGTGGGAGCGACGCGACGCGACGCGACGCGCGTTCGGCCGCTTTCAGACTTTTGTCCGTCAACGGTGGTTGGCTGGCGTGGGCGGCTCCGACCCGACGAACTCCTCGGGTGACGTGGCCCTCTGTGATCCCCGCGACCAAAGCCATTTGTGGGCCAATGACCCACCCACTTAAATGGGCCATGCTTGGGTTTATTTGGACCCAAATCCAAACAGATGATGGGTAATCTTTACACCGTTATTTTTAGAGCTGATGAAACTTGTCGGCTAACAACAAAGCAGACATGTGTTCTTCAACAACAATTTACTCTGAATTGAATCCTCGAACACATTAGAAACACAATTCCTGATTATTTTCACAGAAATATCTTTTTCGAATTAAAAAGATATTTGCAACATCTGCTTTTCCCAAATTAGGACCCAAAAAAATTGTCCTACAATCATCATCATCAATCATCACCCTGTTCCTTGGTTACCACTCTTTCATAAAGAACATGAAATAAATGCAAGCTTTCTACTACTTAAAGTGATGCAGCCTTCAGCTCCTCTACCAATTTGGCTGCGGATGGTTGCAGTGCTACAGCTCCAAATTGCTCACTAGAATACTTCTTGTACACCACCTTCAGCTTGCCCTCAGGAGCAGCCGCATGGGAGTTCACCAGCATCTGTGTGCAATCCCTGAATCAAATCATGTTCATTAGCATGTGTGATTCAACGGAACGCAAGGCACAAAGGAGAAGATTAAAGTTGACGCACAGCAGTTGTTGCTCCGAAAACCCTGTGTGGTGCTGGAGTGTGGCAGTCCAGAGAGGGCTCTTCTTCAGAGTGCACCGGGCTGCATGAACAGAAGCAGCGGCAACCATGGAGGGACAGAACATTATCATGGAGTAGTGCATCATAGCCAACTCCGCGAAGAAGAAAACCATGCGTTCCATCTGCATTTTAACCACGCTAAACTGTGTCATAAACTACAGATTGATGACAACATCAACATGTTGGCAAGAGAACAACCATCTGCTCTCTCACCTCCGGGTCGCATGCTGCGGCCTTCAGAAATCTCACGAGGAACACATAGGGCGTCGGCACTGTCAAGTTCCATTCAAGCTTGTTCAGGATTGCTTTCTCCATTCCAAGGATCTGCTCTCTCGTATAAGCCCTGTCTGATATGCAAATGAAGTCATTCACCTGCAACCACCACATTCCCAGCTCAGTTCATGAAAGTCATGCCATCTCTGATATGGAACTTGTTCGATTGTGCACTACCACACACACCTCTGGTGCCCATATCTCCTCGTACTTGCTTGCGATGAGCATGGCAGACACCCCCACAAGCTGCAGTTCTCTCCTCAGAACCGTCTCCATCGAAAGATACCGGTCGATGATGTAGAATGTCAGGTAGAGAGTCTCAGCCGACAGCTCGAACTTATGGTGCACTTCGATCAACCAGTCAGCGAGAATGGCTCTCATCTTGGCGTTGATCTCCACCTGGGAATCTATGTAGTCGTGAGGCCTGCAATGGTGCTGCATCAACAGAGTACAGAAGTAATCTTAGTACAGATAAAGATGGAGTGCCTGATAAAGATGGAGGAACTAAAGCTGCCATTTTGGAGGTACCTCAGCAGATTTGTAGAACTTGTAGATGTCCTCAACGTAATCCACGACGGCCAACTCGTCCTCGGTATCGGCCGCATCGATGTCATCAACCAACTCCTTCGGCTTGTCAGTGAGTCCACAAGCAACCTAAGACCAAAGACAACAATCTAAGTTGAAGTGCACATGCAGATCATAACAATGGAGATGTTTGAATTGGTCCTTTACCTTGCTTCGAGCAGTGAGAACAGATGTAAGCGTAGTGACTTTCTTCCTGGTAGATTTGGTGCGGGATCTACTTGTGTCCGCTGCTTGCTTGGGTACCTCCTGGTTCTTGTCGGGGCTTATCACTATAACCTTCACCTCCTCTGTCTTCTTCTCCTTGCCCTTAACTGCGACCTTCTTAGCTGGTTTTGTGCCAGCTCTAGCGACTGCTGCATTAGCTTTTACGGCTACAGGTTTCTGCAATTGAAATGGCATGTCATCAATAATAGATTCTTCTCATTTGCAGAGACAAGTCCGTGAACAATGGGGCGAAGCCTTTGTACCTTATTAGCAGCAGCAGCGGCAGCTACAACTTGTGCATTGGCAATAAGTTGAGCACCAAAACTCCTGTACGAAGATTACAAATATTAGAGATTCGTGCAACGATGGGGAAGGAAGTACAGAATTGCTGCATTCACAGAGCATGTTGATCGAATCTACCTGGTGATGGGACGATTGATCTGGGATTCCAGCTTCCTGACAGCATGGCAAATGTCCGAGTGTTATGTGAATCTTTAGGAACGAAAAGAAGAAAGGGAAAGAGAAGAGGCACATCTGCTGCTATTATTACCCTTCGACAACCTGGGCGTGAACCAGATTACCAATGTCTCCAAGGGCTCGGCGATTCTTCCCATCTGCCGCGGCGCCGGCTTTCTTCTTGCCCGCTGGCACATGCCCACCTGGTAATCGCATCGAAAGTGGATGTGATTTCAAGCTAATAACTTTGGATTTCCCACAACACACACGTGATCAAGAAGAAGAAACTCTTCAGATCAAGAAAAACAGAATCTTGACAGAAAAGATAGAACAGTTCAAGAGATTATTCAAAAGGGGGAAAAGCAAAGAACCGGGCGCAACTCTGACATGATACCAAACAGAAATCAGCAGAAAGATTCCTTCTTGAGCAAAATGAGTTCCTTCCTAAATGGATAGAGATCAATAAACGAAAAGGGTTGCTTTCGAAGTCTCTACCTCTCTGCTGCTGCGGGACGACGGTCTGATGCCTGGACGCCATGTCTTCTCCCTCCTGGTCGATAACTTCCTCCTCCTCTTGATTCTGGCGAAAGAGGCTCGAGAACACAGACGAAAGGAACGATTGGAGGCGAGTCCTCTTCGACTCCCCTTCTCCTTCCGCTCTCAGATTCGCCGCCACCGTCCGGACTCAGCCCCCGCTCTCCGCTCTCCTCCCCTCGTCGCTCGTCCTCTTCCGGGCCTCACTGTGAGGTTTAAAAGGGGGGCGAATAGGAATTTTGCCAACGGTCGGATTCTTTTCGAACTGACAACTCGCAACGGTCCGATCCGTGAGATCCTACGGCTGACGACGCTCCTCTCCCAAAGTAGCCGTTGGGTGACCTGCCCAAAAACGACTGAGTGTGTATATATGTAGAGAGGGCATGATCGTAATTAAATGTTGTTTGAAGTGGGCCGGAATTGGGAGCCCAACAACCAAATGTTAAGCCCACACTGACTTGGGTTACTTAAAGAGCTAACGGATAGGAATCAGTCATCCAATAACTCATCATCACTTCTTCTTCTTCTCCTTCTTGTGCATTCTTCCTGCTATCTGATGCTGCAGCACTATGTTGGTGGTGTGCCTACTCTTCATTGGCAGATGTGTTTTCTGCTTACTGAGAGGGAAAAAAAAGGTTACAAGTAGGAGAAGAGGTTGTACTTCGAATCAATGAAGTAAAGCAAAGAAGCATATTGATGGAGACTTCAAGAGATCTTTTCATCTGTTTGCTTCTGTGACAGTAATGGCGATTGATTGATTGCGTAGTTGTGCACTTGTGGCCCGATAGAGGAATATGCCATTGAATCTCCCAACACTTCGCTTTCAGCCTCTCCATTCCATAACCATCCAATGTTGTGGCTACAAGCTTTTGTCGACTGACCTCAAAAGCATTCTGCCCTCCATATCAATGCAGTTTAGGTGATCTCAAAAGCTTTCTGTTTTCCATATATATGTGCATAATTCCTTATACCACCAATATCTTATAATATCTAAGCATTATTAATTGAGCATTTAGAGTCACTTTCCTGATCACTTCAGTTTTTGAGATTTACTGTGACTCAATAAAAACTATTATCATGATATTGGAGTAGGTTATAATTAAATAAATTATATATATATATATATATATATATATATATATATATATATATATATGTGTGTGTGTGTGTGTGTGTGTGTGTGAAAAAAGTACTATTTAGATGGCTAATTAATATTATGTGTATATTATTTTGTTCAATGATAAGACATATAATTATTCATATATCATTTTTTTTTCCTGTGGGATTAAGGGAATGCTTAACAAGATAATTTTTATAAATTCAAGTTAGAATTACCAAATTAATTGATAAATGACATCAACAATTTATCATATTATTGACATTTTTATTACTGTTGCTTGATTTCAAATGTGAAAATATTGATAAAAAAATATAATATAAAAATAATTGTAGGGTATATCACTGCCACCACCAAAGAGAATAAATTTTTAAGACAGATTTTTTTTGACATTGATGGCAATCATATTAGACAGCTATAGGAAGAATATAAAGATTAATAAAATACTAAATTGTAATGATTACCGTCCTTTTTCACTCAATTAAATGTATAAAAAAATCAACACTGGCCAAAATGTTGGCCGTATAGAGAATATAATGATAAAAAAAATTGAATTGTAATGATCACTATCTTTTCACTCATTAAACGTATAAAGTATGAGACGGCGACTTGAAATATTTTACGAGTTAATTCTAATTCTAGTAAAATTCGACATATTTCGATATATAATAAAATAAATAAATTCATTCTATTGACAGAATTATCCGATTTGAAATAATTGCATCAAACATGGATCAAAAGTCGAATCACATCGAATGAGATCTTCTTATGTTCGAATCAGATTTCGATGCTGTCCGGTCCAAACTTTTTCTCTTTTCTCTTACCCAAAAATATTGTATATTATTCAAATTAATTCAAAATTCTTATATATATATATAATATAAATATAAAATAAATAATATATATATATATATATATGTATATATATGTATATTTATGTATATATATGTGTATATATGTATATATATATATTGTTAGTGGAATCCATGAGGTACAAACCATTTTCTTGGCGGAAGTGAAGCTGCCTGTCGATCGAGAGACGAGGGTTTTGAGCGAGCAAGAAAGCCAGGGGTTGGTCTCTTTGGGACCGAGAAAGAGAGACGATAGGGTTTGGGAGATAGAGGGAGCGATGCCGTACCTGGTCCGGGATCGCCTCTTCTTCGGCGACATCAAGGCCGCAGCCGAGGTGCTCAAGAACGGGAGCGCGGAAATCACACACGTCCTGTCGTTGCTCAGCTCCGCGTCCATATCCTTCTTCTCGGGATGGAGGGCCGATATGTCCATCCCGGCCGAGGAAATCAAGAAGGTGTTCGTCGGCGCCGATGGCTCCCCGAGGAAGTCGCTGGCGCCGGAGAAGCTCCTGTACTCGCTCGAGCACGCCGGGCCGGAGTTGAAGCTGGTGAGGATGGCGGTGCCGCTAAAGGACACGGAGGACGAGGACCTGTTGGATTACCTCGATGCGTGCTTGGATTTCATCGATCAGGGCAGGAAGGAGGGGTCCGTGTTGGTGCATTGCTTCGCCGGCGTGTCGAGAAGGTATCTGGATTTCTTCTGGGTTCGCTTATTAAATTCGTTTGCAACCTTTGCTTCTTTGCCTAGTCTAGAAAGGGAATCTTGGACGTGATATGCTTGGATCTGCTTTTCTTTTCTGCAAGATTCGTGTTCAAGATTTTTCTATGTTTAACAGTTTGGTTTATTGAATGATGCATGGACTCCGTTGTGATTAATCAAGTTGTAAAGATTTTTGTTCCTGTTGGCAAACCAAAGGATACTTAAGGCTGTAGTAATTGGACTGGTTTTGTCAAAGAATGTTTGATGAAATCCCACAAAAAAGAAAAAGATAGAAAAAGAAAAAGGTTCTGAATTTTTTGTGACTTGCAAAAGATATCTAAGAACCTTTGGATGCCACAAGTTTTGTTGGGGAAGTGGAGGGGTTGAATTTTTAGCTCGATGAATCAAAATTATTGGTGCTGATGGAGGGCACCGCAACACTGGCTAATGGAGGGAAAGAACCCTGCGACAAAAGCCCACTAATGAAACTTAGTAATCGCAGGGGCAAGAGGGTGCAAGAAAAGGTAGCAAGGAGGCAAAAGAAGCTGACACTGGTAGTAATTCACCTGCTGACGACATTGGAAGCATTAGCAGTGAAGAAATGCAATTCGCTGTTGGATAGTGAATGTTTGGAATGTTTTGGTTTTCAATAATTGCCATAGTTGGCAGGCTATTCAACACGGTCATGTGGGCCAACTGTCAGCTATGATTCAAAATCTGCTGGCATGGCATCCACATGGCATGTGAGACTTTTTGTTAATTTTTTAAAGATTTTTTAAGAAACAAGTATGTGATGATTTGATTGATAAAAGAATTGCAGTTTTATCAAGAGAAAAGGTCTCTGGTGATAAGGTGCAAAAAAAAAAATCTCTGCCTGTGATTTTTCCAATGAGCCTAAGACAGTCTATAATGTGAATATATGGATTTTTTGTCGAGTTGTTTGATATAATTGATCTTATCTCAATCTCAAATTTTGTTTAGTTGTTTCTATTATTCACTTTCTCGATGTCTTAGCTTTTAATGATGGTTCTCTTGTATGAATTTACCAGAACATGAGGAAAATTTAACTAATGTAATAATTATAACTTGCCTATAAGAGGAGCAGATTAGTATTTTTTTGCCTGCGGTTTCATATCATTGAACCTCATTTGTGACCTCTGGTTTTCGACATTACCTTTGTGGAAATTGTTAACTGCTATTTGATATAACTTGCATAACAACATGTTAAATTAAGGATTCAAGATTATTATTTTTCGTTCCAATATTGACTTTTATTGTAACACTTTATGAAGTATACCCACCCAAAGAGTCTTTTTCCTAATTACTTGTTAATGTAAACTATCTGTTCAGATTGAGGTGCATGAAGAAACCATATTGAATAACTTGCTTACTTAGCCTATGGAAGATAATTACTTGTTTGTCAGGACCAGCATTCTGAATGTTTTGGCTAGCAAGTTTAACGTGATGGGGCAACATGTCATATTATTTGCTGAATCACGAGATTTTGCTTAAATACATTTTTGCTTATCTAGTTTGTCCCCCGCTAGTTACATTTGTATTTGATTGTGTGTTTGTTGCAGTGCGGCTGTGATAACTGCATATCTTATGAGAACAGAACAGAAATCCATGGAAGGTTTGTAATGTATGACTTTTTTTTAATTTTGTTGTCTTCTGGATTTAGACTTTTGTTGGTATGTAGATAAGCTGCAGCTACCGTGCCCATATATTATAATAAAAGTGAACTCTTAGAGCTTTTATTCTAGCTTCTCTTTGCTAATGTAGTTACATGCTGTTTCCAGATGCACTTGAATCCTTGCATGAAGTTTGTGACCTGGTTTGTCCAAATGATGGTTTTCTGGATCAGGTTTGATTAATTTTGGATGCTACTGTGATTATGGTACTGTTACATAAAACCTTTGACATAATCAATATCAAAATCTTGCAGTTAAGTTTATTTGAAGAAATGGGATTCAAAGTAGATACTGAGAGCCCCATTTACAAGCGCTTCCGTTTGAAAATATTGGGTGGGTTTTTCATCTCTCTTTGGATTAATGTTAGAGCAATAGATGCCTTTTGCTTTTGTGTTGCTTCTTACTTTTGTCCATTTTGGCTCTATCATGGATTTGATCGTGCTTATCAATTCTTTTGTAGTTGCTAAACAAGTTGAAGTTATGGCATGTGTTACATGTTTGTTGAACAAATCCATGCGCATATATGGCACATATTTGTTTTAAGTACATTTCAATATGATGCATGTTCCAAGAATTGATTGGGCTTATCAATTCTTTTGTAGTTGCTACATAAGTTGAAGTTAAAAAAAAAAACGTTATGGTATGTATTACATGTTTTGATAAAGAAATCCATGCACATATTTGTTTCCAGTACATTTCTATATAATGCATGTTCCAACAATCAAATAATTGAACAGCTTCTATGGAACATTAAATGTTTATTCCTTTTCACCTTTGAATTTGTGCAACCTTATAAGTACACATTGGACAACTTGACAGCTTAGTGCATATGTGGGTTTGTATGTAGCTTATGCATTAATATAATGAAAATGTATTTCTCCTATTGAGAACATACAGTTGGGTATGAAACTCTAGTTATGAAGTTAGAGAAGCTAAAAATGGTAAGTACAGGGCTGAGCCTATTTGAACTGTTGAAATATTTTACCCGCTTTCGAGAACCTATTCTAGTGATAACTAGTGTTTCCTATATAATGAGTAAATCTCTGATTTCAAAATGATAGTCAAATGTTTACTTATTTTAGCTTACTAAGTAGAATATGCAAGGGAGACATGCAAATTGTATATGCAAGTTCCTGGGGATGCTTGGGTTGTCTTGACACCTACCATGTTCAAGGGTTCCATGAGATGTCCTCAGATTTGATGGTGGTGTATTTAGCTGTAAAGATCACTTCTTAAAAGAACGCAACAAATACTAAGTAGAGATTCCATAGGAAACTTTGGCGGTTACTAACTGGTAATGTCCTTTTGCTCATGCCTGATATTTATGGACATGTGTGACAGGTTTTGATACATAAATCATTTGCGGAAATATACCAATTAATAATAGTAGATGTTTAAAGTTGTGAGGGAGTGGAAGGTTCATGAGCAGAGAATATGGGTTGGAAGTTTTATTTATGTGCTAGATAGTGTTGAAAGGGGAAAATGAATTTACCAACAAAGAATAGGTTAACCATAGAAGTCTGACTTAAGAAAAGAATGGCAGCATTTTGTGAAGTCTCTAATTTTCTATATTTGAATCAAGTAAAACAGAGGCAAAGAGAATTTATAATAACGGTTTCTAATGAGCATGTAATGGAGACGAATGTTTACAGGTGTGGCGCTTCAGGATGGACTCAGAAGACTAATGCAAGAAAGTATGGGAAGTAGGAATTGAATATATAGTAGTTTTAGCTTTAGACCCTGTTAAAATATGTGAAATAAGGAAGTTAAATGCAAAATACTGAAGGTTAAATGACTCAATCTGTTTGTGAAAAATGTGAAAATTGCTTCTCTTGTGTTAAATGACTCACAATCTGTTATGTGAAAATTGCTTCTCTTTTGGTTGGTCTTGGGAGTATTATTAATGAAAGAAATCATAGTTGACTCTTCAGTCATAAGTGCTTGATCATGTGACAAAATATTTTTTCGTAAATTTGTTCACATGTCCCGATTGGGACAGTGTCTGATCATTCTGCTATGGTTAAGTAGTTAGCTGGACTAGAAAGCATCAGCTGAATGCATATGATACTGTTCAGGAGTGCTGATTGGGTGGGCAAAGATTTTTTTATCACAAACTTGTTCAAGAGCCCTGATCGAGGTACGTTTGGTGGCTGATCATTCTCCGATAATTGGGTTGTTAACTGGACCTGAAAGCATCATCAGGATACATATGATACTGTTCAGATCACCCTTGTTGCCTCTTGCTTGATGGTCCAATAGAAAAGGTTGCCAGATAAAGACATTATACTGTAGTGTACTTGAAATTATCCTCTTTGGACTTTTTTTTTTTTTTCTTTGCTGACAAGGCACATCAAATCAGTCAGCCAGATTACTAGGAAGAGCATAAGATTACATCAACAACCGACCTGTTTGGAGACCAAATCAAATACTGCACACTCATGATGGGACAGGTGGAAATGGTCTAACAGTGCAGATTTGTTTGATTTTAGGGATCTGTTTGGGGCCCAAGTTTGATGTACCGAATCTACCACTCAGTATGGGTGGTACATCGGTACATCCTAGTATATCATGTATCAGTACACTTGGTACGATTTGATATAGCTCAATACATATTATACCAATAGTTAGTCGGTATAACAGTATGGACTGGTAATACGAACCATGGTTGGCTAAGCTTGGGCCTCAATCCTTATGTGCACTTTCCATTTTGTGCAGGTATGCACTTAGGGTTCATATTTCACAACAAAATGATCATTTAGGTAACAGAGAGTATCATCTAAAACTAGGTATCTGCCATATTTCACAACAATAGGGGTTTTATTTTCATGGTATTTCAAGTGGTTTAGCATAATTGTGATTTTGGATTTTTGATATGCGCTGATTTTTCTTGTGATGAATGTTGGTAGTATAACCTATGTTAATATCTTTTGCCTTGCCGACTGAATTGTCTGATTGAACTAGAAGTTTGGCATTTAAGTATTTCTCTCAACTTATACTGATAATAATATGGCCATTGTTATTATAGGTCATTCTTACAAACAAGGGGAAAAAATAGACAGTTTCGTATTTGGTGCTGATCCTGGTTTGCCGCCTCCAGAGTTCAACCCTTCTGAGGAGGCTCTCGAGGGAAATCAACATAGTACAGCCTACCGCTGCAAGAAATGCCGGAGGATTGTTGCATTGAAAGAGAATGTTGTCAGCCATGTGGCCGGTGAGGGGGAGACGTGCTTCGAGTGGCAAAAGCGAAAAGCCAGTAACCGGGCTAATAATAGATTTCAGGAGCAACAGTGTTCATCCTTGTTCGTTGAACCCTTGAAGTGGATGACATCAGGTAAATTCATCTCGGAGTTTTATAGTCGTGCTGCGTGTATTTCAAAATCCATAGTCCTTTGTTTGTTGAACCCTCGGTTTTGATGGTGTTTCAGTGGAAGAAGGTGCACTGGAAGGAAAGCTATCATGCGTGCATTGTGAGGCACGCCTCGGGTACTTCAACTGGTCCGGCATCCAATGCAGTTGTGGTAGCTGGATCACCCCTGCCTTCCAGATTCATAAGAGCAAAGTTGATATTAGCACGGTGTAGTTGGTGCTTTGCTTCTCGAGGCACTTGCTCTCCTCGGTACTGCACGAATTACTTGTACCCTTGTGAATGAATGGAGCATTGTTTTCATGTGAGCTGGTCGTTTGTTGTTGATTGGTGTATAGAAAAAATATGACTTACAGAGAATGTATATTGTATCATCACAAGCTCTTCATTTCTATGGTTACAGAAAACATAACTCGAAGAGCAGAGTTTTGGTTCGCATCTCTCTGGCCCTGCTTCGCCTCGGTCAGCCAAAAATGGGGACGATTTGCGGGAAATTTAATCAAATAAAAATATTATGACATAGGTGACTAAGGTTCAAGTCATGTAAACATATTAGATCATCCTGAAATCGGCAAGAGCCTTGGGAAATGTTACGGAACCATCAGTGATAAAAGACTTATTTCTAGAAGTTAATTACCTTATATTTGAGATTGAATTATATGTGTTCAAATTTTCGAACGTGAGTTTAAAAGGCATAGTCTTATGCTATTGTCTCTTAGCTGCTCCATTAAATATAACATGAATTTATATAATATCTTAGATCAATTATTTAAGTAAAATAAATAGATTGATGAATATATTATTCATAAAATAAAGATAATATGATTAAGATGATAGGAGTATCACAGTTGATTTTGCTACAGTACTTTTATGTATCCGTCCGTCTGTACTAAAATCTTTTATGGTCCCAGAGGAGATGAGTTAGAAGCATTTCACTCAAGATCCCATAAAAAAATATTTCAACAAATACTTAACAATATAAATTATAAGCAATTCTCATGCATAGCCTTTACTATTAGTGACTCATGGGAGAACATAATCGACACAAGCCTTGCAATGTAGTAAAGGTCATGAATGAAAGTTACAATCTATTTTTTTATCGACCAATGGAAATTACTTGGAGAATACAAAAGTATTGAAGCAAGTGGTCAAAAGGGATAGTTACCTAAAATTAAGCACCGATTAAAATTGAGGCGAACTCACAGGAATGTCATAGTGCCACAAAGGCGAATTTACCGATCGTGAATAGGGACACAGATGGTAGGTAATAAATAATATGACCATAAGCATGGAAGCATCATAATATCGCAAAGATGAGACTTCAGTGAGGATATCGATCCTTTGCTCTCATGGAGGAAGAGCATATGGTCGTGAAAGGGATCGAGGAGGTGAAAAATATAAAGACAAACTTCAAATACCAATACAAGACAAAAGAGCAAAGGTTAGAAAACTTCGTAAGACCGATGTCGAAAGGCTTCTCATCAAAATAGGCCATAGTGAGAGACTTCAAGCCAACGTAGGAGTGCTTGACTAACGAACGAAGTAGGCAATACGCGGTGTTGTACCCTTTCTACTAAAACGAGTTGGTAATAATAATGATGGAGAATATCCTAAAGGTGACCAAAACTAGTAGAGACTAGAACTCAACTAACCCTACACTAAAGTCGGAGTCATCGACGAGTTGAAACAGAGTTGACGGATTAAAGTTTGACAACTAAATAACAACGACGAAGTGTAGTTGGGAATCAAGAGATGTGTTATAGCTAAAGCAAAGAATCAAATATTCAACGAAGGTAAGGAGAGATAATATCTACAAAAACTTTGACAAGGACGTCAAAGGAATAAGTAGAAGAGGATGTCATGGACAAGTCTGTACACAAGGTGTTCAATGTAATATTTTTACATGTTTGTATCTTTCAATTTTGTTTATACTTTATAAAGTATGTAGAGAGCTTGTAGTAGGTTGAACAATCCTATTTTGATTTGTTTTCGTGACTATTTCAATCCTTTACACATAGATTGTATGGTCATCATGCAAGGGTAAAATTACTCAAAAACATACCATCCAAACAGTCATTTTTTATGTTTTCTAACTCTATAGAGTAGTGCAAAGTATCAACTAGTACAACTTAGAGTTACCCGAATGACACATGGTTAGATAAACTTTTGGGGTATTAACTATGGTTGGTTCGTTGCTATGTTTTGCAATTGTATCATGTGGATATTTTTGGAGACTTTTGATCACGACGAACCACCTTTGATTCTTTATTGTACGATGATTCAGAACTTACGAAATCTATGTTTGTAATTTGCATTGCCTATCAAGTGCTTGCGTATAAAACCCCAAGTTAAACATTTCTTCTAACCCTTCTCTTTTACAAGTCCTTAGGGGACCTTAGAGGTTACAAAACAATTGAGCTTTTGTGGTTAACCCCAATTGAGGTTACGAAACAATTACACAAATGACTTGGGCAAAATCAACTATTATCGTGGCAAACACTTATCAATATCAAGTTGATTTTCTATATAATAAAGAAATTTTAATATTAAGAGTCACCTGACGATCGGCTAAATAAATGAATCATTTGTCAATAGTTTGTCAAACATACAGAACCTCAACTAAACTAAAAATAGAAAGATAAAATGGTAGAAAGGCAGACCATATGGCCTAGAAGCAAGTTTAGTCGACGGATCTGCAGAAAAGTTAAGCTCCCCAGTCAAGATAACATAATCATTCAAAAACAACAGCATAAGTATAAACAAAAATATCTTCTCATGAAATCATTTAAAATGGAGAATGGAAATTTTTCGTCAACAAAATTTGAGTCAAATAAATCCTGATAATCACATTGTCAGGCAATCAAAATCATTAGCAAAAAACTACTGGCAAAAGATATTTCTTTAGTCAAAATAAAAAGAGATACGGGGCAGATGTAGCTCAGGTGCAATAAAGGAGTTGGAAATGGATCCACTAAAAATAAAAGAAATAAGGTTTGGGCAACAACATCTGATGGTGGATTTCTTGTCAGATAATAGTATCCTATGTTAACTTCCTAACAATCAATATCCACCGAGAAAATGCCAGCATTTACATGATGTAGCTGATGCATTTACTACCCTTTTTTGGTGAACAAGCAGCTTTAGAGTTCAAAAAAAAAGAGAAAGAAAACAGTTGAAATGACCTCAGAAGAAGGCTGATCCAAATTCCTCAAGAGTAGGACTCGAAAAGATATAATAGCACCCCAGCTTGATGCAAAAGAAGACTTCTGTTCAGTATTCTTTGATAGCACCAGCAGATTTAGTAGCAGAAGGATGTGATAAAGGTCTGTAAATGATCATGAAGTTGCATCTTATTGCTCACTGATGCTGTATGACTCTGAGTAGTAGTATGTGAATCATTTTATGATGTCACTGATCCATCAAATCATCCATTTCCTTTAGCACAATAGTCGAATCGGAGATACGGACCAAGTGGTCTAACCCCTTCCAGGGTGACCAAAATAGGTGTTTTGAGAGAGTCTGAGTTCTTGTTACTTAATGAAATTTGGTTTCTAATACTATACAACAGATATAAAGTGACCCCATAAGGCTGCCAATTTATAGAGTTATACAGAATATGGTTAGGCCGCCAAATCAGAGTTATACAGCATATAACTTGTCGAAAAAACTAATTTAAGAAAGATTATTGAATATTTACAATTATTTTGTAAGTATTTTAATCAAGCACCTACGGTGATTTGCACCCCAGAAACTTAAGATGCAAAGGACCGATGTCCAAGTCAAGCCAGCTATATATCTTTCTTACCATTTTTAGTGGTTTACAAGAGAAATCAACACTATCAACCAAATAAATAAGAAAAACAGCACGCAATAAATGAAAGTGCAGTTGGTTACCATTTCAGAGCTAATAAAGAACCCTGTTGCCACTATAATCTCAATGTATATTTTATCTAATTAATGCAGATGGAACATAAAAGTCTCCCCAATAATCAATCACATATGGGGTAGGCTTCTAGATTTTTTGTTTCCCATATGTAATACGGATGATCATCATGATGTTTGGGAATGAAAAGTAAATGACAACTTCCAATTACATGCAAATCATTAGACAACGTCTTAGGCCTACCAGTTCTTGGTGTGATTCACGAGAACCATAGGTAGCAAAATTGGAGTTGGTGTAGGGATCAATCAAATTACAAACTTGGTCTCAGTCAGATTGGATTGACAGGGTCATAGTTGACCAAGAAAATAATTTAAATTAAAAATAAAAAACAGAAAAAAGGGAAAAGGAAATTAAAAAATTAAAAATATATATTAGATTTAAAAATATAAAATATATTTTTGTATCTTAGTTACATTATTAGTACTAGAAAACATATGTCAATTTTTATAAAATATATTAATAAGCCATAGACAAGAGCCACATCTATCAGCTAGGAAGGATCAACAAAGATGGTTCGAGATTGGCTGATATTCCCCAAGATCTACTGATCCCAGCTGATTCCTCTAGAGCCCCAATTTCTCAAGATCAATCACATAACCCTGTGTCACAAGTCAAAATCCACCAAGTTTGAAAACTAGGTTGAGAACTACAGTGGATCCTACATGACCCTTTTTCTTTGAACCTATAACCTTCTTTATTAATTGAAAAGTCCTCAATTTTCTACATATATTGCAAATGAGTGAAAGAATATTTTTTGTGTATTTCTTCTAACTTATTTTTAAATATAATATCTTCCATGTCGTATTCATGTTTTTTCCCTGGACAGTTTGCCCATATATTTGACATAGCACCTAGTACAGACAAAAAATTTCCAACAAAAGCCATGGCACAACACTGAGAAACTTGACAATCATTCTGAGGAAACAATTTTTCGTGATCAGAAATCAAGAATATGCCTCTCCACCCAGTGAACCACTTATGTACATAAATTAACCTAAGCAATCAGTTAAGATTCTAAAACATAAACTAAAATGTGAAGTAAAGTTGTCAATACTCAATAATGAGCTTTTCATTACCTAACAAACACACAGTCAAGTTATTTTAAACATACGTAATAATTTGAACCAAAATAACAATCAAAACCATCTCAAAAAATTCCTATAAAATAGATATTACAACTCGACCATAGACTGAATATCAGAAAACAAACCAATTGAGCCTTGAGTCACTCATGCCATTGGTCAAATTGGTGAGTTAGTTGGTCGGACCACATTAGTTCAAAATTATATGTAGTACTAGAAAAGATTTTTAAAAAATCTATAAATATCAAAATAAACAAAAAATTTAAAATTGTCTTCAATATAATGGAAGTTCAGTTTATAAACTAAGATAAAATGAATAACATCAACTAACATTATAAACATAAATATTTATCTAAAATAAATATTTCAACAAAACAAAACAAATCATTTATCCAACATAATTGTCATTACTCAAATATTAGAGGGATGATTGAAGAGAGGATTCCTTGATGAGAGGATTCTCGAGGAAGGAAAGGATCCTCTATTCTTTTCTTAGTAGTTTTTATTCATATTTTGAAATCTTTAATATTAAAATTGTTATACTTTATATGATGCATAATAACATTTTAATTTCATAATTTTATGATTAATAAATAATGATCATTGAATTATGATGTCATAATCATTAGTTAATTTAGTAATAATTCTAATTCATTTAATTAGGCATATTTATGTCGAATTACGTTAGTTTTAAATTAAGAATAATGAATTTAAATTAATTAATTCATGAAAAAGAATGGATTTGAGGTTAATTGTTATTTTGTAATATTTTAAAGTATATATGAAAATATTGAAATCTAATTTAAGTTGATTGGCCAAACCAGCCAATGTGCCTAGGTACAAATCAACCCATATGACCAGGTATAGCCTAGTATATATAGTCAGGCATAACTTAGCTCATATAGCCAAGTATAGCCCAACCCATGTCGTTAGCCATGACTTAGCCTATGTGGCCAGGTACGGTCCAGCCCATATAGCCAGGTACGATGTAACCCATGTGGTAAGACACAACCCAACCCGCGAGCCAAGCGTTGCCCACTTCAATGGTTAAGTTCAACCCAACTTGTGAGTGAGGCTCAACCTAACCCGCAAAGTTAGGCTCGCCCAACTATACGACTAGCGCTAGACACATCATCACCTCTCTATCCAGCCCGTTATACCTCAGCCTAATCTAATGCCTAGGACAGGTATATACGATGCATGTGACTCACCTAAGGCTCAGGTGAGTCGGTTCGGTTTGGGATAGCACTATGCGATATAGTATAATTTCCTCTCCCTTTATTGGTTTGAGCTTATTAGTTGACTGAATCAAACAGATTCGATCGATTCAGGACGATTCTAGACCTCATGACTGATTCAAGCCCACTTGACCTAATTGAAACTAATCAAGTTTAAATTAGACCAATCTAGGATTATTCCAGATCAGTTTTACAAGGATTTGAAGTTAGGTCCGTTAGGTCTTAATAGAATTAAGTTTGGTTTAATTTAATTGGGCTATTCTAATTAGGATTCTGGTTGATTGAGGATTATTAAGAGATTAATACCTTATGTCTTTATGATTTGATAAACTTAAAAATTTTATTTGAAAGTGTTATTGAGAAATGATTAATGATTTTCTATTGTTTCTTAGATTAAGTCGATGATATTGATGTGATTGTTACCATGTAGTATATGTGACCATGCTAAGTGGTCCATATCAAAAGTGTAACTTGTGAAAAGAGCTATGGGCCCATCATAATGTAGAGCCACCAATGAACATAGTCTAGTAGGTCATACCATACATCAAGCATGGTCCCTCATAATATCTTATCATATTATCTCTTTGATGCATGCATGAATGAATGAATACAAATAAATGTTATGATTGACTATGTATCCCTGCTGAGAGCAGGTACAACGATTCCTTTCAGAGATTAACGGGTCGTAAGACATGTTTGTTAGATGATTCCTCCATCTGCTATTAGAGGAATATATCCCCACATGAGCGGGTGAAGGATACCACTCCATCCACTATTAGGAGCGCGATATGGGTTATCTTCATCCACTGTTGGGAGGAATCTATCCCGTAAAGTATGCATATCTCTCCATCCGCTATTAGAGAGTGCACCATTGGATGTGATGTATGGCTTTATTATCTAACTATTATATATGTCATATAGATGTGTTATATATGACTGATGCACGATTTTGTTTATTATATAAGAATTATCATTATTTTTTTGATACATGAGTTTCATAATGAATTGATATATTACCATTTCATATTAAATTATGACATTTGTATATATTTCACGAGTATTTAAGATTAATTTTATAATTTTTCAGAGGTTTTTACTAACATGTGTGGTTACTGATGTGTTTTTATCCTATATTTGTTTTTAGAGTAACCTACTACTTTATAATAAATCTAAGGCTTGGGTAGAGAAGACTTTTTCGTCACTTGTGGTGTATGATTTTTTTAATTAAAAAATATTTAGTATTGTAAAGATAGGAATTTTAATCCAAAGATTTAAAAAAGAGTATTATATAAATTATAAAAAATAAAATGATGATTTTTTATAAATTTTGGATATGATAATTTACCGGTATCAAAATAATAGTTTTAAGGACTTGTTGGAATATGAGATCTTAGGGTTAGAATATTATATGACTCAATTAGTTTTTGATATTTAGATTTTTGGGTTGATATTTTAGTGCAACTTAAGCATGATTTTAAGAGATTAAGATCATTTTATTGAGCCAAATATGATTTATTTTTAAATAAAAATAATTAATTAAAGATATTACTCAAGGAAAGTCTCATTAAATAGACTTGAACTGAGATTATTAACTAAAAGGCCAAAATTTTAGCATATATTTTTTAAATTGTAATAATTGTTGTAATGTTTTATTGTAGAAACTCTTATAAAGTTTTATGTTTTGGATATAATTTTACCATGACATTCTTATCCACTTTTTGAAAAGTGAATAAGAGTTATTAATTTGATTATAGAATATATTGCTTCCTTTTTTAGATGTATTTTTCAATTGACTTCATTATTTATAAAGATGCACATATTAGATTTATATTTAATATTTTTTAAAAAATAATTTGGTGATCTGACTAGAAATATTATATGATACTTATGTTCACAATGAAATATTTAGATTTTCATTTTACTAAAAATTTAAGTTTATTTCATGAGTCTTGTAGTATTTTTTCGACCATAGTTTGTCAATGCTGGGGATCTAGAATTTCTTCATATAATTTCGTTATAAATTTTAGGTAGATTATATATAAATGAAGCTTGAAATAATTTCTATTACAATTTGACATATTAATTATAAGAACATATTTGCTTCTTATTGTGTGGTTTCTTTAGGGTCGATGATTAATTTTCTTTCTCACTTTTATCTTATGTTAGTTATTATGAATGTTTATGGTTAACATGTTTAGTCTTACTAACTAGAGATAATAGTATCAATTGTTTTCTTAGATGTAAAAGTTTTGACAAATTTGAAGTACAAAAATTTTATAGGGTCTTTCGTAAATATATAAATTAAAAAGTATTTACCCTTATGATTTTTTATATCAAATATTATTCTTGAAATTAATATTAGATTTGATATGTGTTAGGATGCTTTGACATATGCTAAAACAAAGAAAAACGTACAAAAAAAAGCATATCTTTTAACTTAAAATTTTCAAATGGCACATTTACATCTAAATATTTTCAAGTTGATTTAGATTTATCTTTTGGCTTAGTATTTTAAATGCGAACTATGTTGAATTAATATTATTTTTCATATTAAATTTGGGAACCAAATTTTTGTTAAGTGTGAAGGAATGTAAACATCGATCATTTTCCTCCCTTAACATAAATCAGATTGCCATAGATAATGTGTTACTTTATTGAAATTATTAACTTCCTTGTTTGTACAATATGATTAAGGAAATGATTAAAATTGATTTTCTTAATCATGTGGATAAATTAAGAATTTTATCAATCAATCAAATTATTAATTGATTTTTTTCTTAATAAGTGATGTGATATTTAGAAAGTAAATAGTTTAAATTTTATTCCTGTGTGCTAACCATAAGAAATAAATATTATAATTCTATCTTTGTGTGTAAAAACAAAATAAAAATAAATTAAAAATAAAAATTAAACTATTATTTATCTTTCAAGCATATCTCCTATATAAAGAGGGTTTCCATTCTTTCATTCATTATCAAGCCTAGCAATAAAAAGATTAAGAAGAGGATTCCCTGAAGAGAGATACAATCCTTTATTCTTTTCTTACTAGTTTTTATTCATATTTTGAGATCTTTGATATTATAATTGTTATAATCTGTATGATACATAATAATGTTTTAATTTCAAATTTTATAATTAATAAATAATGATCATTGAATTATGATGTTAAAATGATTAATTAATTTAATATTAATTCTAATTCATTTAATTAGACATATTTATGTTTCAAGAAATTATGTACGAATTTCAATGATTAAATTAGTTTTAAATTTGGAATTATGAATCAAAATTAGTTAATTTATGAAAAAAAAATGGATTTGATGTTAATTGTTATTTTAAAATATTTTAAAGTACTTCTAAAAGTATTAAAATCTAATTTAATAAGAGGGATCAAATTGGGGTCTAACCTAAGTTAAATTGATAGGTCAGACTAGCCCATATGACCAAGTACATCTTAGCTCATGTAGTCAAGTACGACATAGTATATGTGGTCGATCATAATCACAACCCATATAGCTAGGTATAGTCTAATCCATGTGGTTAAACATGGCTCAGCCCATCTAGTACACCTTAGCCTATATGGTCAAGCATAATCCAACCCATGTAGTTAGGTATGATCTAGCCCATGTGGCCAAGCATGGCCTAGCTCATGTGGCTAGGCACGACCCAACTCATAAGCCAAGTGTGACCCAATTCAGTGGTAAGGCTTACCCCAACTCGTGAGTGAGGCTCAGCCCAGCCCGCGAAGCTAGACCCGCCAAATTATGTGACTGGAGTAAAACAAATCGTTGCTCCTCTATCCAATCCATTATACCTCAGCCCAACCTGCTATGTGGGATAAGCATATGTAATACACGTGACTTACCCAAGGCTTAGGTGGGTCGGGTCGGTTTAGGCTAGCACTATACGACATAGTCCAATTTCCTTTCCATTTATTAGTTTAAGCTCATTAATTGATTAAATCAGATAAGTTTGATCAGTTCAAGTCGATTCATGGTGATTCCAAACCAAATTGACCAAATTGAAACCAATCAAATCCAAATTAAATCAATCTAGAATGATTCCAAACCGTTCTATAAGGATTTGAGATTGATTCCTTTAGGTCCTAATTGAATTGAGTTTGGTTTAAGTCAATTGGGCTACTTCAATTAAGGTTTTGGTTGATTGAGGACTATTGAGAGATTAATGTCTAATGTACTTATAATTTGATGAACTCAAAAGTTTTATCTAATGTGTCATTTAAAAATGATTTATATTTTTTATTTTTAAATTAAATTAAAAGTTTTATTGTACCGAAGGCAAGTAGGGTGATTCCCTTTGAGAATTACCGAGACATCAGACGTGACGGTCAGATGATTTCTCGATCCGTTATTAGGAGGAATATGTCCCCACTTAGGCGGATGAGGGATACTATTCCATCCGTTGTTGGGAGTGCGATATGAATTATCTTCATCCGTTGTTGGAAGGAATCTATCCCATAAAGTATGTCGATCTCTCCATCCGTTATTGGGATAGTGCATCATTGAGTATGATGTACGTCTTTATTATATAACTGTTATGTATGTTATCGAAATGTGTTACATGTGACTGATGCATGATTCTGTTTACTGCATAAGAATTATCATGAATTGATATATTATCATTCCATCTTAAATTATTATCATTTGTATATGTTTCATAAGTATTTAAGATTATTTTTATGATTTTTCGAAAGTTCCTACCTGTATGTGTGGTTGCTGATGTGAGTTTATCCTATATTTATTTTCAAAATGATCTGTTACTTTATAATAGATCTAAGGCTTAGGTCAAAGAGGCTTTTTTATCACTTGTGGCCCAATTAAGAAGATGTGATTTTTTTTTAGTTAAAAAAATATTTAGTTTTGTAATGATAAAAATTTGAATTCAAAGATTTAAAAAAAAATTCTGTAAATTATAAGTAATAAAAAGATGGTTTATTATTTTATAAATATGAGATATGACAGTTAATCCTAATGTAAGACCGGTATAAATACCCTCTAGAACATATGAAAAGAAAGCTTTAAGTAGCTCGTATATAAATAACTTTTGATATATTACAAATCAAGACCAGTTTTATTTGATTCGGACTATTCATGCAGTATTAAAAACCGATCAGGTTAGTCATTCATTCTAGTTTTTTAATAAACCGATGCAATATGGGGATCAAACTGGTTCATTTTTTCAGTAATATGACTCAATCTAGGCAAAAATATAACCAACCTAAACCCTAAACTCATGCTGCTCTTGTACTCCAATTGCTCTCTAACTTATCCACTTGGCCTTTTCTCCAAACTCCTAGCTCCAACTACACAATTCAGTAGCTCGCTCTTTCTCATCATCTCAGTCATTACCTTCGATGAATTTGTTCCTTCCACTCCCTGTGTTTAATTCCCTTGCCATGCCTCTATTCTTCCTCAAATAATAGTGTCTTAGACTAATTCTGATTTCTATTTCTTTGAACCTACTGAGAGTAGCTGTTCAAACGAATGGAAGGAAAATGAATAAAAGTAACCGAACCTATCAAGTTCAGAAAATATAGCACATTATCTTGGAAAAAAGAACGTTTAGAAGAGGCAAAGACAAGGGATAAAATAGATATACCAAATAAAAGAATGCCAAAAGAAGTTATAGTTCTTGGAAGCTAAAAATTACTGTTCTTCAAATGAATAATGCTATGATAAACATAATTCACTAATACTGCATACGTTTAAGGTACACCAAAGCTAGAATCTCCAGCAACAAAGACAAGATTACAGAGAATAATACAAAGATCTGCATGCCAAAAAGATCAATGGGAGGGCAACATATTCAAAAGAATTATATACTGAAGCAATAAACAGATACAATTTGTGTAGTTAAATTAATTCAGGTAAGTTAAGAATGTTCAAGAGGAAGCTAATTGCTTGGGTTGCAGATTTGCATGCACAAAATGGTTCAACTGCATAAATTCCCAAGTAATTTTCCCAAGAATCATAAGTTTATATGAAAAAAACTCACTGAATGTTTATTTGAGCTTATTTCTCTCTCAGAGACCCGAAGTAATAAAGCAGATATAGGCCAAAAATCATCTCCGGTGCTTACGAGAAAGCAAAGATGGAGGCAACGAACTTCCGTAGTTAGAACTCTTGAAAGATGTCCTGCAATAACAAACGAAGAGGAAACCAGAAAAGCTTTGAGAACATAGCCCCCACATTGCCAGCCAACAGTTCTATTTAATTTTGAGAAGAAACAAGACATAACTAAGAACTATCATGTTGGATAAATTAAAAAAGGGAAATAAGATATACTACACCAAAGTAACATATTGAGTTAATTCAAGAAAGTCAAGAAAAGGAGAGCGTAGAAAGATGGCATCAATCCTTCCTGTCCGGATCTCACCAGGGCAATTAGCGCCCATCTCCCTCGGGGCAATCATCACATTCCCTGTGTAACTACTGGATGGTTGCTGGGGATTCATCCACCCTCCACGCACCGCTAACAAAACTTGCAATAGAGACCCACGATGACAGATTAAATTCAAGAAAGTGTCCGTGTATGTCTTAAGTCGGCTAAAAAGCATTCAATCGACACAAGCAATCCTCATGATCCGGGAGAAGGGAAAAATCTCCAAAATCCGAGTTACATGTCCAATGTCCCAGTTCGAAGAACACGCAACATGAAGAGGCACCGCTAGGGCGCAAGAAACGAAACCACCATCAGATAAAAGAGTGAAGGGAAAGAAAACACAAGAAAGAAGAAGGAAACCTGATACGACAATCCGAGCTTGAGCGAACGGCCTTGGAGCCCAAATAGGACAGTGGGAGAGCGCTCGCGGCAACGAAGGCTTTCGACGCCGGAGAAGAGATAGGACCAGACGAGAATGGGGACGAGATCGAACCGAGAAGAAACACGATTAACCGACAGGACAAGAACGGGAGCTTCCCTCTTCCGTTTCTTGATTCTTGATTCTTCCTTAGGGGCCGAAACGTTATAATGCGTCGTAGAGAATTATAACGGGAACAGCGCAACAAAAAAAAAAGCTTATGTCGGCCGATATTTGTTGGTTGTACTGTGAACGAGCTGTGTCCACGAGAGTCTTTATGAACATTTATAAAGCGGCAACAAACTGATGATCATGATCATGATCATGATCATGATGATCATATCGACTTCTTGCTACCATCGAGTGTGGAAAGCATTAGAGCTAAAGTCGATGGTAGATATCGAACTGCAAAAAGCCTAATTAATTTGAGGTAAATATTTTTTTTGATAACCAGAAACAGTTATTTTATGAAGAATAATTTAGTCCGAAGAAACAAATAATATGCAGAAAGTCATTACAAGTCAAGTCAAGATGGCCACCAATGAATTCACACACCTAGGTCAGCAACGACAGCGCCGAGAAGACTTCAATTGCGTTCTCATCTTCCCTTCTCTTTGGCCCTTTCACCAGAGAAACAGGGAGCTCAACGCCATGGCAGGACAAGCTGTTCTGTCAGCCTTCATGCAGGTGCTCTTTGAGAAGGTGATCACCGCTGCCGTCGACGAGTTCAGATTGCTTCGAGGTGTCCGTGGCGAGCTACAAAACCTGGCGACCACTCTGTCGACGATCCAAGCCCTGCTTGAAGATGCAGAGGAGAAGCAATTGCAGGACAAGTCAGTGAGGCACTGGCTGGCCAAGCTCAAGGATGTGGCCTACGACATGGATGAGTTGCTGGACGAGTGTGCAGCGGCAAAGATCAGGTGGGAGATGGAGAGCAGAGCTCGGAGATGCAGCTGGAAGATGCAGGTCAGTGGTTGCTTCTCCCATTCTTGTTGGCACAGGAGCTCGTATCACTACAACTTAGCACACAGAACAAAAGCAGTCCAAGAAAGATTTGATAGGATCGCAACGGAGCGGCACAATCTGGGCCTTCAAGTATCAGGTGGGATAAGTCAACTTCAGATCACAGAGCGGCCGCAGACGAGCTCACTGGAGGATGATCTAAAGGTGTTAGGCAGGGAAGAAGACAGAGAGGCTCTCATAAGCATGTTGCTCTCTGCCAATAATTCAAGCCACACTGTCACCGTCCTCCCCATCATTGGTATGGGAGGGCTTGGAAAGACCACTCTCGCTAAATCTGTCTATAACGATCACAGGATCAAGCAGCACTTCCAATTGCGTATGTGGGTGTGCGTCTCCGAGAACTTCGACGAGACCAAGCTGACGAAAGAGACACTGGAGTCCGCAACCAGGGAATTCTACGCCACCACCGCAAACATGACCTTGATTCAAGAGGACCTCTTTGAACAGTTGCAGGGGAAGCGCTTCCTGCTCGTTCTTGACGATGTGTGGAACGAGGATCCTATCAAGTGGTATAGATATCGAAATGCCATCATCGGTGGGGAACGAGGAAGTAAAATCTTGGTGACGACCCGGAACGAGAACGTGGGACGGATCATGGGCGGCTGGCCTTCGTACCGGCTGAAACAACTCTCGGATGATGACTGCTGGGAATTGTTCAGGAACTATGCGTTTGTGGGTGGGAATTCGAGCACACACCCGAATCTTGAGAAGATAGGTAAGATGATAGTGAAGAACTTGAAGGGATTGCCTCTCGCAGCTATGGCAATTGGGAGCTTGCTGTTCTCCAAGCTTGAGGAAGAAGAGTGGAAGAGCATCTTGAGGAGTGAGATCTGGGAGTTGCCGGCGGACAAGAACAACATCTTACCAGCTCTAAGGTTGAGCTACAAGCAATTGCCTTCTCATCTGAAGCAGTGTTTCGTGTTCTGCTCTGTGTTTCACAAGGACTTCGTCTTCGACAAGGATAGACTGGTGAAGACATGGATGGCGCTGGGCTTCATCCAGCCGCCGGGAGGCAAACGGATGGAGGACATCGGAAGCAGCTACTTCGATGAGCTTGTCGGCAGATCCTTCTTCCAGTCTCACAAGGGGTACTACGTGATGCATGATGCCATCCATGACCTGGCGCAGTCTCTGTCCGTGGAAGAATGCCACCGGCTGGAGTGTGGCCTCAGAAACGTCGGCCTGGAGAAGAAGATTCGTCATCTATCATTCTCGTGTACTCATTCGATGGCAACTTCAGTTGAGAGCTTCTTCAAGTTCAAGAAACTACGTTCACTTCTGTTGCTGAAAGGGTACAAGTCCAGGACGGGTGGCATCCCCGATGAGCTCTTTCTGAGACTGAGAAGCCTGCGTGTGTTGAAGCTGCGCCGAAGAGACATCGAAGAGCTGCCGAATTCGATCGGAAGTTTGATCCAGCTCCGGTACTTGGACCTCGCAAATACGGGTATCAGAACACTGCCCCAATCGATCAGTAAGCTATATAATCTTCAGACATTGATCCTAAGGAACTGCAATTTCCTATCCGAGATACCTCGTGGTATCACCAATCTGATCCATCTGCGACATCTCGAAGCAACCAGCACGTTGATCTCTGGAATAGCTGGATTAGGATGTCTAACCTGCCTTCAAGAATTAGAACGATTCATCGTCCGCAAGGATGGTGGATTCAAGATAACGGAGCTGAAAGACATGAATGAGCTTCGAGGACATCTGTGCATCCAGAATCTGGAGAGTGTGGTCGACAGGAAGGAGGCCGGTGAGGCTAATTTACATGCCAAGGAGCACCTCAGTTTTCTCAGTCTGGAATGGACAAAGGACAGAGACCTTGTTCTCGAAGATGAGATCCTCTGCGAGGAGGAGGTGCTCGAAGCCCTCCAACCACACCATGAACTGAGAGAGCTGAAGGTCATGGGCTATGCAGGTACCAAGCTCCCAAGTTGGATAGGCAACCCATCATTTTGCTACCTGGAGACCATTCATCTCTCCAACTTGATGAGGTGCAAACACCTTCCACCTCTCGGACAGCTGCCATTGCTCAGATATCTGGACATTGGAGAAGTGCCTGGATTGGTAAGAATTGGTCAAGAGTTCCATGGCAGAGGTGACATCAAGGGATTCCCATCATTGATTGAACTGGTACTTGAGGATATGCCAGATCTGGAAGAATGGGTGTGCTCAGATGATGATGAGTTGCTCCCTTGCCTCGCTGATCTTGGAATCGCGGACTGTTCTAAGCTGAGAGAACTGCCCTGCCTTCCTCCAACTGTAGAAAGGCTCAGAATCTCTGGTGTGGGGCTTACTACTCTGCCAGACCTGCGTGGTTCAAACTGCCAGCTCTCATCCTTGAATGTGTGTGACTGTCCTAACTTAACATCCTTGCAGAAAGGATTGCTTGGGCAACAACTGAAGGCCATTGAGCAACTAGCAATCATAGACTGTGAAGAGCTTATCTTGCTGCCCCCAGAAGGCTTCAAAGACCTTGTTTCACTCAAGAGCCTCAGCATCTACAACTGTCCAAAGCTCGTGCCTTTGGAAGATGACAAAAGACTTCTTCCGAGATCGCTCACAGAACTGCGAATCAGTTCATGCTCCAAACTGATCAACAGACTGCTTGCAGACTGTAAAGATTTGGCTTCTCTTAAGCATCTGCGGGTCACCGACTGCGCTGACCTCTACCGTTTCCCCGAGGAAGGACTTCCCACCGCGCTCGAATCTTTAGGAGTTTTTCGCTGCTACAATCTCCTCCTTCTGCCTGCTAAGCTGCAGGAGCTCCACTCCCTGAAGTCTATGGTGATTAAGAACTGTCACCAGGTGCAGTGCTCGCCAGAGGAGGGCCTTCCCATGGAGCTGAAGGACTTACTCGTCTGTGGATGCCCTTTGCTGAAAGAGTATTATTGTCTTGGGGACGGTGCAGCAGGTTGGCATAAGTTGATGCACATCCCTAGGGTACAATTTGATGATGTACTTCTCAGGAACTGAAGATGGAGATGGTGATCCTGCGATGCACGATCCATTTTTGTGCTCGAATTTGTGCAGGGTGAGGACTGAAGAGGGTATCTTGGATAGCCCGTGCCGGGCACGTGATAGCCGTGCCACGCTGGGCTTGCTCCTCATGTTAAGCCCATTTGGGCCCAAATTAAATTAACCATGTTGAGCTGTTTGGGCCCTCGGCATGATTCGAATGATCGATTCGCCAAGTCAACACATGGCGTATCTCGTCACCCTCACAGCCACAAGATTTGGATACCTTGCAGAGAACTAAAGAGACGGGTTTACCCTCGTTCTTTTATTTAATTGCTGTTGTGGTACTCTTGTGGTAAAATACAAACTGTTGCCTACAAATTTCGCAGAGAAACCTATAATATATCTCCGTCTTCCCTGACGTCTAGGGGGAATCATCCGATAGCTGCGATGGCGGTCAGAGCCTTCTGTTCACCCCGCCGGCCCCTCCGCTCCGATGCCTTCCTCCTCCTTGTCCTCTTCCTTGTATCCGTCTCATGTTCGACCTCCGAGCCGCAAGGGGTAGGTCCACTGTTTTGTTTGCCCTCTCCGGTTCCGGGATTCTGATCGGTGGTTGGATCGAACTCTGTCAGTTCTGTGCTGTTGGGTACGAGTCGGATTGTGGTTTGTCGTCTGAGAAGATCTTGATCATGGGGGGAACCGTGGTGAACGCTCATCGCAAGGAGGTGGCGGATGTGTACATCGAGGATGGTATCGTTGTGTCTGTGAGGCCTAACATCAAGGTGAGTTGGTGTAGGTACTAATTCTTTTGCTAGTTGTTTTTGGGGTTGTCTCTTATTCGTCTGGTTCGGTATAGAGGCGGTCAGTAAGATTTAGACCATGTGACTTTGCCGCTTTAGTTGAGTTGTCGATGCAAAAGAGCTCGTAATTGAGTCATGTTCGTCTTCTTTTCAAGTAAAAGAGGGGGGTTTTTTTTTTATGATTCAGATGTTATCATCTTGGACTTCTAGAATCTGGAACTGCACCAAATTCCTTATTTTAGCTGTGCAAGCCAATTTAATCAAACTTTATATACCAACTTAATCCACCATCCACTTCTGATGTGATACTAGTTGGGGCAATACAATGTTTCCCTATCCATGTGTTTAGTATTTTTATCAAGGCCTAATTCATAGTACCCAAAATTCACATTTACAATTCCGATTTGGGTCTAAGAGGTAAATTCTGATCTTGTTCTAACCAGGGGAAATCAGCATCTTGTTGAGCACAAAGTAATCCATATTTAATGTGTCAGCCACTTAGATTGACTCATGAATGTTCTACTCTTGATTCTCACACCAACTCAGTTAGTCTACTATCCCAGTAACTGTGTATAATGAACCTCAAATCATGTGATCCAAATTCATAAAATCCCATGTTGCTTGTGGTATCTCCATCAAACTTAAAAACAAGATTAACCCATCCACTTCCATTGTGAGACTTAGCAGGGCATCACAAAATTTGAACTCAAGTATCTTGAGGATGCTGGATCCTTTATAAGCCAATTCTTCTTTTGGTCAAATGTATGAGGAGATGATGCTTTTGGCATGTTTATATAGGCAGGGGGCATTATTTATTCTTGATTACATATGCTTCTTCACTAGATACCATAACTTTGTAATTTACAGGTTGGTGATCATGTGAAAATAATTGATGCAACTGGAAAGTATGTCATGCCAGGTGACAGATTATTTTTGTTATGACCATCATAGGAGCTCTCAATATTTTTACTTACACTTGTTATCCAATATCTCCTGAAACATTTGGAGGATTATGAAAAACATAAGTGCCACTATAACAGGTGGAATCGACCCTCACACTCACCTAGAGATGGAGTTTATGGGAACTGTGACGATAGATGACTTTTTCACTGGTCAAGCTGCTGCTTTGGCTGGAGGAACCACCATGCATATTGACTTTGTTATACCAGTTAATGGGAACTTGACTGCAGGTTTTGAGTCATATATGAACAAAGCAAAAAAAGCAGTAATGGATTATGGCTTTCATATGGCCATAACAAAGTGGGATGAGGGAGTTTCAAAGGACATGGAGTTGATGGTTGATGAGCATGGTTAGTGAAACCTACTATTGGTGATAAATTACTCTTCAGATTGATTGTTTATCTAGAAGTAGATTTTGCTGGCTTTTCTTTGCCTTCCAGAAAGGATATTACTGATATGTTTTTGAATAAACATTAGGGATCAACTCTTTCAAGTTCTTTATGGCATACAAAGGATCATTGATGATAAGTGATGAGCTCCTACTGCAAGGCTTGCAGAAGTGCAAATCCCTTGGTGCAATCGCGATGGTTCATGCAGAGAATGGAGATGCTGTTGCTGAAGGACAAAAAAGAATGATAGATCTTGGGATAACAGGCCCAGAGGGGCATGCTCTTTCAAGGCCTCCAGTGGTAATTCTAAGCCATATATATTCGGCAACTTATTGTCAGTTCTACCCTTTCTTAATTTATATTTTTTAAATAATTTTTTAGGTTATTTGTTTTTTTTTTTAATGTTCAAATTACTCCCTAGCTTTTTGCATTCATTAACAGAAAATTAATGTTACTTAAGCGTTGTCATCAGTAAATTTCTCATTTAACAAACTAGTAACTTCTGCATGGAGATTTACATTGACATATATATAACTCACAAAAAGTATCATTTTATCAATCAGCATGATTTTTCTCTTTTGCAACTTCTTCTGGTCATGTACTTGATGCAATTACTGCATTGCTTATTATATCACATGGTGTAGCATGGGAATGGAGACTGTCATGTACCTAATTGGGAAGGAAATAAAAGTCATATGCATTTAGAGAGGAGTATAATATTACTGTGATTGTCATATGTGGTTTTCAAACTCTTAAGTTGAATGAGTCTCGCTTGTTAATACATAAATATGTCTGACTTGATCAGTGGGATTAAATGATAATGCAGACAACAGGTACGCTTGATCCAGTACTGTACAGCTGTTTTGAAAAGACTCAATAGATTTATGCTTATCTTTTCAAGCCCTACAATGTTATTTGCTACTTTGCAGAATAAGTATTGTTTTCTTTCCTTTTCTTATGTTTTTCTTTTAGATGAAAATTCTGGACCTAGCATTTTCTAGAAATGATCTTGGAATTCCTATCTCAAACACAATGGGATAACCTCTCACACTGTAGAATATGGAAATACTTTACTGGAAGAGGATGCTAAAGCTAAATCATAGCAGTGATGCATCACTAGTACAATGAGCTGAATTCATTTGTCATATGTCACTATGTTTCTTCTTTTCCAACTTGGTAATTAGATTCCCATCTATCTTTTTCTTATGTGCTTGCAAATTTTAAACAGTTGGAGGGAGAAGCTACTGCAAGAGCTATCCACTTGGCCAATTTTGTCAATACTCCCTTATATGTGGTTCATGTTATGAGCATTGATGCCATGGAGGAGATTGCCAAGGCCAGAAAAGCAGGTAACAGATTATGTCGTTTCCTTTAATTTTATTCTTAATGCCTTCAAGATATATTCCAGGATGACTATTTATGTTCTGCACCTAAGATGAAAGGTCAATATGGAGCTGGTTGATATGGGAATTCTTATTTCAAGGTAGCTTACCTAGTAGAAATTTATTCTCTAGCATTCATCTTATGAATGCAGGGCAAAGGGTCATTGGTGAACCTGTAGCTTCTGGGTTAATCCTTGATGATTCTTGGCTTTGGCATCCTGACTACACTACTGCTGCAAAGTAAGACCTAGTACATTTTCCATTCCATTCATTGTTTTTAAAATCTTCATATTTGCTGTGTCTGATAATTACTTTTATTTTCTTCTAGATATGTAATGAGCCCTCCAATAAGGACATCAGGACATGATAAGGCTCTTCAAGCTGCCCTTTCAACTGGTGTCTTGCAAGTAATGAATCTACTCTACTGTTATAATGGTGAACCTTCGTTTTTCATTACATACAAAGAGAGTGATATTTCAAAGAGAATGTGGGATTGATTAGACAGAAAGTAGAAAACTATAATCGGTTAAGAGAAATGCAGATTTATGGGTGCATGCACATAAGGTTACCAATTCCATACGAAGGGCATATACTCTCGCTTTTGTATCATATTATTGATTTGCACCATGCTTCTCACCTCGTCTGTCAAGAAAAATTAGAGAAAAGAACTAAGAATGACATGAAACACAGTTCTGTTGGTGGAGTTTTACATTTAGAAACTGTTTTGTTCTATTCTTTATGGCAGTATTATATTCTAACACTTGCTTACACTTGTTATTTTTTTTCTATCTATGTTTGTCTATCTGTCAATCGCTATGTGATTTTGGTTTTGGTTTGCATTTTATTCTAGCAAGCATACATGATATATTTCATACATCTCATGTTGATCAATTTATTGGTAATAAAGCTAGGATGTACCAAAAAAGAACATATCTAGTAATTTTTTCACTGCAATGCAGCTTGTTGGGACTGATCATTGCGCTTTTAACTCTACTCAAAAAGCTCTTGGTTCTGAAGACTTTAGAAAAATCCCAAATGGTGTCAATGGTAAGTTCTTGTGTTGGTAGCAGTTGCCTTGATGCAGCATTAGATGTTCATTACGAGATGGACATTGTCATTCTTATCAGACGTCAATTGTCACCATTAATTCCAGGTATAGAGGAAAGAATGCATCTAATATGGGATAAGATGGTGGTAAGCTGCAACACTGAGATGACTAATATCTACTTACATGGAATATTCCCCAAACTTTCATATGATATTTGCAAAAACTTGGCATTGTTACAGGAGTCTGGACAAATGACGGTTACTGATTATGTTCGAGTGACAAGCACCGAGTGGTATGTTATCAAAATGGTGATGTGCATAATGAAGTTGATAATAACAAAGCATTACATGTTTATATGTATTATTTAAATTTCTGCATATATTTGACAAAATTAATTTTCGATAAGAACCTTCGTTATCTAAATAAAACAATCGTTTGGTTGTTTGTGTATACATCAGGTGATGTTTTACAAATTTAGCATCATACTTTGTGCAGTGCCAAAGTATTCAACATTTACCCACGTAAAGGAGCTATACTGGAAGGATCTGATGCTGATATAATCATATTAAACCCCAACGCAAGCTTTAAGATAGCCGCTGCTTCTCACCACTCAAGATCTGATACAAATGTGTTTGAAGGGACGAAAGGAAAGGTAATCATTGTTGATCGTTGATCACTATATGTTAGTCAAACTGGGCGAGCATGATACTAAATGCAAAACTGTCAAGGACTTGTACCTCGTAATATTGATAGGATCCAAATGGAGTTTCACATTTCAAGTATTTTCTTAGTCCTGGAATCTTTACAACAGAGTCCCAATGTGTTGCTGACTTGCTGTTAAATCACTGCTGCAGGGAAAAGTTGAAGTCACTATTTCACAGGGAAGGGTGGTTTATGAAGATGGTAAACTGAAGGTTACCCCTGGCTCTGGCAGGTACATAAGAATGCCACCTTTTGGCTATCTTTTCGACGGCATAGAGAAGTCAGATGCTGCATATCTTGCTTCTCTTAATGCTCCAATCCAACGCACAAAATCTGCAGCTTGAGGTTAAATGGTAATGTACTTTAGAATTAGCTTGTAAAAAACAAAATAAGTGATAGAAACGATGAACAAAAATACGACTTCAGAAAAAGATAGATTCTGAATTGGGTAGTTGCGACAAATTCAGTTCTACAATAACAGAAAAAGTTCATCATCAGTTGTGATTTTTATAAGTTCAGAAATTTGATTTGCATGTAGGTGCACATTGTTCTTCTCCTCAAATAGTTTGCAGCACTAAAGGAACAGTTTTACTACAACATAATCTTGCTTTAACTATAACAAACTTATCCACAGAACCTTTAGTCGAGTATAAACAATCTGAACTATGCATCTAGTGGTAATCTTCTTAGGTCATTGTGATGCTTCGTTTTGTTCTTTTGTTTGTTTTTTGTTTTTTATATATACTTGTCATGGTTGCAATGTCTGAATTTAAATGACAACGGAAAGTTCGGAATATCTGATAGATGTTCCTGATTCGTTTGCATATTCATCGCTGATCAGAAGAAACTGATTTAATGTTACTATTTTTTATCTGTTGTGGAGGGTGTGCAAAATTCTCTTTTTGTTTCTGCCTGTAGAGATGGTACAGAAGTGGACTTTTAGTTGATAATTCACCACAATCTCGAAAGAGATGATGCAAAGCTTACACGTTTAGATACACCACAATCTCATAAGAGGTGATGCAAAGCTTTACATGTTTAGATACACCTGTATAGATGATGCGGAAATGGAACTTTTAGCTGATAATTCACCACATTTTTCTCATTATTTTTTATTCATTTCTTGGATATCCTTAAGCCTTCCATTGTGTTAGAATTGCTGTCCTCCCGAAGGAGAGTCTCCTAAAAATCAGTGTCCTAAAACTTTATGCAATATTGTTTACAAATTTCTTAACTACTCATATAAAGCTCTTCTTATGCAATTTAATCTTTTTTTTTATCTCAAGTAAATATATCACCATTACCCAGGCGTTGTTGACCCATGACACTGTGTGGGAAGAATCCAACATGAGATGGATTGGCAATGAACTTGATGCATTGCTAAAACCAAAATAATGAGAAGCATGAATTGAGCCCCTTGCTATAATCCAGGATATCATTGTGCCCTCTATTTCTCATTGCAGAAATAACATTGTATGATCTAATCTTCTCATTATTTAGGTTTTAGCAGTGGACCAAGTTCGTGCTTGTCCAAATCATGATGGATTGGCAATTGACCAGCCATGGGCTAAACAACTGCAGTTCCCCGTGACCACCGCCTCTTTTGTTTGTATCAAGTGAACATCATATGCCTACGGTACGTAATCAATTTCTTTTCCTTTCCTTTCCTTATCTGTGACGACGGTAAAACCGAGGGCACCAGTATTTGTCGAATATATATGGGTGGACCATGGCGGATCCGATACATGCTATGCCCTCATTTGTTTTATGCATACGTATATTATCCATGTCCAAAGACATAACAATCTGATCCAGTAGTTGGGAGGGCAAGAGAGAGAGAGAGAGGATGACAATGGTTGCTAAGAGAGTGGTGTTGTTTCAGGTAGCAGCGACCTTGTTGTTAGCATCAGCTGTTGCAGCAGTTGCAGCAGCAGCAATATCGAAGCCAGGATGCCCGAGCAAGTGCGGCGAAGTCGACATCCCCTACCCGTTCGGCTTCGGGACTGACTGCTCCATGGAAGGCTTCGACATCACTTGCAATCACACCACCGATCCTCCAAAACCTTTCATAGCTGTAGGAAACATCGAAATCCTCAACATCTCCTTGGTTGATCACGAGTTAAGCGTGCACATCTACATGGTTGGTCAGTGCTACGAGCAATCTGGTAATTACTCAACGACAAGCCTGGACCTGCCATTCTTGTTCTCGGCCACCAGCAACAAGTTCACCGTCGTCGGTTGCTCCACTCTCGCCTACGTCGTAGGCCAAAACGTGAAAGGCAGCACTTACGCGAGCGGCTGCGTGTCCTACTGCGACGACGCCGGTGGCGTTTCGGATGGGCCGGGTTGCGATGGCATGGGTTGCTGCCAAACTTCCATACCCAAGTCGCTCATCAGTTTTACCGCCTACTTCAGTGATTCCTTAAACAACAGTCAGGTGGCGAGCTTCAGTCCCTGTAGCTATGCCTTCGTAGCCGATCAAGATTGGTTCCGCTTCAATAAATCCACCCTCTTCCCTGATTTCGGCGACGAGACCAAAAACCTCGTTCCTGTGGTGCTGGACTGGGCGATGCGCAACCAGTCGTCGTGCCGGGATGCTGAAGCTGACTACCCTAACTACGCCTGCCGCAGCGCTAACAGCGACTGCTTCAATTCCACCAATGGCCCCGGGTACTTATGCAAGTGTTCCCAAGGATACACAGGCAATCCCTATCTCGAGGGTGGATGCCAAGGTACTCCCCGCCCATCTCTTCCCATATGCTCGATTACACCTTCCTTCCATTTCTGATGGTCGAATCAACGCAGATATCGACGAGTGCAAACTTCCTCATGATTATCCATGCTTCGGAGATTGCAGGAATATACCAGGAGGCTACCACTGCTCATGCCCTCTGGGCACGCATGGTAATGCCAGCAAAGACAATTGTACCGACATCTCATCCAAATTTCCACTACCGGCACGGCTGGCTATAGGTAAATTAAACCTTCGGTCTTTCTTACTTTATTGTCCTTCTACGACTTCTCCTAATCTCCAGCTGCCATGACAACACTCTTTTTGGCGGACATATGTCGCAATGTCTCTTCGAGTTGCCTACACGCCGGCTGATGCACTATTATACGTTAAAACTATAGAAGAATGGATGAAAACCGTGTGTCGCTTTTCGTTATTTGAGCTAATTCTCGCGACGCGCATGCGTTGTGCAGGTTTCAGCGTGATCTTTGTGGTATTAGTTGCCCTGATTTCTAGTGTAATCATATGTACCCAAAAGTTGAAACACAAACGAGAAAGAGACACTTTCTTCAAGAAAAATGGGGGATTCAAGTTGTACGAAGAAATCCTATCGAAAAAGGTGGACACCGTTCAAGTATTCACCGAGGAGGAGCTACAACGAGCCACAGACAACTTCGACGACAAACGAATCATCGGCTGCGGTGGGTACGGCATGGTGTACCGGGGAATCTTGGACAACCAACGAACGGTGGCGATAAAGAAGTCCAAGAAGGTCGACGAGCGACAGAAGGACGAGTTCGTCAACGAGATCATCGTTCTTTCTCAGATCAACCACCGGCATATAGTAAGGCTACTGGGCTGTTGCTTGGAGCTGGATGTTCCCATGCTGGTCTACGAGTACATCTCCAACGGCAGCCTGTTCGACGTGCTCCACCCTGAGCACTCCACCTCGCCCCTCCCCTTGCAAGCTCGCCTAACGATCGCTGAGCAGGCCGCGGAAGCGCTCGCCTACTTGCACTCCGCGACCAACCGGTCCATCATTCACGGGGACGTCAAGTCCCACAACATACTACTGGACGACGACCTCTCCGCCAAAGTGTCCGACTTCGGAGCGTCTCAGCTCGTCCCCATGGACGAAGACGAGTTCATCATGTTCGTGCAGGGAACGTTAGGTTACTTGGACCCCGAGTGCATGCAGACCCGCCGGCTGACGGATAGAAGCGACGTGTACAGCTTCGGGGTCGTCCTCCTGGAGCTGATCACAGGCAAGAAGGCGATCTACGCCGACGATGCTTGGGAAAAGAGGAGCCTGGCGACAAGTTTCCTCGTGATGATGAAGGAGCAGAGGCTGAGGGACATACTGGATGACAGAATGATCGGGGAAGGGGGAGAGCGGTTGCTGGGGGAGGTTGCGGCCATTGCCAAGGAGTGCCTGAGCGTGAAGGGAGAAGAGCGGCCCTCCATGAAGGAAGTAGCAGAGCGACTGCATTCTTTGAGAAGGTTAAGGCTGCAACCGAGGGAGGAATATTATCCGGGAGAGATCGAAATGGTAAAAGCTGAAGAGACAAGAAGATGCACGGAGACGGATACCAGCGGTTATCATATCATGGATAGCAGCACGCTGCTGAACAACGTCGACGCCGGGAGATGACGAAGTTGCTTCCTCCATCTCCTCCGACGAGCCATAGTGTTTTCATTTGATTCATTTACATGTGTTTTTATTCAGAAAACACTATAAGGCTATTGAAAAATACTATAAGTGATATCAAATTATGTCTCTTTGGTTGTCATTGCTCCTAGACTATTATAATATTATA
>LVTN01000264.1:83525-96052 GCA_001649415.1 Musa itinerans | reverse complement strand
ACTTTATATCATTCATAGACGATTACTCTAGATATGGATACATATACCTAATACATGAAAAAATTTAGTCTTTGGATGTGTTTAAATCATTTAAAGCTAAAGTTGAAAATCAACTTAGTAAAAGGATAAAAAGTGTTAGATCTGACCGTGGAGGGGAATATTACGACAGAAATGATGGCTCAGGTGAATAACGTCCAGGACCATTTGTTCTATACCTAAATGAGTGTGGAATTATCACTTAGTATATAATGCCAAGGTCACATAGCATGAATGATATAGCTGAAAGACGAAACCACACACTTAAGGACATGGTACGAAGTATCATTTCTCAATCTACTTTGCTAGAGTCACTCTAGGGGGAAGCAATAAAGACTGCAACTTACATTCTTTATAGAATACCAACTAAAGCAACACGAACTTTGGATTGGGAGAAAACATAGTTTAAAGCACTTTCGTATATGGGGTTATCTAACTGAGGCAAGGCCTTACAAGCCTAATGAAAAGAAATTAGAACCTAGAATAATGAGTAGTTACTTTATTGGTTATTCTGAGCGATTTAAGAGGTATAAATTTTATTATCACAAATCAAAAAATATTTTTGAGATGGGTATTACTACATTCTTTGAGGATATTGAGTTTGGGGGGAGAAATAAAGTTAGACTTTACCTTTAAGAAAGAATTGATTCAGTTTAATCCAATTCATATAGTTGTCATTTATGTGACAAATTCAATACCTCAAAAGGATATAGTCATTTTAGCTCTCATATAATATAAGGAAATTGTTCATGAGGAACAAACTCAACATCCACAAGCACTTTTGCGATAATCCACTAGGGTAAGGAGAAGTGTCATTTCGGATGATTATATGGTATTTCTCTAGGAACATGAAAAAAATAGTGGTATGATGGAAGATGATCCAATCAACTACCGTCAAGCCATGGAGGATTCCAATTCGGATAAGTGGATCCAAGCAATGAATTAAGAGTATAAGTTCATGCAAGACAATAAAGTTTGAGAACTTGTCTCATTACTATAAGGTGTGAAACCCATTGGTTATAAATAGATTTTTAAAACTAAAAAATATTCTAATGATAATGTGGAGAGATATAAGGCACGTCTTGTGGCATAGGGTTATACTCAAAAGGAAGTGATTGACTTTAAAAAGACATTCTCTCTGATTTCAACAAATGACTCTTTTAGGACAATTATGGCTCTAGCCATATATTTTGATTTAGAGCTTCATCGGATGGATGCCAAAACAGTGTTTCTCAATGGAAATATTGATGAAATAATTTATAAAGTATAACCAGAATACTATGTATCAGGAGACCCAAAGAAAATGGTATATAAATTGATAAAATCCATTTATGGGCTAAAACAAGCATCCCATTAGTGATATCACAAATTTCATCAAGGAATTGTCTCATTTGGTTTTGAGATAAATGTTGTTGATGATTGCATGTATCATAAGTTCAGTGAGAGCAAATTCATTTTTTTCATATTGTATATGGATGACATTCTTTTTGCCACAAATGATATAGGTATAATATACGAAACTAATATATTTCTATCTAAAAATTTTGAGATGAAAGATCTTGATGACACCTCTTTTGTAATAAGAATCCAGATACACCGAGATAGATCTCGGGGTATTCTAGGATTATCATAAAGGAACTATATCGATAAAGTATTCAAAAGGTTTGGCATGCAGGATTGTAAATCAGGAGATACCCATGTTGCAAAGAGAGATAAGTTCAATCTCAATCGGTGCCCTAAAGAAAATCTAGAAACTCAAGAAATGCAGAAGATTCCTTATGCATCAGCTGTAGGGAGTCTAATGTATGCACAGATTTGTACACGTCCGGAGATAGCGTACATTGTTGGAGTGTTAGGCAGATACTTAAGCAATCCTGTAATGGATCATTGGAAGGTAGTTAAAAGAGTCATAAGATATTTAAAGAGGATAAAAGATCATATGCTCATATATAGGAGATCAGACTATTTAGAGATCATTGGGTATTCTAACTCTGATTTTGCTGGATGCTAAGATAGTAGGAAATCCACTTTATGCTTCATTTATATGTTGGTTGGTGGGGTGATTTCGTGATGTAGTGCTAAGCAATCTCTTATTACTTCTTCCACCCTAATAGCAAAATTTGTAGCATGTTTTGAGGTGTCCAATCATGGAATTTGGCTGAGAAATTTTGTCATAGGGCTAAAAATAGTACAAGGGATTGAAAGACCATTAAAGATATACTATAACAATAAATCAATTGTTTTATACTCGAATAACAATAGGAACTTGAATAAGTCAAAGCACATTGACATCAAGTTCCTAGTTATGAAAGAAAGAGTACAAAATAGATAAATTTTCATAAAATACTTAGGGACAAACTTTATGTTGGCATATCATCTCACAAAAGGTATATCACCCAAGGTCTTTCATGAGTATACTACTCATATGGGTATATTAGAATTTAAGGAAACTTCAATTTAGTGGGAGTTTGTCATATGTTTGTTGTATGTACTATGCTAAGTTCTATATTTATATAGATATTTTCTGATCAGAAATAAAAATATACTTTATACATTATGACAATTTAATTTATTAATGATCTCATAAAGATAAAGTTAGACCATTCGAGTTCGCATACGTAGGATATCTGACATAATAGAATAGAGGGCTTGGATGTCCACTCCATAATCGAGTTATGTAAAGATGGAGGTCGGATGGGGTCCCCGATGTGGAAGCTTCGAGTAAAAAGCAACTGATCTTGATTTCTGTGACTTGATGGACTTTTTATATTGAGTTTAACCTAAGAAAATATTCCATAATACAAGTAAAATATTTCTTCAAAATTTTAGTTAATGATGCTACTAGGTGTCAAGCCATGATAAAGGTAAATATGTCTCCTATCATTTGTTCTCTCAAAAGCATACTTCATAAACTCTCCCAAAGGAATTTAGAAGTACAACCAAGAAATAGTTTAGCACATCTTTGATTAATGTGTTGGGTACTCCTAAGGTCTAACTTAGCGATGAGTATTGGCCTATCTTGACATGTGGCCTAAGAAGGGCGTATTGATGCATTTTAGATGTTTAGCCTAAAAAAGATGATCGAACATATTTTTGATGTTTATACTACGAAGAATGTATTGAATATATTTTTTATTCTTAGTCCGAGAAGAGTGTGTCAAGCATTTTTTTTATGTTTAGCATGAGAATAGCGCATAAGGCATGTTTTTGGGGCTTTTGAAAATTTATAAAGTGTTACGTTGGTTTGAGAATATTGAGTGAAAAAATTAAAAGAGAAATATGATAGGACTTTTGAAAAGTAAAGCGGTGGTACATAGCCACCCCTCCTCCCATGCATAGTTGTGGGGCTCACTTTAATCTAGAGCACTCACTTATCATATTCGAGCCTTATATCCCCACTTCTTTACCTCTTCGACATCAAAAGCATCATCTCAAATTTCCTCCACTAACAAGTCAAGGAAATATCTCATCATTTGAGTCTTGCTCCCTTAGTCAACACTTGGTCGAGGGGATCAAAGTCCTCTCTAAGGACGGAATGGAGTGTATTGTCCTCCTCATCGATGGAGGCACTTAAGATAGATTTGAAGGTAATCAAGGATCTTTAGATTATGAAAAATACTTATGATTAGGATTCTATTATGACTCAGAATATGGAGTGCTTGTGCATCAATTATTCTATCCTAGACCAGTACCAAATATAAGTACCTACATCGACTTGCTAGAATCAAACTTATGTTTTACCTCCACCCGTTAGTAGTGGTATTCCTTGGCCAATGGAGAATATTGTCATCTCAAATGGGTCTAACTCATGACACAATCTTATTATCTTCATTAGGGAATATTGCTATGCCAATATTGATTATAATAAACTTTCTTGAATTAATCATAAAAATATACTTGGTTGGGTTGAGGTACATCTTGAATCTTCTTAACATTTTGAAATAATTCAGTCGATTAGTTAGAAGCCGGTCAGTAGTTTTGCTTTTCACAATTATATTATTCAAAAAGGATTTAACATTTCATCTCATTTGATCCTTGAATATTCTATTCATTATTTTTGGTATGTTGATTTGAACATTTTTCAGATAGAATAGCATGATTTAATAACAATACCTTCTTGAGCCAATGTCATCCTTATCTAGTTGTAGCTCACAAAAGTAGGGTTAAGGTCCATTTTTAACCCCTATGATTTTCGTCATGGAACACTTATACCCTTATGGTTTATTCGTGTCTAAAATAACCCATACATTTTAAAAAACATAGCATATAAGTCCCTTTTGTTAAGTCTAAGTTAATAGACATTAGAGTATGCTTACATGATATGATGACTCACAACAAAACTATTAATATAATGATATGTGTAATTTAAGTTTTAAAAAAGGGTTAGGTCTATTTTAGCCGCTATAGTTTTAGTCATAGACCACTTAAGCTCTTATGGTTTATTCATATTTAAAATAACCCCTATATTTTTAAAAATATAGCATATAAGATCCTTTCGTCAAGTTTGAATTAATAGATATTATAGTCTGCTTACGTAATATGCTGACTTATAATAAACTATTAATATAATAATACATATTATTTAAGTTTAAAAAAAAATTAAGACCACTATCGTAGGAGGAGGTTGCTAATCATAGGTGTCATGCAAGTTAATCATGTGAGGGATGGCACGTGTGACATGATACGCACTCTTTTTGTTTATTATTATTATAATATTTTCTTACTTGATTAAATTATATATATATATAATTGGATCGTAATAATATCATGATAATGAGATCGATTCACCTTTAAACATAGACCCTAAATAATCTTGGTCATAGGTTACTTGAGAGAGACAACGAGATAGCCGAACAAAGTGGTGTACTATATATCCGTCCATATGATGGAGACGGCTAGTCTCAGAGCTGCTCATAAGGGGACACTTTGGATACAGTGTAGGTGCTTATTAGAGTATAAGTTCACTGATTAATCTGCTTACGGAATGCTAAATGATATCTGGTCCAATGATTTCGTCATCTCAGTAATATATCTCGTCCTTAGACTTGAGACATCAAGGATGTCTTATATGAGTACTCCACTCTTTGATATCAAACTTGTAGGTCTAGAAGTTTTAGATCTAATATAATTGGTTATCAAGAGTGGCAGCCAATCTTACAATGGCTATTAAGTGTTTATAAAGGATCATCCGCTCTTGTTATCATGAGAGGAATATCCCATGTATTCTTGCTTAGACAAATCTCTAGCTAGGGTCATTCGGATTGAGAGAGAAAGAGTTCTTCAGAAGAATCCGATTAGAGCAAGACTCAAGTGAAAATCATATGACCCTGACAGCACCATGCCCGGTATACGATCTTTGGAGCATTAAATGGATGAGGGACTTTAAATATACGATAACTAAGGACATATAAGTCCAAAAGATTGGATTCTTCTGTATCTTTAGGGACTACGACGTAGTGGCCTACTACGTCTATAGTCAATGAGTCGTATGAATTATTATAGAGATAATGATTCACTGAGCTAGAAGGAGTTCTGACATGTGTAACTCATAGTCAATTCGATATTGGGCCTAGAGAGTCATACACATATGGTAGGTGTTGCGATGAATAGAGGTTCATATATGAGATTTTCATTGGAGCCTCTATCTTATTGGATATATAATAAGCCTCTGAATTGTTGGATCCTATATATGAGATCGAATAATAGCCAATGAGAGATTATTGGTTAGAGACCCACTAATATAAGAGACTTAGATAGTTAGATGGAGATCCAGTACCCAATATGACAAGATCCATTATGGTTAAATTGATAATGAGCCTCTATAAATATGAGGGAATAAAAGGGCCATAAGCTAGGCCTTTTTGGTTACCACATCCTATTCTCCTCTCCCCTTCTACTTCTCAACTAACAGCCCACATTTAGGGGCATGTGGAGATTTGGACAGTAATTTGAAGAGTATCTTCGTAGCCCTTGTCATGTGGGTCACCGCTAGAAAGGAGAATAGTTGACCTCTTTCATTCTCTCTCACAGATCTAGGTAACTCAAATTTTCTTGTACATATAGTTTTTTTCGATTTCGCGAGTTTTTACACATCAATCTTTGCACAATGATGAAACCTTTTTAGAGAAACTTGATATTTTTATTTTTGTTCTTCCATTGCACATGTGATATCGCCCCAAGATTTCCCTATAGTAGTATCAGAGCGAGGTTGTTCGTGCGAAAATTGGATTTTAAATTACGTGTGTTTTATCTTAGAAAAGCTTTTGACATCAAAATAATTAATGCAAAGGCAAGAAAGAGCAGCAATTATTGTTGCCTTCGTAAAGTGGCCAAAGCCTACTTACAGCCTTGGCCATCTAAACGCAGGTAGCAGATGACTTGCCTATAGCAGGCGACACATACGAGCTAGGTGCCCACAAGCAGGTCGCCTGCAACGGCGACCACAATGGCGGCTCTCGTGGGTGAGCTGCTTGTGGGGGGCTACACTCACTCACAAGCACAACACTCGCTGCCCCCGTGGGCTATTGTGGTCACAACACAACAGTAGGGAAGGGCATTAGAATTTTTTGAAAAAAGAATAATTTTGCCCTTCTAAATTTTAAAATTTTCATGGTCTATCCTTTTTGTTGGGAAATCTAAGGGCAACATTACATATGCAGGGAAAAAACATAAAACAAAAACCCCAAAATTTCCCAATATGTGTTCGTCGTCATGCGTAGATTGGTGCATAAAACTTGTAAAATAGAAAACCACATGTGAGATAGTTGTGTTACCCAAGGAGATCGTATATCCATAAATCCATATAGATCTATTGGAGAATATGAACGAGGTCAAGCATCCTCCTCTCTAGCGGTGATCCATACGGTAGGGCTATGACGATACTCTTCCAATCTCTATGCCTGCTATTTAAGGAGGAGAAGGGGAGGAGAATAAGAGAAGCAACCCAAAAAGGCTCTAGCCTATGAACCATTAGTTCTCTCCTATTTATAGAGCTCCCCTGTCAATTTAACCATAATGGATCTTGTCCTACTAGGTGTTGGATCTCCATCCAACTACCTAAGTATCTTAGATTAGTAGATCTCTATCCAATAATCTCTCATTGAATCTTATTGGATCTCATTCATAGGATCCAATATTTCATGGACTTATTGGATATCCAATAAGATAGGAGCTCCGACAGATATCTTATATCTGAATCTCTACTCATCGCAACGCCTACTATATGTGTGTGACCTTCTAGGCCTAATATTGAGCTAGCCATGAGTCATACTTGTCAGAACTCTTTCTAGCTAAGTAAAATATTATCTCTATAATAATTCACTCGACTCATCAACTGCGGACGTACTAGGCCACTACGTCGCAGTCCCCAAACGATATAACCTTCAGCAACTTTTGAATCATTCCCTCATGGATATGACCTAGCCTACAATGCCACAGGTATACACTGTTCACCTCATCTCATTTCCTCTTGGATGCAATATTTCTCTCGTGATAATCTTATCATCTAATAATATTAAATAATCATTGTTCTCAAAAACTAATTTATATCAATTAACTATCAAATATGAAATGAAAATAATATTTTTAATAATAGAAAGAATAAAATAACATGCATCTAATGCAATAATAACTCCACCAGGCAGATGTAGGGTGACCTTGCCGACAGCCACTATAGCAACTTTTGCTCCATTGCTCATCTTGAAGTTCATCTCACCTCTAACTAATCTCCTAGGTCTTGCCAACACCTGTAACCAATTACAGATGTGATAAGTATTGCCGGTATCCAATACTCATGTGTTATTATAAGAATCTGACAAATTGAGACAGATTATGAATGTACCTTAAAGCTTCTCCAAACTTATGTTTCATCTCCTCTTCTAGTGTCTGCCTTTGCTATAGTGGAAGCACTAGCCTTTGTCTTTTATCGGGTTATTCTTAACAACCTTTACTTTACCCGGTCTACCCATGTCCTTGCTTTTCTTAAGAGACTTGTTTGCCTTCCTTTCCTTTCTGTTCTCACTAGCATAGAGAACTGGCTTCTCTTTCTTGATAGTGCTCTCAGCCTCTCTCAATATATTAAGAAGCTCGAGGAGAGTCACCTCTAGCTTATTCATATTAAAATTCATATTGAAGCATAAGATATACACACAAGTTATCCTCTATGACCATTTCTAAACTTATAAGTTTTTCTATCCAGTCAATCATCTTAAGGACATGGTTCTGAATTGGTGTCCCCTCAATTATCCTATCATGGAAGAGACTCTTGGATATCTCATATTGTTGAGTCCTTCCTTATTTCTCAAACAATTTATAGACATATAGGAGAATGGAGAATGGATCTGACATCCATCTTTTCATTTTGTCTCTGTAACTCAAGAGTCATAGAGTCCAACATGTAATACTGAGCAAGAGTGTAGTCATTTATGTGCTTCACATAGCGAGCGATCTTATCCTCGCTTGCCCCTTCCTCGAGCGTAGGCATCACTATATCAAAGATATACATAATTTTATTTACCATGAAAACGATTCTCAGGTTACGGAGCTAATCCGTATAATTTGGACCAATGAGGTGATTGACATCAAGTATGCCATATAAGAGATTTGAAAATGATATTTTTTGAAAATAAATATGTAGCAGAAATAAATAACATGCAGACTTTGCAAAAAGTAAACAATCAAGATAATGACTTCTATCTTAATCTACTTCTACTATTTTCTCGCGAAACACATAACTCCCTCCGGTATGTGAATCGGAGACCCCTGGCGGATCTCTAGTGGGGATCGAGATTCAATTCGCATCTTAACATAACCTCGAGTGACTTGACCAATCATGCTAAGCCTTAAAAGATAGGCAACTCTTGCCGATTATAACTCTTTGTGATTCCCATCCTATTCGGCCTCTAAACCACCATAGTCTCGAGGGACTCGACCAACCATGATGTTTGGTTAAATCTTCACCATGGTTACAAGATGATTCTGATTCGATGATATGCCTTTGAGAGACTCGACTAATGGTACCATGTCTTTAGGTCACCGTTAACATCTATATATTATGGGCAAGATATCAAATCACGATATAAGTGAGCCTCGAGGGACTCGGCAACTCAACATATGTTGGGAATCGATTTCTTCTTATAACGATGGAAGGCCACGTGGGTTAATCTAATTGCCTTATGTTTACTGAGTTAATATTATCGAAAGAGGAGATTTTGATTTAATCTACTATGACGTGTCGCACACATACATATTTACTATATATCTACATCGTATATACACACACAAACACACACACACAATGGTCTACTATGAAGTGTCACACACATACATATTTAAAATATATATACATCGTATCACACACACACATACAAGCAATCACATCAGATGATCATGGACTACAACCTAATGTGATCAAGCCCGAGCTAGTAGGCTCAATCACTTACATCATGATCTATATGTGCTTCGGTACATATCCATACCTTATGATCGTCTATCTCAACCTCATGGGTCCCACTATCACCTCATGATCCCACTGCGTCTCCTCGTGTAATTATAATATAATCATAAGCATGCATGCCCGATAATGAATGAGAAAAAAATAAAGGCTCGCGGGCCCTAATAATAATAATCACAATACACACATACATCACATCATATGGTCCATGATCATCCGTCCAAATCACATCATATGTATATATCATTATATAGGACTATTAGAGAATAATAATATTAATTAATTAAATTTTTTAATTGATCATTTTGTAGCCATTTTGGGATACCCTACCCTAGGGTGCCCCATGCAGCCAGGAAACCCTAACTACCAAGGTTACCCTTGTGCCTAGGAAACCCTGACCGTAGGACAGCCTTGGGCGGCCATGGATCCCTAGCCCCCAAGGTTACCTATACAGTTAGGAAACCCTGGTTACAGGGTAAGCATGGGCGACTAAAAAACCCTAGCCACCAATTTGCCCCATGCAGCCAGGAGTCGTGGCCGCTAGAGCAACCCCTGCAGCCAAATAACCCTAGCCGCTAGGAGTGCCCCTTGTAGCTAGGAAACATGGTTGTAGGGGTTGCCATGCTGCAGGTCGAGAGCACTCTTGCTGCTCTCAACATTGCTACTTTTGGCTAGGCCGAGAGCAGCAAGCTATGCTCTCGACCAAGGCTACAAGCAGCCTTCGGCCAAAATTATAGGGCATCAACAGTTGCTGCCCTTTCTCCCTTGTTCTACGATAATAATTTTAAAAATAAAATATTGATCTAAAACACCTTTTAGCAAGGAGAAGATGTGCAGTCCATATCTTAAAACTATAATAAAAATCATAGAAATCGTGCAAAAATAATTATACGTGAACATAATACACGTAGTTTAAAAAATAATCTTTTGCACAAACAACTTGGCTCTGATATCACTATTGAGAAATCTGAGTCGACATCATATACGTATAGAGGAATAGAAAACAAAAATAATATATTTTCATAAAAAAATTAGTCTCTTGTCGTTGTGCAAAGATTGGAGTGCAAAAACCCACAAAACCAAAAAACTGCATGTATACGAAGATTGTGTTAATTGTTCTCCTCTCTAGCGGTAATCTACATGGCAAGGGCTGCAAAGATGTTCCTTAAATCTCCTCGCTGCGCGCACCATGCAATCAAGAAGGGGGCGACCCTTCTTGCTATCCACGCGTCCCAAATATGGGCTACAAGTTAAAGAGGAGAGGAGCGAGGAGAATATGAGGTGACAGCCAAAAGAGGTCTGGCCTATAACCCTTTAGTTCTCTCCTATTTATAGAGGCCCTCTATCCGCTTAACCATAATGGATCCTATCTTATTAGGTACTGGATCTTCATCCAACTACCCAAGCCTTTTAGATTAGTGGATCTCTATCTAATAATCTCTCATGGGCTCTTATTGGATCTCATCTATAGGATCTAATAATTCAGGGGCTTACTAAATATCCAATAAGATAGAAGCTCCAATATATATCTCATATTCAAACATCTACTCGTCATAACACCTACCATATGTGTGTGACCCTCTAGGGCTAATATCAAACTGGTCATGAGTTATACATATTAGAACTCTTTCTGGCTTAGTGAGTTATTATCTCCATAATAATTCACTTGACTCGTCAATTACGGGTATACTAGGCTACTACGTCGTAGTCCATAGACGATATAGGGGAATCCAATCAATTGAACATGTTTATCCTTAGTTACATGTATCTATAGTCTATCCATTTAATATCCCAGATATTGTATACTGGGCATAGTGCTATTAGGCCCATATGGTTTCTACTCGAGTCTTGCTCTAATCGGATTCTCCCGGAGAACTCTTTCTCTCTTAATCTGAATGACTCTGGCTAGGAATTTACATGAGCAAGAACACATTAGATATTTCTCCTATAACACCAAGAGTGAATGATCCTCTATCGACACACAATTATTTTCGTAAGGTTAGTTGTCACTCTCGATAACCGACTGTGCTAGATTTAGAACTTCCAGGTCTATAAGTCTGGTATCAAAGAGTAGAGTACTCATACAAGATATCCTTGGTATCTCAAGTCTAAGAATCAGATATATCATTGGAACAATAGAATCACTGTTTGACAATGAGAATCATCAATCATCCAACAATGCATGAGCAGATCAATTAGTGAACTCATTCTCTAATGAGCACCTACGCAGTATCCCTAGTGTCCCTACACGAGCAACTATGAGACCAGCCACCTCTATCATGTGGACGGGTTGTATAATACACCAGTCTATCCAGTTATCTTGATGTCCCTCTCGAGTGACATATGATCGGGATTATTTAGGGTCTGTGCTTAAAGGTAAATCAATCTCATTATCGTGATCTCATTATGAACTAATTCTCATTATATAGATTCACGGACATCATAATATATGCAACTTGTAAGATAAGGTAATAAAATTGTTGAATCTCATATTTTGCAAGAAACCTAACGTTCCCTGCACGAACATGATGAACTCGTCTTCGTCCATGGGGACGAGCTGAGACGCTCCGAAGTCGGACACTTTGGCGGAGAGGTCGTCGTCCAGTAGTATGTTGAGGGACTTGACGTCCCCGTGAATGATGGACCGGTTGGTCGCCGAGTGCAAGTAGGCGAGCGCTTCCGCGGCCTGCTCAGCGATCGTTAGGCGAGCTTGCAAGGGGAGGGGCGAGGCGTAGTGCTCAGGGTGGAGCACGCCGAACAGGCTGCCGTTGGAGATGTACTCGTAGACCAGCATGGGGACATCCAGCTCCAAGCAGCAGCCCAGTAACCTTACTATATGCCGGTGGTTGACCTGAGAAAGAACGATGATCTCGTTGATGAACTCGTCCTTCTGCCGCTCGTCGACCTTCTTGGACTTCTTTATCGCCACTATTCGATGGTCGTCCAAGATTCCCCGGTACACCATGCCGAACCCGCCGCAGCCGATGACTCTTTTGTCGGCGAAGTTGTCTGTGGCTCGTTGTAGCTCCTCCTCGGTGAA
>LVTN01000264.1:2476-71775 GCA_001649415.1 Musa itinerans | reverse complement strand
TTCTCTACTTCTTTTGCCCCCAAATAATGGCACGCAGATGAGGTAAGTCTTCTTCTTGGGCACGCCTTTACGTGGACTCCTCGTGAAACATCGAGGCGGCTCTGTTCCGAGAATAATCTAATCCAATAAAGTTTTGACACGTAAGCAACATAGTCGTCGGACCAACTCAGCACTCCTCAAGTCGGTCGAGTTCGAGGAACCTAACGTAGGTCGACATCTCGATACATCTCACAAGCCCATGTAGCTGAAGTGGACGCTGCCTTCCTCAGCGAGACGCAAATTTGCGAAGGTGACGTCGATACTACCGTAATCGACATGGATGTGATGGCGTTTCCATATAAAAAAGTTTAACCGTACATCAATTTCCGATCTTGCGATGCCGTTTCTCACGAAAGATGGAGACCGAGCCAACAACAGCTTCCGCTGTAGCTGTCGGAATCGGGCCCCACCATGCACTAGCACGCAAGTGACAAAAGGGGTTGGTGACTGCTGCCGCGAGGACTCGTCCTTGATCGGACAGTTCTGACCAGAATATTAACACGTTGTTAGAAAGAAAATACTCATCGCTCGTAAATTTTAATCTAATTAATCCTTCACTTACTTAAATTTGACTCAACATAATAAATAAAATATGTGATCATGCTAAACCGCCATTAATACGGTTCGCATGATCGAGACAACGTGAGCTGCAGCCCACATCATTCTCCCGAACGCGATCAAAGGTGATCCACGCCAGCGGGACCGCGATCGAGGCGGTGAGATCCGGTCACCGCGTCCGTGAGCTGATCACCGCCGCAAAGGAAATAACAGTTGGTGACGGTCGTTTCACACCGAGTCAAGAACGGTTTCGTATCGCCCGTTACGCGCGCGTTATATCGAGGGCGTCGGCCGTGCGCCACGAATCGTTCGAACGGCCGTGCGCCACGAAGATTTGTCGATGTCGCCCTCCTTCCCTCCCTCTCTTTATTCTTCTGTTCTTGTTCGTCGCGACGCGGCCCGATCTTTCCTTTTTCTTGGCAACGAGATGAGGATCGAGTCTTGATCTGTTCTTTCCTTTTGCCCCGGTTCGGAGAGGCAAAGGTTTGTCAGTGTCGCCCTTCTCCTCTCTGTACTCTTGTGTTCTTGCTCGTGGCGAGTTAAAGATTTGTGTCGCCGTTCCTCTCTCTGTCACTTTTCTCGTTCGTCGCCATTCCTCTCTCGGTCTTTTGCCCTTTCTTCTTGGCAACGAGATGAAAGCGAATCTTTTTCTGTTCTTCCCTTCTTCCCCGGCTCGGAAAGACATAAGAGGCAAAGGTTTGCCAATGTCCCGCCTTCCTCCTTTCTTGTTCCTCTCTGTCTTTTGCTTGCTCATCGATCGTTTTCTTGACAACCAACGATGGCTGCTTTGCACGGGAGAGAGGAATAGAAATGGTATCGGGATAGCCCGTTACATTCGCTATCGTGTCGGGGATTCTAAGAACAAGAAGACAACCGTCTTGTCTATCGGGGTGTGGTCACCTCCAGTCGCTCTTAAATTCCAACCTTTAATTATTTTCCCTTTTTTGTTTGGGTTCGATGACAGAATGCGACCGCACGAGAGAGAGAGAGAGAGAGAGAGAGAGAGAGAGAGGCAGAGATTCACAAGGATTCGGTAACCACCCAATGCTCTCGATCTACCCCCTGAGGGTGACGCATGCCGTGAGCTAAGGAATCGCGTCCGAGTTCATCACGGGAGATATGTAAGCTGGCGACGCCGAGCATATAAAAAGTAGGAAGGAAGAACAACTCTCTCACTCTCACCTTTATTTAAAGCATCGACGCCTGATCCGATATCGCCTGTCCCTCATCTTGTTCGTTCCTCCTGGGGTACGACAAATAGTTGACCCTGGTGTTGTTTCTCGGCAACTGTTGCGAGGGACATGGCGGAGAACACGGAGCCTCTGTTGAAACGGAAGGTGTACTTCGACGGCTGCCCGGGTTGCAAGCAAGACAGGAGGAAGGAGGCCAGCAGTGGAATCCCCTACAAGGAGTTCTTTTATGTGTGGATCATCACCCTCTGTACAGGTATGCATGCGTAAGTTGGCTCACGCTAGTATATAGTTGCTCGGTAGGGTTTGTTGCATGATGAGTGGAAAAAATGTTTTCTTGAACATTGAGTTCCTCCTATTTAGTAATTAGTGATTTTTTAGTAATTAATGATTTGTTCTCACACACTTGTATTTGCATCTACACCCATTATTCTGTCTCTGCGACACCACAACCTCCGGTAAGTCTACAAATCAATTTCCTGTAAGTGTAGTTGTAGCATAAGAAAACAATGTCCTGTACTGACCTTGAAAACGATACGACCATTAAGCAGCAGAGGACATGGGCTAAGAGTTTGTTTAACGGCTGCTCCATGCAAAAGCATAAAATGAATATTTCCTAGTCTTTTGAACATTTGAAGATCTAAACCTAGAAGTCAAATTTGGAAGCTGTCGCAGATGCATATTTTAGATGACCCTATTTATGCATGCATCACTCTATATTAGCTAGTTAGAGTCGTTTAGCTTTTTATAAGTAGCAAATAGCAATAGCACTTGATTGGATAGCTTATTTTGCACCTCTGGACAGTATGATAAAAATTATTAGTTGAAAACTCAAAGTCAGACTTCCTCTGCTTGTATACAACAATCTGATTTTGTACTTTTGAAGCATCCAGGATGAAGCTGGGCCACACTGTTTGCACTATAATCTACCAATCCAAAACTGTTACCTAAATTTATTCTCCATTGATCCTAGAAGGTAAAATAAGATTCCTTCTGTGTTACACTGATCATAGAGTTTGTATAAATCTCTGCTGCTTGGTTTGCATTAGTGATTGCTTAAGAACCTCAGGGATGCTTGTTGGGGTAAAAATTCAATAATAAAAGTTAAATCCGATTTGAGTAATAAAATAAGAAACATATAACGGTCATAATAATCATAACGGTCATATAATGGCTATGTGTAATCATATTCACTGAATACCATTAAGACACCAAGTAAGTCATAAGAAAACAACAAACTCAATTAAATAAATAATGAACATAATAAATAAATTAATAAATGATAAATAAAAAAAATTGAGATTTCTATTTTTAAAATAAAATCTCTAACATGCTTGTCCAAGTTCAAATGATTAAATCAGGAAAAAAGAACATCATATACTTATTGGTTTATAGTATTACGTCATCTATCACATTTTCTGTTTCACATCCACTTACTTGATTGAAACAAATTCAAAGAAACCTAGAAAATCATGAGATTCATGTTCTAACTCAAATTCTTCTTATTTGGAAATTTAGCATTTTAGCACATAATTATCATGTCTCTTTGGGGTTTCACATTTAAGATGATGTAATGGAAGTTAAACTTCACTTCAGTATGCAGTCATTTCTTACGGAACCCATTATCAGAAAGTCCAGGTCCTTGTTCTGATGGCTAAATATTGCTTTTCTTATATTAGCATCAGCTTTACAATTTTCCATATAAATTGATACTTTTTAGTTGTTTTCTCTCGAACAGTATTCCTATGACATGGTTTTCTAACTTATCTCCATTTCTTTGTTTTCTTCTCCAGCATTGCCCATATCATCATTGTTTCCTTTCATATATTTCATGGTACGTATGGCAAAGTGGGATATCTAAATCCTTTCATTATATCTATCCACACTGTTATTCACTTATCAACAACAAGAAAACATTTCTATATTCATTCAAATGAGTGAATGCTTTTGGTTGAGTTTCTTATGCTTCAAGCCTGTATCCAATAGATGGATAAGAAAGAAAAAAAGCAAAAAAGTCAAATAACTATCAATTAGGATTTATTTTCTCATTACTTATTTATAGTTTGTTCTATGATCATTTCTTTTTCATGCCACATTTAGGTATTATTTGCTACAAATAATAAAATGTTCTACAACAAAATATTTCTTAACTAGCACAAACTGGTGTTGGAAATCTAGATTTACTTTCAATACTAATCAGCATCTTTAAGTTAAAATGGTAAATAAAGGTTACAACAATCTTATACATGAAGACAAAGCAAAACATTGAACATATTGTTGCCCCTTAACATCCATACAAAAATGGTGGATAGGCAACCGAGAGACTGAAGAGTAAGTGAGAGAGAGAGAGAAGAGAGAGAGAGAGAGAGAGAGAGAATGGATAACACTCAAGAATGAATCAGATTGGCCACCACAATCTTTTTTACATATAATATTAATAATTAATTAATTCTCAACTGGATAAGGATTGAGATGTCCAAATGGAAATGAACTCCATCCTTGTTCGGAAGGTTTAATCCAACACTTTTTACTAACCAAAATAGGAAGAGTCATACATCTTTCAAATTTATATAATATGGCATGCTGTGAGAGTGAGGAGTGGACCTTTCAAGATGCATCTCACTGAAGAAAGTTGTCATATCTGACCAGCATAATAAATTTTGGCCTATTGGTCTACCTTATCGCAACTTACCATACTTGATCTAAACTGTCTAATTCTAACCCCTAGTGGCCAACACATATGCATTGGTCAGCCAGATAGGTTCCATAGAGTAGTGACATCGAAGCATTCACAGAAAGCTCAAGCACACCATACCACAAGTGTTGGTCATTGCATAATCATCAGTACTCGGAGAAAGCTTAACCATACAATCACACCACATCACATGCATTAGTCATAACATAATTAACACAACTACGATCCCTTTGATTCTTTTTTCAGTAATTTTAAACCTATGATTAATGATTTAATCCATTTGTTAGTAGACGAGATGATTTCTTGATGCATTGGCAATGCCATTGGAATGAGGATTTATAACATTGGGACGAGGGACCTTTTTTCGGTGCAGCATAAGAGTGCGCTATGAATTTTTTTCCAGAACTATGAACTGCAGATATTATGCTTTGCTGTAGTTGTGAATAAGCTTTAACTAAATTTGATTTTTTTTAATTTTATTCTCCATAGATAAGGGACTTACATGTCGCCAAAAGAGAAGAAGATATTGGGTTTTATGCAGGTTTTGTTGGTGAGTAGTCATAATCAGCACATGAAATTGTCTATTATGTTGCAATTAATTGTGTAATAAACATTCAGTAGCTTCTAGTTTGCATCCCATGGAATGTCACTGATAAAATTTTCCTGTGGATTGAAGGAGCTTCATTTATGTTTGGAAGAGCCTTAACTTCCTTATTCTGGGGTGTAGTTGCCGATCGATATGGAAGGAAACCTGTTATACTTCTTGGCATCTTCTCTGTGTCAGTAACACTTATTGTTTTTGTTGCTGATCAATGTCAAATAGAAAATTCTTGTGGCAGAATATTTTCTTATTCCCTTGTCAGCATGTTCTTTACTGTCTAATGTTGTTATTTCAGGACCATTTTTAACACTCTGTTTGGGCTGAGTACAAGTTACTGGATGGCAATCACAACAAGATTACTTCTTGGATCACTAAATGGTCTACTTGGCCCAATAAAGGCATGTACAATTAGATGTATCATTGATTTTGTAGCCTTAGATATAGTTACACTAGTGAATTGTGTGTATCTTTGAAATTACAAACACTCATATTTGACTTTTTTGGCAGGCTTATTCTATAGAAGTTTGTAGACAAGAACATCAAGCTCTTGGGTTATCACTAGTAATATTTCTTTGTCTATTTATTGTTTCAGCAACATTGAATGGTCATGCATGTTTCTGAATTATGATTGTTATTTATCTCAGGTGACCACAGCATGGGGCATAGGTTTGATAGTTGGGCCAGCTGTTGGAGGCTTCTTTGCTCAGGTGAATCTTTTATGAAATCGTCACTAGCATGTTGATGCTTGTGCCAGTATACATGCTCTTATCCCATATCATCTGCTGCTTAATGGCCATATCAGTTTAGTACAGAAATTGATTTTTAAATCCAACAACTACAAAAAAATCATAAATATGAAGTACTTTTGTAGAATTATCAGAGGCTGCAGTGCCACAAAGGCGTAGAGCAGCTGATGCATATGCAAACATAAGTTTGTAAAGACAATGTGTATAAGCAGGAAAATTATTAATTTTAAAAAATTATTATAGGCAGTTTTTGAATTAGCAAATAGAAATTATATGCCACATGTTTGTAGATCACACATAAGACGAGTTAAATGTTAAAGAAAGAATTGCAGAATATTGTTCAATTTTTTTAATACTCCAAAGTTTATAAATTCAAATGTTTTCTTGGGGATAAAGTAAAATGAGCAACAATGGCATGAATCAGATAACACCTGCAGTCACTCAGTTGAGAATTCTGGTGAATGGCCACCACGAACAGCACAAAGATAAACAAGACATTTGGCACTATTCCTCCTCCTAATGATATTCAGAACCTGGAATGATTGGAGGAGCATGAATTAATGGTGATGTTAATTCTAGGAAGCTTTACATGCTTCCGGCACCTTTATCAAAATGATTCAATGCTCAAATTGTGGAAAGAAGAAACAGCATCTCACAACAAGAGAGTTTGACAGTGAGTGGGGCACCTCTCATTGCTGGGTTGCTATTTCATTCAACTTGAATGAAACAAGGAATTCATAGGAAGCAATTGGAAACTTTTGATGATTGATGAAAGTAAAAAGACAAATGGAAACTTTTGATAACTCAACATATGGTGATTGCTAAAGTGAAATAATCCTGGCTTTCTCATCCAAACAGGCATGGAATCTAATCCCTAGAGAGCCTAGACAGGAACAGAATCTACTAGGTATTGTCGGTCACATGGGTCACCAAATTTAGGTATGAGGCATTATTGTTGTTAAACTGAACTAAACAGACATTTATGAAAAAGGAAAGCTTTGCCAAGTTATTGGAAAAACATCCTACCTGCACAATGCATACTCCTAGATGTCATTTGCCAATACTACTATCATTGATAAGGCACCATCAAAAAGCTTCCCATCATCTAATAGCAGTCTATCTCAGTTCACTTTTGGCTCTTACTACAATTTGCATCCTCCAGTATTTATCTCACTATCATCAATCTACTAAGAAGTTCAAACCCATATTTGGACTTCTACTTTGCTCTTGGTATCTCTACTTAAAACAGTTGATGAATTTCTTAATAGTCATTTCTGAAAGAAATTAATTCTCCAAGGAGAATGGATGCACAAAATAGTGAAATTTAACTTCTATGTTAAAGATAAGACAATTTATTCAATTCATGTGATCCTAGTAAGTATATATAGTTGTTTGTAGCAGCCACATTTATGAATCAATAGATGATGAGATAATTTTGTCATAGATCTATAAAAGGAATTAGCAGCCATACTGGCACATGGCTATCCTAAATGAAAAAGTTTGATAGTTGGTCAAGTTAATGTGTTGATTACCTACATTTACACATCCATTGGCATGTTTGTCATCCGTGATCTCAACTTTTTCTCTGAACTACAAAGCTTGAGCATGAATATTGAAAATGAATGCAACAACTCAAATCAGTCAAATAATTTTAGGAAAAAATACTTGCATACTGAGAAAAATTACTTGCATAGGAAGCAAACTCATAAATAATATATTAAGAAGTAAGACAAATGTCCAAATTGCATACTGATTTCTGATATTTGACATTCTTCGGAGCCTCAAAATGATATTTTCTCCTATATGTATATCATATATTGACATAGAAAAGGTGTCGATGGTACAAGATTCCCTATATGTTGCAAGTACATGAAGTGTTCAAACATGTGGCAATGTTCATGGATGTGGTACAAATATAGAAAATATAATATGGACTCTTGGCTCGAATAACATCATGAACATCGGAATCCTTGTCTTCTATTAATTGCAGAAACAGACACTAAAGCTGGTATTTTATATATTTTGTAATTTTTCTTCCAAACCACAGATTGTATTTGAACATGGCACTTGCATGTGGCACCATGTTGTGTCGTTTGCTGATGTAGTGTTCCCTAGGCACAGGTATTAGGCTAACTGTTGGGGACATTGTTTAGTATATTACATGTAGTGTCTATCCAGAAGCCATGTAGGATTATGTGGCCCCTGCTTTACCGTCCATAACCAATGGCCCTATGCGACAGATACAGGCTGGTCCCACTGGGAAACATGTTGCATTTCTATTTGAAACTATAAAGTAGGACCCTCTCCCTTCTTCCTTTGATGGAGTTGCTAGGGAACAATATTTCTTGAAACCCCAGAGAAAGGAAGCTTAGGGACATGTGGTAGGTCCCCATTGGCCCATACAGCAAGATGTAGGTGCATTCTTCCAGGGGGGCCCAGCTTATATAAGGTTGGGGCAAGTAATAAATTGTGCATGACATTTTTTTCCCAGAGTATTGTGTTCTATTACATTTTATTTAGTGCTTTTCTTGCTGTGTCAGCCTGCAGAAAAATATCCCGAGATATTTTCCCAAGATTCCTTATTTGGAAGGTACAAGTTCTGCTCCTTTCTAAGTTAAATTTGCTTGTCTTATCCTGTGTTTATATTTAATTTTGTTGGTACAACGTTTTGCAGGTTTCCATACTTCTTGCCTTGCCTTTGTATATCACTCTTTGCGGTCTGCGTTCTTATAGGTTCTTTATGGCTTCCAGTAAGTTACCCCAACTTACTGTTCTATCTTGTTCTTTTGTACTACCTTAATAATTACCGCAAACTCGTTCCTTTTTTTTATTTATTTTTTCTATCATACTTTGTTTGTAAAGTTATTATATTTGATTTTGTTAAAAAGCAAAAGAAGTCAAAGTCATCTTTTATGTTTTATCCCTCTCAACTCTGTTATTATATTTGATTTTGTTAAAAAGCAAAATAAGTCAAAGTCATCTTTTATCCCTCTCAACTCCTGTTCATCTACTCTTATGAGTAGATAAACATGGTACCATAGGTGGTGCACAGATCCTTGTAGATGAGAGATCTTGAGTTCAGCTCACAGTGAGTAACCATTCCTATCTTTGATCTCTTCTTTTGTTCATTTGGGTTTTGTTCCACCTCTCCAATGTCTCTCCATGTGTGCCATTGGGTTCATTGCACATGTATTAGAGGGTTTTAACTTTGTTCCTGAGCCATTTTCTATGGGATCAGACTTTTTTGGTAATGTTAAATGAATGACAGATGGATGGAGTAATACCTGTTCTTTCTTTTCTTTTTTTTTATCACCAGATGAAATTCCTTTCATTAACCACTTAAATCAGCAGAAAGTTTATCAGGATTACATGGAGGAGTAACCTCTAGCCATGGCATAAGATTAAGCAGTACTTACAAAAAAAATTTCTAGTTTATTAGCAACTAGCAACAGTATTCTCTTTTCTGCTAACATAATGAGAGAGACATTCACTAATTTTTCTTGAAACTTTCTTTGTTTCTTTGATCCATGGACCAGCAGGCAAGAGACATTCAATATTTAGGGCCTAGATCAGTGTATGTGAATCTCTCTGGTGTTAGCGCATGCGCACACCAATGTCTTTTGCAAACTTAATACCTTCCAGAATAGTCATTATTTCTGGCAGATCAGAATCTAGAACATTTTCTTCATATTTGATTGATCACATATAAGTTGTACCTGATTATCTCTGATTTTTATGCATAATCCATGTGATCTGCTAGTGGAAATCCAAGCACCATCTTATCAATATTGTATCCCTTAAACAGGAACTTGTCGTCACATATGTGACAACTTAATTTTGGAATTATTATTTCTTAGCTGCTCAAATAATTCAGAACTGAGTCTGTGCATTTTGATTCTTATGCTATAATTTCAGAAAAGAAAATTAGCTTTTACATCAATAGAGTTATATTATTCTTATGAACTTGATGGTGATCTCCCCTGACCACCAATTATTGGTTGTTCAGTTCATCTTCTGTTCTCTCCATTTTTTACTCTTGGAAGCCCTAACTTGTTGGTATCTCTAATTTTTTTGCCTTGCCACATGTCAATGTATCTCTCCAATAATTTGTTTTTATTGATTTAAATTATATTTTTCTTCCCTTTCAGATAATTTAGTGTGTTTAATTGATTTACTTGCTATACTCCGAGTACTAGCATGAAACTAAACTCATTTATTTGTCAATCTGATATATATCCCTGAGATAATTATGTAGGAGACATTGCATAAGCATGATTCAAAAAAAAAGGGAGAAACAACAATTGAAGATGTGGAGACTCCATATAACTCTGATTCAAAAGGTCATACCAGTAAGGATGAAGAAAGTGATACACAACCAAAGGCAAACCTATTCAAGAATTGGCCATTGATGTCATCTGTCATTGTTTATTGTATATTTTCCCTTCACGACATGGCTTACACTGAGGTGATATATTCCTTTGAGCATTTTCTTGCCAATTTTTTAATCAGATTAGACAGTTTTATTTTACTATCTTGTGACATTATCTTGTCATGAATTTCTTTTGTGTGCAAATTTAAATGTTAGATAGTAGGATTCATGGACAGCTCATGTTTACCTTAGTTTGTTTCCTACCCAAAATTTGCTTGAAGCCTGATGGCAAAGTCTTTTATTACAGAAGCGAGTTCGATAAATAACCATTTGTATTTGTAAATATGGAGACAATCCTGTCGTTGATTCTTGCTAGTGTGAGCAATCAATAATTTGTTTTCACTTTCAGGAACTTGTGGGTTCATCAGTTGAAACATGATTTATTTTAGTTTATCCAACAATAGGAAAAGAATGTATTTTTGTTAGCAGCGTCTTAATGTCATTATCAAAGAAAAGAAAACACCTGACATCAGCCTTTCTAAGCTGATACCAAATCTTTTATCAAGGCAACTTGGCAAATTGTGTTATCTAAAAACCAGTAGGGGAATTTGGTGAATCAGAATATTTGCTTTGTTCAGGTAGGAAGATTTATTTTTTACATTGTTGTCTGCCCTGTAATAATAAGCAAGCTGAAACTTATGAGTCAGTGACTTGTTTTGCAATTGGAAGCACTTGCCATGACCTGAACTGATAGACCCACCAGCCCATACAGTGGACCTTTAACCATGTGGCTTGAAATTCTATATCCTTTGGTACTGGTTGGTTATTCATCTAGCCCTGGATGCTAATATGATCATTATCTACTTTCAATGTGAGACTAATTAGGAGCAGAACATCACAATCTTCCTCACTCAATTGCTTGACATCAGTCTAATTTCTAGCACATTGTATGTGAGAATCATTCCCTAATTTGTGGCTGTAGAGGCCCATGGCCTAGTGGTAGCATTATGTATCTCTTGCACAATCCATAGGTAGCTTTTTCTTAATTGGACCACTTATTGCACATGGCTAGTTCTCAGTTTCCTCTGATGCCAGTTGTTGTGACAGCTTGATATACCTTCTAGCCAGGTATTTTCTTGGTTAAATGAGCCATTGATCATGATACCCAAAGTTAGAATTGTTGGTCCATCTAACTCTATATTCTAGCAAATCTATCATCTATTTTCAGTGTCAGACAAATTAGGGCATTGCAACTTGCAGAATATATATCTCAAAGACACAAGCCATAAAGTTGAACGAAGATGCATCGTTTGCATAGAGGATAATGATGTATAACCTGTGGGTGAAGAACAATTGGGGTTCCCAAGAAGTACAGTTCTAGATTATCTAGAGAAGATAATTTCATGAAGTACAGTTGTTGTGACAGCTTGATATACCTTCTAGCCAGGTATTTTCTTGGTTAAATGAGCCATTGATCATGATACCCAAAGTTAGAATTGTTGGTCCATCTAACTCTATATTCTAGCAAATCTATCATCTATTTTCAGTGTCAGACAAATTAGGGCATTGCAACTTGCAGAATATATATCTCAAAGACACAAGCCATAAAGTTGAACGAAGATGCATCGTTTGCATAGAGGATAATGATGTATAACCTGTGGGTGAAGAACAATTGGGGTTCCCAAGAAGTACAGTTCTAGATTATCTAGAGAAGATAATTTCATTAAAAATATGAATATTATGTAAAGACATCTGTATGCTTGTCTGTCTATCTATCCATCTCTGTGTATGCGTATAATATTTTATACATGCATGTGTACTCTAGAATCTTTTAATCTAGTTGCAGATGATGAGTATATCTTTTAATCCTGTTTCTGAGTATGTGCTTTGTGTTTTTCTTGTTCTAACATTAGGGATTTTATTGAGTTGTATAAGGCAAGGTCTATTTTTAATCTAGTTGCAGATGATGAGTATATCTCTATTGTGGAAGTAAATGGCTATTCGTCATGTTGTGATGCATGCATGACTATTGAGTTGTATAAGGCAAGGTCTATCATACCGAAGCGTACCGCCTGGTATGGGCGGTACGTACCAGTCCGATAGGTTACCGGTACGTGGACCGCTCGCTATCGGGCGGTACGTACCGGTTTCGACTGTAGCACTGTGGCAGTGCACTGTAGCACTGTAGCAACGCATTATAACACTGCTACAATGCTCGGTACACCCATACCGTACCGTACCGAGCCCAGGTCGAAATACCGGTACAGTATGGTATTGCGAACCTTGGTATAAGGTATCTTCTTTCTAATCTAATTTAGTACGATTTTTGTGGGGCTCTATAACTTTACTGCTTTATTTTACTTTTGGCATACGTGTAACTTTTGCCTTGTGATGTTTGTCATGGTGTCACCTCTAATTGCTAAACCATTTTTAGATATTCTCTTTATGGGCTGTTAGTGACAAAAGCTATGGAGGATTGAGCTTTTCATCTCAAGATGTTGGTGAGGTGCTTGCTATTTCAGGTACATATGAAATATCATTATTGTAATTCTATGACAAAGAATTCACCTGAAATGTGAAATGATAGAAACAAATGATTTTTATGATTCCTAATCTGATTGGAAATTATAGGATTGTCAGATGAAATTCTTAATCTGATTGGTATTTTGTAAGTACAAAGATATGTCTCATGGTCGTTTAGAAAGCAAATGGCAAACACCAATAACCCAGAGCCAATGGAAATGTTTGTTAGCACTTAGCCATATTAAATAAATCCGAGAAATAGTATGGAAGAAGAGCTCACCTCTCTGATAAAAGACTAGTAAAACAAAAAGGGCATACAAGGTCCAACTTAGATATGCTCATGACTTGGTCTGGATCCTATGGTGATGGAATAACAAATGGATATTAGAAATGATTGCCATCATGTGTGGTTTCCACCCAGGAGTGTGTGGGGATTAGGATTGGCTCTATTGTAATCCCTTGTTGAAATGGTACTTGTCATCTTATGGTGATTGTTTAACATTGTGCTGATCAAATATATTATGGTGATTATCATCTCTTCTTACCTTCCTAAACGTCTTATTGTTCACAATTTAGGAATTTTTCTTCCAGATGGTATCTTGACATGATAATTGATGCTGGACAATTTTTAGTGTTAAAATTTTTATTATGATAATGAAGTTTTAATTTTTTTCATCAAGTTCTTTCTTTCATAATTTTGGAACATGATGTCTGACAATGTATTAACCTTCTAGGTTTTGGTCTTCTTGTATTCCAAATTCTTCTTTATCCTCGAATTGAGAAACTCCTAGGACCCGTCAGCTCACTGCGTGTTGCTTCAGTAAGAACTAATTTTGTCATCCATTAGTAAAAAAGTTGGTATTTGTGTTCTTCTTTAATCCATATTGTTTTGTAATATGCAGGTTTTAACTATACCTTTGCTTGCTGCTTATCCCTTTATGTCGAAGCTATCAGGACTTCAACTCACTTTGATAGTGAATTGTGCATCCTTGCTAAAGAATATTCTTTCAGTGAGTATAGTATAAGCAGATCAATGAAAAAAATATTCTCATACTTATTTACACTTGGAAAGAATTTTGGAAACCACTTGTATTTTTTCTTCATAGATTTGTTCTTAGTGAATAGCAGATGCAATCATGCAAAAATGTTTTTTTATTAACATCTTGATCATATCATTATATCTAAATTAGCTAAGAGAACTTGCACTTTGTGTTACATGATACATAAGTTTTAAAGTCTGGCTGCTATCTTATGCTTGCCAAAGACTACGAGAGCAAGTGGGGTTGAACACAGTCCATGGCACTGCTGGCAATATGGGGTTTAGGATGGATCAATGTATGCAGCCTCATCTCTATTCTGGAGATTATGTTTGCAAGAATTGAACCTTGATCTCCCATGTCACAATGGAGCAATGTTATTATTATACTAACTCCCGTCAATGTGGGCACTAGGGATCATCATATTTCGGAGATTTGAATCTTGGTCTCTCTGATCATAAAGACCAACCATACCACTATATCAAGGCCGGCCCTTAGGCTATAATAGTGAATACAAAACAAAAGTAAATGAATTTAAATATACAAAATTTTGAAGGCTATGTCTGTAATCTCTAGTATCATGTTCCCCCAAGAAATATGATGGCCAAGTGACATTCTATTTTTAGAAGATTGACAATGAGAATATTAATGAAAATATATCTCCATGCATCAAAACTTTTAGGTTTATTTAGAAGACTATGGTATAATATTTAAGACTTCTCTATATCAGGTCTTATTCCCTATTGCATGTGGTCAACTCTTTTTGATAATCTAGGTCCATTTTGGGGACCATATTAATGATCACAATTTATGCTTACAAAAGTTAGGCTTGTTCAACTCTCTGGCTAGCACACCATCAGCAATGCATGAGGACAGACATATATATTATATACTCACTTCCCATGTTGATCTTGGAAATTGCACATAATTCGTTTAGCTACATGATTAATTTTGATGAACTTCTATGGATGACGTCTTGCATTTCATTTCCTAGCTTTGTAGTTAAATTTGTAATAAGATAGTTGCATTTGTATCTGATGTTTTTCATAAAATTTTCTTTTCTGATCAGGTGATGATCGTAATTGGATTGTTCATTTTGCAAAACAATGCAGTGGTAATATTTCTTAGTTAGTTTGTATTTTTTTCGTAAATTATGGTTTCTAAATTTCGTTTTGCTAGTCTTCCAACATAGCCCAGCATCACATTGAAGCACTTAATTTGAATGTTAAACAATAATCTCACATCAATATAATTTATGGCAGTCTCAAGAACAAAGAGGAGCTGCAAATGGCATAGCTATGACTGCAATGTCTTTTTTTAAAGCAATCGCTCCAGCAGCTGGTGGTGCTATGTAAGTAATGTAATCTTGCTAGAAGCGTCTTGATGATTTGCAAGTCCAAGCTTCCAATGAAAAGCTGTTTTAGATAATGCTCTAGTTATATTTCGTTAAAGTGCCCTTTGGGTTAGCATAACTTTTTATTTGTAGAGCATCCACAATAAGAACCTCTGGCACGTCAGGTTTAATACATTTTCTTATAATTGCTGGCTTTTCTAAATTAATGTCTCCAAATCAACAACTAAATATAGTGGCTTAAGGTCAGATGCATTTGTGACATTGTGACTACCACGTATTTATACACAATTTAAACTCGGAAAAGAAAGGAGAACCCAAAATGTCTCTGACTTAATTTAAATCCATGAATTTAAATAATAGTGATAGTGAGAAATCTTGATTTTTTCAATATTTTAAGATATGATAAGGAGGATCCGAATGGATGTCCTCTCCTGAGTTTCATGGAATTCTGTATTCCAGGTCATTCAAACCAGCATTATCTTATATATCATGATATACTGGCCAGTACACGAAAATAAGGAAACCACAAACAAAAGTTATACTAATTTCTTCTTTTCCTTTCTTAGTTGTGATTGCCCTCTTGAACTCGATGAAAGAAAGAACATGAGAATGCCCAGTCTGATTCATTTAGTACTGATCTAAAAGAAAGAAAAAAAAAACTGATTTAAACCAGTTTTTCCCAAAGATCAGTCAGCTTTCTGACTGATTTAGGCCGAAGTTGGTTGAAACCAACCAAATTAAAGCATCTTATGGACAGTTTATGTGGGGTCTGCTCTACACTGTGCAGGTTGATTTCCAAATGGTTCAAAGTCGAACATGTATGTGCCACCTGTACTGACTTTGATCTTTCCATCCATCCCAAGATCATTACCAAACTTTTTAAATTCCATTAATCTGGGTGAACTAGTGTGGATTGCCAAAATGAATCATATTACCTTACTGGTAAGTTAGTTGCTAATTCCATGTTTTAGTTACAAGGACCTTAGCTTGCAAGTATCACAATAAGATAACTGAGAAGCATGAAAGATTTAGTTGAATAAACTTGCTAATTCCATTCACAAGTATCACAATATGTATTTTGATCTTACCAAATAGATGTATAACATTCATGGATCTAAAGACTAACAACTCGATAGAATTTTTTTGTTTCTTTTTCGTTTTTGCTTCAGTCTTTAAAATAATATCTGCATGAATCACTTTCTGTTTCATGATTAATCACTTTCATATCTTTTTGCTTTACTTATATCAGCTATTCTTTGATTGCAGATTTTCCTGGGCACAAAAGCGCCAACATGCTTCCTTCTTTCCAGGTAAGCTTTCAGTAGCCACCATAATATTGCAGTACCCTTCTTTTCTTTTTTCTCAATCACACAAATTTTAATTATGCCTAGTGCCATGTCCTTGAATATATATATATATATATATATATATATATATGTGTGTGTGTGTGTGTGTGTGTGTGTGTGTGTGTGTGTGTGTGCGCGCGCACGCATGTATATATATGCTAATCTATGTATTTTTAGTACCAATCTTTAATTAGACCAATAAATATCAGACCATACCAATTGCTACAAATGATTGTTGGACTTTGTCATCTTAGCAATATAAGTTGATTTATGCTCCTCTTCATATTAGGATTTCTCTTGCAGTTTTAGTATGGAAAACTCCTGGTAAGGTTACTTTGCTTGATCTCCCATATGATTTTATTCCAGCCTCACTCTACTGTGACAGATTTCGATTCTGCATTTAACTCCACTTATTTTTGTGGCATTTCTCATTCATGTTGTTTGTTTCCCTATTATGTTGGTTGTAATTTCATTTTGCAGGTGATCAAATGGTCTTCTTCTTCTTGAACGTGGTTGAGCTGATGGGTCTTCTCTTCTCCTTCAAACCTTTTCTAATTGAACCCAGCAAGTAGAAGAGTATACATATACCATTGCCATTTTTACGTGGATCTGGAGCTGACAACGTTCCTTTAACCACGAAATCCACAATTTTAATCTTCTTTCATCCTCCTCTCTTTATGTGGAGTCATCTCTCCACAGAGAGTGATGTAATCTGTAATCTTGATCAGTTCATGTATGCTAAATGTACTGCAGTGAAATAGATTCAAGTATTTTGGAGAAGCCATCAATTGTACGAGGATGACTACATAGCGAAACTTCTCTTACCTACAAATTTGGAGGGTGACAAGCTGTAAATTGAATCTATTTACTTATATTATAATTGTCACTCCCTTCACTTTCTCATGGTGCAACTTGGCAACTTGATTTCAGGATATGACATTCCGTATAAAGTACTGTTTCCTCCTGATATTTATATGCATGATTCATGGTTCCTATGATAATAATCTTCCTATGATTTATGATTATAAGTCTTTATAGTTATAATCTTACGGTAAATTGTGAAGATCCTTACCAGCTAAATTTATTGGCATCTTCATAAAAATAAATATTAGGATTTTTTTTTTTTTTGAGAGAGAGACGCTGTTGTTAATATGCATACCTGTAAATTCTATTTTATTGAATATTTGATTATTATTATTATTATTATTATTATTGTAAAAACCAACATTATGCATAGCCAACGGATATCTGAAGGCACATGAACCCGACGGATTCGGAGGGGAACTATTAATTACAACACCCTCGCCAAAAATCTAACCTCTTGGTTCGAAACCAGCATGGCCAACGCTCGAAGGATCAGCGTCGGACTCCAACCCCAGCCAGTCTCCGAGACTCCACCTCCTCCCCCGCTGCCGCTTTCCTCTCCCTCCCCTTCGCCCGCCGCCGCCGCCGTCTCCTCCGTCGCCGTCTTCTTGAAGCGGCCCTCCGCCTTCCCCCTGCTGCTCTCCGTCTTCGTCCTCCTCACCTGGGTCTTCCTTCGGCTCGAGCACCCGGCCTCGGCCGGCCTCCGCTCCTCCCTCTCCTCCGGCTTGTCCTCGTCTTCTTCTCGATCCGGGACAGGGCCGGTCGATGGGGCCGATTCGGATGCCAACCTAGTGAGATTTAGCGCCGTCGAGTTCCCCTCGAAGATCGCTAGGGATTGGCGGGGGTGGCTGATGGACCCCGTTACCGCTGCGCGAGAGGCTCGACTGCGTGGTTAGTCTTGGCGGATTCCTCCATTTTGTGTTTTTGATTTGATTTTGGTTGTTTATTCTAATGATTAGTGTCGTTCGTGCTTAATACACATGCTATTTTCTACTCTAACACGACATATATGTCACTGTTAGGGTTTTCTCTCTTCTTTGGTAGAACATCTAAAGGGCTTTTGTTTTAATTTCCCGGGATGCCAAGAACTTTGTTGGTCCTCTAAATATACCGATCGAGATGTTTGTCCGCTCTGTGGTAGTGAAGATAGTCAGTCATGTTGGGCACGTTAAATTCTTGATCTTGAAATGTTTTTGCAGCGTTTTTGTTTCTGACCGTTTGGTTCTTTTAAGAAATGAATTCCAAACTTCACTTTGGAGGATGTGGAATCGTAATGCTTATGAACATGTCTTTGGAACATACTATATTCTTTGAGAGGTAGGAGGAGCTTTTGACAAAGATACTTGCAAGATGGATGTTCTTCCGACACCACCTTCTTTGATGTTCCTTAGCTTCTTTGACATTGTATTCTGAACTATTTCTAGGAAAACTGTCAACCTGTTGTTCAGTCTGAACTATTCTTATGTAACTCTGTTGGTGGTTCCACGAAACCAGCTTTGTTCTTTGATGATCTATTTTCATATAATTTGGCAAAGAAAATTTTTGGTGATTTTCTGCAATTACTTTTAGCACAACGATCATGATACATCTTTTGGATTATATTATTGATAACTTTTTTGCTTTACCTTGGGTTATGAAGTATCATTCAAGTTTATAAGGTAGGTACACTTTGAAGACCAAAAATATTTTATGTGAAAGGAAGATCGAAAGTTTATCAGCGTTAGTTTGTGATTGTCACCACTAGTTCACCGATTGCTTACGTTAATGATTATGCGTTGTTAATTCTTTTCTCACTTGCAGCAAGAAGCATTTATATCCTTTCTCTCTTGGTCTTTTCTGGTAATTAGTATGCTGCAGAAATAATAGCAATCAATTGTATACTTCTTATTTTTTTCAATATCAGTTACAATCTCTAACTTATTAGTTCTTAGACCAACCTATTGGTGTAGCCTCCTCATATGATTATGAGGTTAGGATGTCTTTGACATAATTTTCTCTTGTTCTGGCTCTTTCCACTACGTACCGAGCCATGAGAAAGAAGAGCTACAAGATAACAGCAGCAAAGGAGAGTGTTTGTTAGTTAGGCCTTTAATTGCAGTTGAACTATATTTCACATGCAAACACTTTGAGGGTTGAGTGTCTGTTGCATCCAAAGATTTCTTTTATGGAGTCTTGGGCCAAGTGGTCACCAAAATATTTGGGAGTAGGAGAAGAAATTGTCAATGGTTGCTCTGCCAAATAGCACCAAGGTATCTGTTGTGCTTAATCAAAGTACAAAAACGATTTAAATATCTTCAGTATGAGTAAGATGGCCTAGAACCCCTGATCAATCGTGCTATTGCTGGAGATTAATATATCAATAAGTCTGTTGTGTGGCTAAGGCTGAAGGACCAGACTCAACACTTGTGATGGTTTAGTTGCAGAGCCATTCCTTTGTATTATTTTGTCTATTCTTTGATGAATTGTACTTCTTAGAGCTTCCAGAAACCACTTTCACTAATTCTATCTGACACACCAATAAAGCAGGTAAGGTGCATGAATTATTAGATCACTGATCTAATTGTCACACAGTTTGCATAATCCAACTGAATCTATTTTCAGTATTGCCTAATTTTGTCAAACCTTTGATTTATCCAAGAGGTCGCTTTTATGTGAATTACAATAGAGGCCTGGTTAAATCTCGCTTCTGCTGTTCCCACTTCTATGTTGACTTATCTTTTGGTGCTCAGAAAGTTTGAGATGGTTGTATGTTGTTCCAAAAATCTTTAGTTCTATATGTCTTGATTCTTTACATAACATTGTTCTCTACATCTTTGGTGTTTCTCTGACAACAAATTTCTGGCAAGTTTGCTAAAGTTGTTATGGTATCATTGTTCCTGGTACCATTACTAATGATTAACCAGGGGTTTGTGATCATAATGTCTATCCAGCCATTGTATATAAACTTCTGCAATCATGTAAAAAACTATTCATGTATCTTTTTCTACAGTTCAACAAACCCAAATTAAGATCTCTTTGCTAAAAAAAATAGCATTAGGCTGCTGAAATATGTATCTCGAAATATGGTGTCAAATTCCAATCCTAGTGTGGTTGGTAGAAGGGTGATCCTTCCATTTTGGTAAATGCATATTACTGTTGGTTTCATTTTACATTCACATGATCATCACACATCTCAATATTTGGAACAATTGTCTTCTGCAACCGTAGCATGAGAACTTCAGATGTTTTGGGTATGTCCTCTGGCATAAACTTCCTTAGGAATTTTCATACCACTGCTTCTCAGTTATTTTGGTGGCACTGTTGCTCATAGTTATGAAGACTGGATCAAACCAGCTAGTTTGACCAGAAAAATGGTTAACCGGCTTTGAAACTAGCCCGGATCCGTTGAATCGTCAGATATGCCAAAAAATGGGACAGGCCCAGTTCTTTAATGAACCTTGTGGGAGGGATGGGTTAGTAGAAATCTGTCGGATCTTCAATATACAAAAAAGACAGCGGTACTTCACTTTTTATAATCAAGTTGAATTATAATCATAGGATAAAACAATTTTTGTCGTCATAATTAACAGTTAAAAAAGTTTTTTTCCCGACGACTCATGGTAGCCATAACTATACCAAGTTAAAAAAGTTTTTTTCCCGACGACTCATGATTATTGTAGTAGCCATAACTATACCGTTATTTAGAATACCTGTCTTTATCTTTTTACCTATGAAGCATCTATTCTTGTCAGGAGTTCAAAATTTTGATCTTGTAGCTAATATAGCAGCTATGATTTTAACACGTGCTTTTTAGGAATCGTGAAGCTTTACTCTCTATGTAAGATCTATTCATCTACTTTATTATTTTTGATGGTTTCATCACATGTTTTCTTACTTGTAATGAAATTATAATCAACAAGTTAATAGGATGTTATATCTGGGTATTTATACTGAATTACAGGAAGAGCGTCAAAGTGTGCTTCAGTCCATGTGGGTCAGATCCAACCAGGTGGTTTAAGAGGCAATCACCGGCATCACACCTGCAATGAGACGTTCATCATTTGGGGTGCAGACACAAAGTTTAGGGTAATCTTTATTTTTCTATATATTTGTATTCCCAGTTGTATATCAAAATGAATGAACTTGAAAAATTTTGCATATGCATGTTGAAGTCCAATTTTTTTCTCAAACAACCTGTCTTATCCTGATCTTTCGTACAGTTGGAGAACCCTAATGTGAAAGACAAGGGCTATGCAGAAGTCACTATTCGATATGATGAGGTCGCGTTAGCCACGAGTCCAAGTGGAACCGCACATGCTATAATTAATGTCGATCGTGTGCGGTCCACTTTTCTATTGGGCTGTCAAGACAGTTTAATAAAAACCAATGCATCAACTACTGATTATAATGTGTGGAAAGACCTTTGACATTGCTTTGTCATCTGGCGTATGAGATGTGGTGATCTTACATTTTGTTTACTGAGCCAAACGGACAAAAGGGCAATCCTTGTGAGGTTGCGATCCCTTAGTCATCGTGATTGCTTAAGATGCCGTCCTTGTTTTGCACGACTGAATCGTCACCGGAGGCTGAAATTTTTAGGTCTTTGTATTGATGAATGTCCTTCATGTAGAGGAAAAAAAATACTGTAAGGTCTTCTTTTAGACTTGATCCATATATAGGTATTTCTCATATGTCTCTGCATTTTTTGAACTATGCTTGAGATGCTTCAGTTGATATAACTATGACAAATAGATCGATGTTATTAGTTGCCACTGACATGTGAGCTTATTTACGCAATATCACTGCATGTTTTTGGAATCTAGTGCATTTGGAAGCTTGACAGTGTGCCTATTTGACCATTGTTGCTTGTTAGCTAAGATAAGAGGTAATTTTGGTGCAGGTTTGGTATTTTGGTCTGAAGAATTGCAGTAGTAAACATGAATGTATCCCTTTCTTTATCACCAATTGTTATGCATGCCATGTATTGGAAGGGAATACAATTTCTTGACCTACCTTTGTCAATCATGATCAATGAAGACGGCAAACAACAGGTGTTCTGACTTCTTATTTTCACTCATGCAATTTATTTGTCTTGTTTTCATCATGTTCTGCAGGATCTCAGTAAATTATTGGGAATTACAGCTGACTTTTCTTCTTCATTTTTTATCTTCTTGCTTGTCATTCACATAGGCTGCAACTTGTATGTTGTCTATTAGCATATAAAATGCTTCCTGGAAAATCTGTATGCTCTGTGTATGAACTCTGATCACTGGCGGGGGTGAATCACATATGATGTCACATCACCCATGAAACTTTCACGGGTGATCCACCCCCACCCCTCTCCCCTCCATACGTCTTTTTCTTGAAGTCCCAAAAAAACATCTTAGCATTGGCACTGTTTAATCAAAGAGTTACCTAAACAAATGTTTCATTCTGATCAAGTCTTTTTCTGAATCATCAAATTAATAGATACATATTGTTCGCATCTCTTTTCTTCCTCTGTATTTTTTTAACATAAATAAATAAAGTGTATACTTCAAATTAACTATATGTAACAAAATAACTAAAATATTTTTAGAATATAGAGGTTTAACTAATATTCAAATTTTGATACGAAATTTAATTAAACAATATAATATGTGAAAAATATATATATATATATATATGGAAATTCGTAAAAGTAGAGGGATACATATGTAATTTTGATGAATAATAAAACTATCATTACGCCGCCTTTATTAATGTGGGTGTCTTTCATACATATATAAATACGCATCCTTCTTCCATTCCCGATCTGCACGCAAATCCTTCGCTTTGCTTCTCTCTCTCTCCTCTCTCGCTTTTGCGATCTACTCTAGAGGGGACAAAAAGGATCAACGATGGCGGAGCAGTTGACGGACGACCAGATCGCGGAGTTCAAGGAGGCCTTCAGCCTCTTCGACAAGGATGGAGACGGTCAGATCCGCCTACTGCCTCTTTGTGTCTGGATGATCCTCGTTTCTTTGCCGTTGACCTCTTGTCTTTCTCGATCTGGTGATCGGTGGTTTGGTTATGATGGGCCTCTTTCCGATCCATGTGGTTGGCGGAGCGCCTCGATCGTAGGCTGTCTCGGGAAATTAGGGTTTTCTTGCTCCGCTCACTGATCTGTTTGTCTTGGTTCCGCTGATGCCGTCCTTTGCCGCTTTTGCTATGGATTCGTTTGATTTGCCATAGATCTTAGTGTTTTGTTCTCGATCTTAATTTTATCGTGTACAGTTCGGTCGTCGTGAGATTGTTCTGATCTTAAATTAGATCGCTGTGATCATCTTGCTACGCCGCATCATTTAGTGAACTTAAAGCTGACAAATTGGTAAGAGCCATGGCTTGTTGATAGGCTGCAGAGAAGCAACCTTTATTGTGACGTAGGGAGCTGAGAGGATGATCCTTGTTGACTTCCGTCCTAAATTATGTTTTGGCATGGAGACGAAATATCCCTTTCTTGTGTTGACAAAGACATGGTTCTCTTTTATTGGAAGATCATCAACCTGTCTTCGTCACTTACCCTGTGTTAAGAAAAAGGATTCATACACCAAAAACATTGGTCCAGTGATGGACTAGATCCACTTATCAAAGGCTGAGGGTTCAAAAACTCATCCGGCATATTCTTTTAAAAAATTGAGGTTCTTCATCTTAAATATTGATTTGGTGGTGGTGTATTAAACCCACTTACCAAAGGTTGAAAGGTTAAAATCTCATCTGATGTATTTTTTATACCTAAAACATTGGTCTGATAGTGGCATACCAGATTCACATACCAAAGGTTGAGGGTTTGAAATTGTATCTGATATATTTTTACACATAAAATTTTGGTTGGGTAGTGGTGTACCAAACTCATTTACCAAAAGTTGAGGGTTCGAGATTTCATTCGATATATTTTTACACCTTGAACATTGGTCTGATGGTGATGTACCTGATCCATTTACCACAAATCGAGGGTTCAAAACCTCATCCGATATATATTTTTTTATATGTTTTGGGAGGGTGCCAACTAGGTTTGCTGGTAAAAACTTTGATAGCTTATTGCAAAGACCTAAGTTCGAATCCTGCATTCGCCACTTATCGTTTGGACAATTATCCTTATCATCTATGGTCCTTTTTGCCTTTTTATCATTGTGATCTGTTTTTGTTGGTAGTACATGTGCCTTGGTTTATATGTGTTCGATTAATTGTCTTCATTTTTGGGCATTTATTTCTTAAGTGTCCTGAAGTTTCAGTTTAAATTTTGACTGACGGGCATTTGATGGTTTCTAGTTACACATTAAAGAATCAGAAGCTAAATTTTCTTTTCTCTTTGGAAACTGTATGATAGATGTAACTACAAATCGCACTTGAGTTCAGTTGATTTTATGAATAGCATATATCCAAGATAGAAAATTGACATACGGTGTCTCTCTTTCACTCAAACCATGATTGTAGAAAATTAGGGCTTTCTTACCATCCATATTTGAGAGGTCAAGGGCAGTGGAAGTAGCCTGAGAACCTAAGGAAACCAATATGTTTCTTGAAAAAACTCTTGGTTTTCTATAGGTTTTGGAGGGAAAATTAGTCCATAAAGATTAATCAATTGGAAGAGGAATGGATGCAAGTGATGTGCATAGGTTGACTTGAACTAATTAGAACTATATTGAATTTCTTCTATTTTGTACAGTTCAGTTGGTTCCTAATTATGACAGTGGTTTCGGTTCAAACACCATCAAATGTTAGAGCCAAATTTGAAGGTCTGAGAGAGATGCATTATTGCAGACAATTTAAATGTCAACCTTGTTATCTTTTTTAGAAGATCAAGATTGGTTAATTTGGTTGGTAAGCTGGAACTATTTCTGGATTTTGTTTAGATTTTGGGTATGACTTTATTTCCATGAAATAAAATTGAGGTCCTACTGCTTTTTGACCAATATCTGAAAAAACATCTTCATTATTCATTCGTTATCTATCTCAAAATTGTTCCATGATATGATATTTTTCTTGTATTATCATGTCTACTGAATCTAGTTGTGTTCGTATGGACATTTGTTTACTTGGAAATTGGAAACCTCTGTGTCTGTGATTCTATACTAGTTATTAGTGAAAGTTTGCTGCTTTTCTGTTGTCTAAAGTGGTCATTTTAATAGAACAATCACAAATCAGGCAGTGATTCATTAATGTGGAGAATACTTAATAGTTTATTTTAGGTCAGGAAACTGTTTGGTGAATAGTTTCCATCCTTTTTGTGAATTTCTTGAGTTCCAAAATTTCTTTCCATTCTGTGATTGCTAGCCTATTATTATCAAACCCATCGCTTAATTCTTGTCATGCTAAAGTTATATTTTTAACATCTATTCGGTCGTAAACCCTTATAACATAAGTTGGTTTTGGAAGTTGTTTGATGAATAGTTTCTTTTCTTTTTGAGAAGTTTTAAGTTCGTCTAAACTTCTATCAGTCTTCTGACTTCCTGACTTCTGATTTTCAACTCCATTGATTAATGTTTCAAGGCTAAAATTGTGTTTAGCATTTTTTTTTCACTTGTTGGATATGATCAAAGAATTCATTGTGGTCCTTGAGGCTAGAATATGTACTTCTAATTTCCTTGAATTCGACTCTGCAAATATGGTATTTCAAAAATAATGCCAAGGAAGATCTCATTAATGATGATATGGTTTGTTTTTCGTGAAACTTTGACAGGTTGCATCACGACCAAGGAGCTCGGAACTGTGATGCGATCACTGGGACAGAATCCTACAGAGGCAGAGCTACAGGACATGATCAATGAGGTTGATGCAGATGGCAATGGAACTATTGATTTTCCAGAGTTCTTAAATCTGATGGCACGTAAGATGAAGGACACCGACTCAGAGGAGGAACTTAGGGAGGCTTTCCGAGTGTTTGACAAGGATCAGAATGGGTTCATCTCAGCAGCTGAGCTTCGTCATGTCATGACCAATCTCGGAGAGAAGCTGACTGATGAGGAGGTTGATGAGATGATTCGAGAGGCTGATGTTGATGGTGATGGTCAGATCAACTATGATGAGTTTGTCAAAGTCATGATGGCCAAGTGAGGATAAGTAAGGACTTTCATGTAAAAAAATCTGGACCTTTCTATGGCAGATAAGTAGTGTTATGTAATTTTCTGCACGTCCCGCCTCGTCGGACATAGCTATTTGGTTATCTGTAGTTGTGAGATCCGTCGACAATTATTTTCTTCTTGCTTTGTTGACTGTTTTATCTTTGCACCGTCACTACTGTTATTTGATGATGCTTTCGGTTATCTTGGTTGAGCTTGAACTTTTATATCGATTGTTCGTTTTATTACTCTTCTGTTCTATTGCAAAACTTGCATTCCTGAACATTTATATTCCAGATTTGATCGGAACCTAATCTGTGGTGTGTAATTTATCCATTTTCACTTTTTATGTCAGTTTCTTTATCCACTTACAGTGTTGTGTTCCTGTAGCATAGTTGACACTGGCATTCTTCTCTGATTGAAATTATATTATATTCTTTCTTATCTGTTTGATTAAAATATGCAGGAAGATCTTTAAATGGTGTCCCTGTAACTTTTCGCTCGACCCCCACAACAACAATGCTCATCTTTGCATTTTTCATTGTTCCTGAGCATGTAATATTCTTTCTTATCTGTTTGATTAAAATATGTAGGAAGATCTTTAAATGGTGTCGCTGTAACTTTTCGTCCCCACCCCCACAACAACAATGCTCATCTTCGCATTTTTCATTGTTCCTGAGCTTGTGGGATTAAGCATTTTTCTGAAGAAGAGGCAAATTCTTCAGGGCTTCATTGACTCTCTGACAAAACCCTTCGAATGGAAATCTTTAGTAAGCAGCTGTTGTAGAGCCTGTTGTTGGGCTTTCCATGGCCTTCAACTCACAGTGCCCTACCGTAGTATACCAACTCTTCCTTCAGGTCAATGTGATCAGTGCATATGGTCCATACACATCAGGTATTCAGGTAATCTTACTCCTTGCATAAGAATTATGTAGTCATTCATTTACTTACTGGAATGTCTCTGAAGACTCACGGCATGCTTATCCTTGTTTTCCTTTTGTTTTTTCACTACCAGTATATTTTTCTTGTTCCTTTTATTTGCTTATCTTCTCTTTGCTTGGTTTTTTTTATTTCTCCAAAAGAATCTGATGGAGTAATGATTCCATCTTTCCCTCAGAAAAAAATAGGAAGATTGTTCAAAATCAACTGTTTCCATGTTTTTGGGTTTTTTAATCTGTATTCGTGCATGATAGCTATTCAAGTCTACTAACTGCTCTGTTCTTGGCCTTCTCACTCGCACTAACATCGGCTCATGGCTGATTGATGAAGTCACATCAATATGAAGTGTTTGTTAGATTCGTAAAAATAATTTTCTGCATCGTTCTAGTTTCTGCTCTCCCCTCGTTCGCATTATTATCGTTCTCTTTCCTGAGTCTTGAAAGTCAACTCTTTCCCTTTCCTAATGTGCCTCGCTTTTAGTCTTTTTCTGTTCTTTGTACGTTTAATAAATCTTATTTGGTCTATAATTGAGCCAGAAAGAGGCTCGATGCAACATCTAAACATAATTATTTGGGTGCTGTAAAAAAATATTATGCTTGCATCTATCACTGCAATGAATTTGGAGATTGATGTATTTCATAGTCTAAAAAGATCGATATGCACAGCCATACAAAAAAAAAAAAAAAAAGATCAATGTATGCAACCATTTCCAGAGGTTTCTGTGACTCCAATACTCATCCTCTTTTGATCTATGCATCAAGAAATCACTAATGATTAATCTACATTTCCAAAGAGCATCACCACTTAGAATCACAAAGGTGAGCTCCTACCTTTAAATTGGATCAGAAAGCCTATGCAATTCCATGAAGCTAAGACTTGAATCCATCAAATGGGAGGGGGCAGAAAGGAGTTTATTGTTTCTGCAACTAAATTCCTTGCACCATTTCAAATGAAATTAAAAGAGGCAGCTCCTTCCCAACATTGATACAATGACTACTGGCTCAAGGCAATAAAAGAATTGCAAAGAGAAACATGGCAGCTATTATCACACAGGAGGACTAGGAAAACTGAAGAAGTCACATAGCAGAACAGCCCATGTCAGAATAGAGATGATGCTCATGTGTTCTTACTCTGGGCTGCTTGGTCCTTCACATCCTCCTCAGGTATCCAAACAACATCCTTGAGGCTGTTGGAGAGATTCTTATAGAACTGCAGATAGAAAAATTTTGTTCACCTATCAGCCAAGCTGCTCAAACAAACAGCACAAAAGACATTATTGCAGATGAACAATAACTGTGCTTGGTGTTGGTCAACCAGATTTTGGCAACTTTTGCCTGATGCTCGAGTATATTCAACAAGCATAGGAGAGTCAGGATGTGATGCAAGGAGAAGCAACTTTTAAGCTACGTAAGTTTCGGCCGTTTTCGGTTCATAATGTTGCAGGGAATTGTAACAGGCCGATAAGAATCATAGTATTTGTATGCAACATCTAAGAATCATAGTACTTGTATGCGACATCTACGTAGGTTCTGTTTTAATGCTCAAACCGTGCAGAATGTGAGGTGAATTTTATGTGTATTTTTCAGGTCTATTTTATCTGCATTGCTATTATATATACACAAATATGATCATAGCGATACAGAACCTTTTAGTGAATCTTAGACTGGGCTAGTTATCCTTACTAAGAGAAGCATTTTGTTCTGGTCCATAAACCACCATAGGTTTATCATCTTGCGAAGGTTGTGTGTTCGTGGTAGTTCTGATAAAGATTCGTGCCGCATGTAGTCAGTGGTGGTTTGATCAGTCACCACTAGTAAGTAGATTTAACTTGGGAACTTCATTTGCTTTTCAAGAAACAAGCTCGTGCTAATCATGAAGAGGAGGCAGTCACTGAGCTAGGATGGTTCCTAATTAATGCTCTTAGCATCAGTATTTTTGTGTCACTAGCTCTTCATTGTTTTGTCAACCAGAAGGCTCAAACAATATTAGTGTGGATGTCAATGGCCAAAGAAGTAGATAAAGTTTGCCTTGGTACCTTATGGAATTCCAGAGTGTCTCCTTTAGCTTTTCTTACCTCAACCATGTGCAGAGATGGAGCCACTTGAAATACCTGTGAATTCATGCAGCAAGCATTAGCAAGAAGGAATCCGGGAGTCCCTCGGCAAAAGAACAACACCATGCATCTCTTGAGGTACCTCAGTAGCAACTTTGAGATTCCCCTTCCTCCCAGCTTTTACATTTTCCAGCCTCATCTGAACAAGCAATGCAGAATTCAATTCCAAGGTAGTATTTGGTTCAAAACACTTGATCTTGTTATGAACAAAGTTTATTCAGAAGATTACTAATATGATCCCAAAGTCATATATCTGACTGACTCACCTTGTAGTTCTTTTTCTGAACATCAAACCCAAGAGGCTTTGCAGCTTCTTCAATCTTACTGATGATTTCATTGGCTGGACATGTTGATGTGAATCTTGTTTCCCTCTTGAATTCCTGTTGCATAGAGGAACTGCAAATGAAGCCATAAAGTCTAACACAATCATAGACTGATACCGTAAGGATCAGTACTGATTTTTTTAAAAAATAAGAAAAACTGAAAAACAAAATATAAACTGCATGGTACAGGACTTATATCTCCTCTACAGGCTAGTGAAGCCCTTAAACTGGGTGTACCATCCAATTTACCCTATTTTGCGTAATGGTAAAGCATCGGATTAGATCGTGAATCTTGACTGACCCCATCTATAATACATTGTGGTCAGGAATAAAGAACAAGAAGCTTGACAAATAAGCTGCAACACCAGAAGCATGCCAATGAACTAAAGTCCAACATGTTAACCTGTTGTGTGTCAAACAAATTGCCAAGATCAAGCCCCTTTGACATCGAGATCAGCTCAAAGGCATTCATAGTTGTTGGCTGCTCTTCCTTCTTCTCTGTTACGTGATGTTCCTGCAACAGAACACAAATGTGCTTCATATGGCAGATGGCTTTGACCAAATACAACAAGAAAACTTGTAGTAGAACTATCGGAGAAGCTCGTCTTTGACTCACTTCTGCATCCTTGAACACGGCATCCACATCATCCAAGCTCGTGTCGTACTTCTCCTCGAATACTGGAGGCTTGTAATCTTTCTTGAACCAGTCATCCTCCAATATATCTGGAATAGTTATACGCTGCGGATGAAACAAGATTTTGCAACTAAAGTTAAAACTCAGAAAAGGGGAAAATACTTGGCACAAACAGATTGCACACGGTAAAACCCAACACATAATCTATGGCCATGGGAGGTCAAATCTAGCTTCTTAGAACTTTCATGTTGTGGTTTGTGAAGAATCACTTACTGTCATTGGATTTGGGTCCAGGATTCTTGCCAACAGTCTCATGGCACCAAAAGAAAGCCAAGGTGGGCATGTAAAGTCAGCATCTGAAATCTGCATGTCAAATGAGTGTTCACATCCTATGCAATGTGATGCAGAAGCTCTATGTGACGGTGATAATGCTCACTTTATTGTACAAGATCATGAGATTAGAATCCTCGAAAGGCAAGTACCCTGCTAGTAGAACAAATAGGATGACTCCACATGACCACAAATCTGCGGTTGCTCCATCATAGCCTCTGTCATTGAGAACCTGATGACACAAAACAATTTCATTTCGAGTCAAACATGGTTTATGTATATTGATGTATCAGAAAACATTGTCATAAGACAGTCATTATCACCTCTGGAGCAACATAATTTGGAGTGCCACAAGTAGTATGAAACAAGCCATCATCCTGGGAAGAAACACCATTGAGATCAGAAGGTCAATGATCTGTCTCTGGAACTAATAACAGTAAAGATATATCAGAGGCTGTAATCAAGGAATTGAGCTTATCAGAGTTCTTGCATCCTGCTTCTATGAAGTCTAAGAATTTAGGACCACAAAATTAGTTAGCGCGAGAGCAAAATTCTGTTGAATGCACCGACATGTGTTTTAATGTCATTTTCTCAACATAAGTACGATGGATCTTAAACTGATAACTCGAGCAAATTGATAAAGTTTTGCATGTTCGCCAAACCAAAACAAAAGGAATAGTGCACAAAAAATTGTGCATTAAACTATGTATAAGGCCATCGCGAATAAGGTACGTCATACCGAATTCAACAAATTTAATGATTTTATATTTTTAATCAAATTGAAGCATGCTTTACTGTTAAAAGTGCTGTTTTTTATGTTAACTAGATACAGAAATAAGAGAGCTTTAGAACAATCGACTTTTATTTCTCAGCTTTTGTCTTATTTTTGTATATCATATTCAGTGGATTCGATCTTCCTTTCAGAACCCACTATTTGATTTTAAATCGGTAGGATTGAGGGCTTAATCCTACTTATAAGATACAAACTCAACTCTACATAGGTAAAGAATGCATAATGATCATTGTAGATCTGCAGTGCTTGGTAAATCTTCCACACAAATGCTTTTCCAAAATATAAATATCACTTGGTTTATAGAAGATGTTATTGCTTTGATCAAATTGAACTACATGAAGATGAACATGTGAAAAGTTCCTGATGTCTTTGCAATGATCACAAATTAGAATATCATCAAGAAATTATCAACTGATTACTCTGCGATTACCCTGACTTGCTGAGATAGAGCACTTAATCCAAAGTCTGAAACTTTCAGGTTACCATAAGCATCAAGTAGTAAGTTTTCTGGCTGCACAAATGCATTTAAGTAAATCACCAATGTTCAAAGCCTTGAGCAGTTTAACATCATAAGGATATCTAGGATCACGTAGTTTACTTTGAGATCTCGGTGGTAGACTCCCCTGCTGTGGCAGTAATCGACAGCATTGATTAGTTGTTGGAAATATCTTCGCGCCTCATCCTCCCTCATGCGACCGTGGTTTGCCTTCAAGATTTGATTTTTAAGGAACATAAGCGGAGAAGAAAATGGTGGCATACATAACAGAGACTAGAAGTAAGAAATATGTAAATGTGTATATATGTGTGTATACTGTGTATGCTTATATATGCAGTATATGTAAAACTATATTTGTGAAAGATGATAAATCGATGCATATGCATGTCGTAATATCTTGAGAAGAAATTTCTCTTAAACGTGCATCAAATTTAGATCATACTATTTTGTCAAAGAGCTCTCCCCCTGTAACAAATTCAAGTACAATGAAGATCTTTGTTTTGCTCCCCATCACCTGAAATTAGAGAAGCATTCATCAGCAAAGAAGAGTGACGTATCAACACATACAAAAATAGATATCAACAGAAAATACCAAGTAAAATTTTCTTCAAAATATACTGCATAAGTTCAAATTTGTCTCATAGTTAACAGTGCCATGGTAGACATAGTTAACGAACATAGCATGAAAGGACAAGGCAGGCACAATCACAATATCTATAGTTCTATACAATGCCAAACAACTCGAAAGATCTTCTTGGCTCAATTGCTTATTTTTTGTGGCACACTTGCCCATTGGAAATCATGTGCAAACTTGAACCTTATCGGTATCGAGAGATGAAATGTGGCTTAAGACCTCTGTCTTTTAAATGCTGGTTATTGATCAGAATACATTGAGATGTCACCAAATCAATGCAGCTTAGTCATGAAATAAAATAGGATAAAAAACAGACAAAACTTCAAGCTCAGTGACATGTTATCTTTGGCAAGAACATATCATTTAGTCAGAGTTGTTATCTGTATATTTTCTTATACTTGACATAAGACTACCAAATGTCAGGTAAAAGACTTTGAAAACAACCTCATATATGCGAACAACATTAGGATGCTTTATTAACTTCATCGTGGCAATTTCACGCTTAATCTGCAAAAAGAATTACATATCAGCAAAAAGGTGATTTTGGAGATAAAGAATCAAAGTATGTCAGCAAATGAGAATATTTATTTTTCTTTTCGGGCTACTTTAGGAGCCAAAGCAAACAAAAATTTTCATAAGTGAGAAAGGTACAACATTGATCCTACTTTCAACTTTATGAATTTATGCAGCAAGACTCACCTACATCTTAAATTAGCACAAAAGCTTGCATTAACAGTTGAGGATATCAAGCTCCTAGGAGTTATTCTTTTTTCATTCTATTAAGTTCCAAGGAGTTATTCATCTTTCATTCTCAATGAGCAAGTTAAATTGGAGGAATACATGGATTCATCAGCTCTCTATTGCTTTAGGCATTTAAATCTCAAAGTCAGCAAACTTCAGCAGCATTTGATATAGGATACGGAATAAGCATTTGATCACATATTAATAAGAAACTAAGCAAGCTTAAGGAATAAGAAAAGCTGCATTGAAGTATAATTTTTTGCAGAAACTTAGAAAGGACCTGTTCAACCAGCTTGTGCTTGAGAACCTTCTCCTTGTCAAGGATCTTGATAGCAACTGGTTCCCCGGTCTCAACGTTCCTCGCAAATTTAACTTTTGCAAATGTTCCTTCCCCAATTGTACGTCCGAGTTCATATTTACCCACTCGACGCTTCACCTTAGTCGTGTTCATTCCTTATTTGATCTCTTCTGAAGTCTACCTGGTGAGTAATCAAGAGGCGCTTGGGAAATAAGCTTTCTCCAACAGTGTGTTAGTACCTGATCTCAATTAAAATCAAACTCATATGCCGGAAAAGCTTCAAACGAGAGAAGATAAAGGACCTCTTAGTTGGAAATTCTGAAAACATCTTCTGTTTTCTTCCAGAACTCATATCTAGGTTGTGATGTCTGCATCAAGTTTATTACTAATGTTAAGAAGAAGCAAAAGGTTTGCCTGATAGAAAGCTTTAACTGCTGGAAGAGGAGAAGAGAAAAGTAAGCTTAATGCAAAACTATAAATAATTGATTTCTACTAATCCAGCCAAGGCTTTTCCTTTTTTCTTCATTTTTACATAAGACAGTCTCAACCTCTTGATCTCAAATTAGCAGTTTAAAGAGTCTGCACACATGAAATTAACATACAGGAGTTGACTTTCTGGCTTCAAGCTTCACCATGCAACCACTTGGGAAGATCCAACATTCTAATCCAAAATTCAATTACGTGACCAAGAGACTCGAAATTCTAACTCTTGGAGAAAAGTATTCAAAACCCAAAGATATCAAGCTCAACAATCAGGAATAGAAATCTTCGAAGTTATCAGATATGAGTATTAAAATATTGAAATCCACATACCAATGTGAAGCTTTAATATTCATAATTTTGTTCAACAGACATGGCACTCATATAAAGAAGAAAATATCAGCTTCTTAAACAAAGAAATTGTGTTAGAGTCGATTACCACAAGCTAATAATGCAGTGTATATTATATCAATATTACACCTCTACCAGTTGCCAAAGTTCTCTAGACAGTTTGGTAGTAGAACAACCAGAAGACATTCAAACAGATAAAAGATGATCAGAAGATTTACCAAAAACAAGTAAATAATATAAATTCCAGAAAGAGATGATGATAAATACAGAAGAAAGTGAAAGTCCTCCTCATCAGATTATAAAAATAGGTAGCTAGAACAGCGGAAACGTGACAAAAATGTCTCAGACCTTAAGGCATTTTATAGCCCCAATAAAAGAGGAAAGAGCAGAGAAAGACCAAAACCAACAAATTCAGATCGAAGCAGAACATGAGAATCAGCCCTTTAAAGAATTCAGATCGAACCAGTGGATGACCACTAAAAGTCGCTCCCACGGAAAAGATTGTATTTGCATTAGCTGATAAAGAGAAAATATTGGAAGCGCCCCTTTTGCATGAAAATTCCAAATTTATATCATCACGTGATGGGAGAAGCAAGAAAGTTTTGATCTTTACAGCTAGTGTTAGCAATCAACACCAGTTGATCAAGGAGAAAAGCACAAAATATTTGAGGTATCTTTCTGACATGAAAAGCAAATAGCAATAAGCTTAATCAATCAAATATCCACTGTTTCAGCAAGAACAAAGGCAGGTAGAAAGAGGGGGAGGTGGTGGTGGAAGGGGGAAACTGGCCTACTAGCTATCCGGAAAGGGAAGAACAGAGGATCCTTGGCCACCTGCAGAGAGAACCACAGCAGCTGATCTTTTCTTCCGGCAATCTGATGGCTTTCGGGAGCTCTGCGGGACAAATTAATGGGGCAGCAGATCAATGACAGTAAAACAAGAAGGGAACTGGTTGGTGCAGGTGGTAGAAAGCCAGCACCCGCAGTACCAGTGGAACAAGCAGAGGCCAGGAAGAGGGTGAATCATGCAGCGGTCGTCATCCCACCCCGAGGCAGAGAAAACCATCTTTATTGTCATCACTGCTTCCAGGTCCAGTCATGGGGCCACAGGACGCCATCCCCACCACCACCACCTTCGACATTTACTGACAAGGCGACAGAGACCTGCCTTCCCTTTGCCACTCTACACCTCACCTCACCTCGTCGTTTGTGGTCTTTTCTCCTGCGTCGTTGCACTGAGTTCTGGCACGATTCCAGAACAGTGTCATCCGCATGGCTGGCGCCTCTCAGCTCCTCTTACCTCTGCCGTTTACAACATGGAGCGCTCAACTGCCTCTCAAAGCTTGATGAGCGTTTTGGTAGCTCAGATTTCTCAGTGGCCACAGCTCATGCAGCCATTTAGGAAGCCCAGCTGACCATGGATTTGATTGTGACAGGTTCCGATCAGTCTCACTGACTGCTAATTGTTTGCCAATGATTTCTTCTCCGTTGACCAAATCTTTATGAAATAGAAGACCGACTTTGATCAAATCTAAGTAACTACTGATCCAGAGATGGATTTTGTAGGTGTGGGAATGGATTCATTCAGGTATGTTTGTCGTTACTGGATTCATGGCTCGGTAGATCAGATCGTGCACAAAATAAATATCATTTAATGTCAAAGAATAATCATGATGATCTAAGATTTTTTACTAGGAATATTATTTTATTATTAATTGGTATTTATTGGTCTGCGAACATAAATTGATAGATACGTTCATATGATCTGATCCGAATAAAAAAAAATGTTTTAGTTTTATTCGCGAGCCACCTCCATCATCATCGCAAACCGTATTGATTTTTTTTTTTTTCTTACTCCTTTTTTTTTCATCTTTCTTCTCTTCGTATAATAAGTCAGTTGAAAGAAATGACACTATACCAACTAATTACTCAAAAAAAATTTTTTTTTTTTTTTTTTTTTATAAAAAATATATATGATATATATATATATATATATATATATATATATATATATTCATCAAATCATAAACATTTGGGATGAACAGTGAGAGAAACATGCTGTCATCAATCAAACTATTTAACATGCCACGTGAAAAGAAGGACAATTATAAAATCAAAAGATACCTGTCATTAATTAGTCTTTTAATGTCACATGATTTGGGAGTCAAATTAAATTATTAATAATCAGTACGAAAAGTAACTCATGATTGCACAGAAGTCTGAAGAAGAAACAGAGCATCTGGCGTGGAACTCATGAGACATCATAGAGAGAGAGCCCATCCGAACTCTGAAAACCCCAGTAACCAAAAGGAAACACTACCTAAAGAACTTAGAAATCATTTTACCATGTCTGAATCACTTGATTTTGTTGCCATATTTTTCTCTCATCTGTCCAAAATTTGATATATATATACGTAATAATCAAAAAAATCAACAATAGCACTCCAATTAGAAATTTTCATATGTAATAATCAAATAAAATTCTCCTGTGTATATAATAATCATATATACGTCGGTATGAAATCCCTTCTCCATCAATGAATTTTTCTCTTAACCTCTCCGAATCTATTAAACTAACCTCTAGAATGTTTTTTTTTTTTCTCATCAAAATCTTTAAATAGATAGGGTATTTTACAAGCAAATCCTAATTCATGGTGCACTATGTTGAATTGCTTCAGATTTTTTTATTTGAACTAAAAAAAATGCTGTCTAAAAAGAACTAGTGGACACTTTGCCTTTGTTGAAGGACTTGATTTTATTGTCATATTTTTGTTTTGATCAGGACAACTGCAATTATGCAAGTCAGCAGTAATCAGGTCTCCCTGTCATCAGCAAAAGAACTCCTACTTGGGTGAGGAGATAAGGATGCAGTCTGCCAATGAAGGTAAACTAAGTTTGAAGGTGACCTTATGCTAAACAAATAAATAGCTGACCAATTAGGCTTCAGTCATCTCACTCATTTGAATTGGGTTAGTATTATGCTTGTCTAAACACATGCTATGCATGGAGCTAAGTGATCAGTAGAGTAATTAGATGGACACATCCAAGCTAAGTTTTGTGTCATTAGAATATGTTGATATCATGTTCTCCATTACAAGCTCAGCAACTTAGTAACCATATTTGCATTTGCCTGTTTCCTAATTTAATTATATTTTTTTATATCTATTTATCACTTGGTTTTGCTTAAAAATGAAACAAGTAGTGTTGAATTATATGCTTCTCTTTGATCACTAGTTTTCACTGATTGGGTTTGATTAACCTCATAAGAAGTGATTTATCATTCCAATGGGTGTGATATATAATATATATATAGCATAAATCAAGTTTAATCAACATTTCATTAACATAATAAAAATAAATATTTGGGTAAGAAATTTTCTTTTCAAAAAGAGAAATTTTATTTTATGAGTGTTTGGAGATTGAGATTTTTTTTGTTGTTGTCATTTTGGAGAATGAAGTTTACCGTTTTTTTTGTTGTTGTTATTTTGGAGAATGAAGTTTACTTTTTAGGTTGTGTTGTGCTATTTGAGTGTTATATCATTATAGTAGACTTCTTATAGCTCTCATTTCTCAGTGATCATTGGATCTTTTATGTTTTAGTGCATATTGTCATTTCATTTATTTATGTTATTTATGTCTTTTCTATTTATGCCATTGTATTATTAAATACAATTCTTATATTTATGTTGAGACATTCAGATGATCAGTGTACTGTTGTTAGTTTAATCAATCTTAATTTTAAAATCATAAAAATATAATAATTAGATATTTTGATTAAAAATATAATTAAAGGAAATACAGTACTAAGGACAAAAAAGATTGGATTCACCTTGTGTTATCAATCCATGGTTTCAGAGGTGTCCACCATCACAAACATAAAGGTGTGCTCAATCAAATCAAATCAATCAATCACTCAATCAGACGGATGAGCTGGAGGTACTACGTGGCACACTCTCCTGTCACCTGCCTTTGTGGTCAGTGAAATAGATTGACTCCTAATGTATCATTGTGAGACTACTGCTATGATGAAAAAGATTACAACCTGCATGAAAGCTGCTTATGTGCTGAAACTTTGCAGTTTAATATATATATATATATATATATATATATATATATATATATGACCTCATCAACACAAAGTGTGCAAGCTGATAGAATTGAAATCAATATAAAAACAATATTTTATGTTTAGAGTTTTAGTTGTTTATTTAATTCAAATTGCAAACTTTTGGTTGAAATAATATTATGAGATCTAAAATTATAGGTCTGATAGTAATGTATTACATCCACCTATCAAGTTGGTGAGGATTTGAAATCTCATCTTATCAAATCTTACTCTAAGATATTAGTTAGTCTATTGGTGTTATATATCATATTAATAATTGAATGTAGATATGGAGATGATGGATTATACTCATTTATTAAAAATATAGAATATTGGTCAAATAATAATATGTCAGATCCACTTTTTAATGGATGAGGATCCAAAATATTATCATATATATATATATAATATGAAGACAGTGAGTATATTATTTATTTATAATATATTTTAAATATATTCTAACTTATTAATGGGAAAAATGATGAATCCTTTATAGATAACGTTAAGATCTGTGCAGCCGTCTTGGAATCGTCTCTTTCTTGCATGTACTTGCTTTAAGATCTTTGAAAATGGACGGCTGGATGTACTTCTAAACATAACCCGAGCCGTCGGATTACCACTGCTTGGTCCCGAACAGAAGCATCAGCAATGGACGTCCCCTCCACCTTTCGGCACGAAAGCGAGGGAATGGAGACGCAAATCCACACGTAACTCCCACTTTCATCTTCCCTTTGTCCCTCTGATGCATCATTTCCCTACTTTAGAGTCGTGGACGAAGGAAACCAGCACGGTAAGCTGTGTCTCTCCTCTTTCGTATGGCAGCATGTAGGAGCTCGTAAGCTGCACGCGATTCTGTTTGTCTCTTCCCCCAAATAGTTTCTAGTGACGATCAGTAGCTTTCTTGGTTGCTTTGAGGAGTTCCACACTCTATGCGATAGTTCTTGCTGGGCTAAACTGAATGGGAATAGGGAACAAAATGTGTGGGTTCCAATTTGTTTCAACCCTCTTATGGTGTGCCCGTGAGACCAGGAGGGCACACCTTCTTTATGAGATAATGCCAATGTGGCATCCTATCTTTTATTGGACCACACAAGTGGAACATCAGTGAAACCAATTCATAAGCTTTTAATTGGTTTAATGAAAACAAACTCAAATTAGTAATTTTTTTGAAACAGTGCCAACTTGTGGTTGCCATGTTGTCATTCTCTCTTCTTTTATCTCAGCTTGGAGGTCGGATGCTTATTAAGGTATATGCTTCCTTGATATGTTGTATATTTATCTTAAGAATCATGTTTAGTGTCTGATTTTACAACCTTTTCCCATAGTTTCACTTAATTTTAGATCTGAGTTGATCAGCCTTATGTTTGAACATGTTACATTGCTTGCAATGCATATTCGGCCCTTAGCAAACTTTCCTCAATCAATGTGAGTACTAAATTTCTTTCAAGAAGGCTCACTTCTTGTTAGATATGGTATTGCCTTGGTTTTGTTAATTATGGATCTACCAAGCTCTAGTGCTTTGATTAAGAATTTTCTAGATCAGTGACCTTTTTTCATGAAGTGGGCACCTATGGTTTGAGCTCCCCTTTGTCTTATTAATACTTGTCACAAGTTCATAAATTGATGAAAAACTTGCATGTGTTGATCAGAGAGCATTGTGCGACCCAGCGTCGGCCCAAGCACAGCAGAAAGAACAAGGCATCATCAAAGAGCAATAACCTTTAGGTCATGTGGATCTAAAATTCATAGCATAATTACTCAATATTGCATTGACATAGGAAAGAATAAATGAATTCAATGGCATTAGTCTCTATTTTACCGCAATTCCAGTATGGCATTGCAGCAATCAGTGTTTCCTCTCTGTATTCTAATAAGATTAGTTTTTGAGGATCTTTAAGAGGAAGTGGCTGTTGTATATATGTGTGTGCGTGTGTATTATAGTCTTTTTTGTTTTGTTTTTGAAACTTCAACTTAAACTCCAAAAATAAAAGTTAATCAGGTTAGCTTGGTTATACTCAGAAGATTTAATTTAAACTGACTAGTAGAGTTTGTGCTGTTTCTTTCTTTAATTATTCATTTCCAGGACAAATATCCAACTAGACTTGAATATAGCTTGTTTAAGGAAATTTGATTAATTAATTATGAAGTTGGTTATTAATATATGTTCTATCATAGTTTTTTAGTCTCATCTAGGTTTAGTTTGCCATGCATTCTTTAACTTCTTTGAATTTGATTAATTAATTATGAAGTTGGTTATTTAACTTCTTTATTTATTAGAAGAAGAGTAAATATTTAATTCAAATTTATAAAATAATCAAATATCCAGAAATGACATTTGAATACACCATTGCCATGCACAGAATACACCATTTGAATTAACTTCTTTGTTTCAAGGTAATGAGTAATTTGTGCCTGCTACGTAATTTTCTCGAAGGATATCTTAGTCATTTTAATCCTTTTAATTTGTTTATCTTTTGATCCAGAATGTTGAAACTGCTCCAAAACCTTGGATGCCATGGGAACTGTGTAAACTACTCTTGCTAGCTCAATGGAGAACAAAACCAAGTTAAGAAAATTAATGTTTCTAATTGTGTTGTTCCCTATGCAAATTGGTTCAGAGTCTGAGTAGGTATACCGGAGACCTGTTTTTGACTGTCAAAATTAGAAGTTGTATTCTGTGCACCATTGCTTGGTTTCTTTGTTCTTGCCTGGATATCCACCTCCATAAGCTGTCATAGGACTTGAAATCACCTCGAGTTTTCTTCATTGTATGATGTTCTTGTTTACCAGAAATGGCACCTGTACATATGATCTCAATTTGTACTATCTGCTTTTTCACAATATCCGGTTCACAAATCTAAATTGCATATAATTATCTTGAGTCTTTTTTTGCTTTGTCATCTTGATCATGCTAATGTTGGTACTCAATGCAAAGTATGAATGACAGGTAAGTTAGCTGTCTGACATTTTCTGATTGTTATGGTCCTGTTGTTGCACATGTAGAAAGGAACTATATGATTCCCAATCCAAATAGTCCACAATGGATGTGGTGTTAGGAAAACTTCTTTTTTCATGGAAATTGCAGCTATCAGTCATCTAGTTGGAGGATACCTGAGAACTGCAATGTTTACTATCTTTGATTATGAGCTTGCAAAGTATATTTCACCTCTAACCCCACTCTCTATTGATCTTTTTCCTTGTTCTATCTTCTTTACTTTTTCTTCTCCTCTACCTTTTGTATTCTTTCTTCTGTTTTGGGTTTGAATTGCTCATTCTGTTGGTGGTGGGTATTTCCACCTTTTTATCATTGTACCAGTCACTGCCACATAGGTGATCTGATATCAATACAGAAACCCTTCCAGATTGATTGTTTTCTTTAATTTGCGCCTTGAGTCCAAGTGCCAGATAAGTTTGGGTGACCAAAGAAACAAAGAACAGTGACCTGGAAGAGGAGATATTTTAAGGCACATAGATCAAATATTAGACTGGAAAGCTTTCTTAGGCATTGATTGTATGATGAATTCTCTTGAACTTGTATTTGACTAATCTCAGATATAATTGTTGGCACATTTACAAAGAATGTATGTTAATAGATAGCACTGATGATTTTTCTTGTAACTTGGGGATTTCTTGTCAGATTATAGTAATTTTGGTTTAAGTATAGATTCAAGAAGTTATAGACCATTTGATAACCTTAGATATTCATGGTCTCATGTAAGGCTTCCGCACCAACTCTCCCTACTAAAATTTTTGTCAGTGTGAAAATGAAAAGAAATTATTTAATTTTTTAAATGACATTTTTCTAGCTCCTACAGTAGCTATGCATTCTTGACAATCTACTAGTGGTTACATTTATGTAGCACACTCTTTCCTTTCCCCTCTCTGTGGTCACATGTCCTTTTCAGATGTGCTTGAATAAAACCCATGTTCCTGTAGCATCAGAAATTCAAGTCACAAAGCAAATATAGAATTTCCACTTCTATATGTTTGAGATATTGGTTTTTGTTCTTTTTTGACATTTATTTGAGTTCAAAACATGCATAAATTCTTATACTTTGTATCATATGAAGTCACTGAATAATTGTAATCCTAAACAAAAGTAAGTCAACCAGTAAGCTTAACCTTCCATCCATCAAATTCCTGCTTTTGTAGAATCCAGCACTAAATTTCATGTTAATCTACTGATATGGTGCCAGTTCACACCTGAACTTCAATTTGATGACACTTCTCTTTACTGTCCTTCTCACAGCTGTTAATCCAGAATTCAGCTGTCAACCTCAAATTGATGCATTTGAGGATCATCTCCAGCATGAATCTTGAGGAGCCAAGGGGAGGGAAAGGGAAGAGGATAGGATGACGATCAAAATATCCAAGTAGAGCCTGATCATTGTTGGGAGTGTTTCCGATACCCGTCAGAGTGAGTCCTAAAATAAGATTTAAAGACGGTATGTAGAGAGATGTGTATAATTATGAGTTTTAGTTTATAATCAATAATTTCTAACCATTTAAGAACAGGACTTATATTTTTTGAATATTTTTCGGTTTCGATTTGTGCTAATGTGACAAATTTGGATTATTTTCATTTTTTTTCAATAGTCAGGCTGTTTTTGACATGTTAAGTCCTAAATGGGGATGAATATTACCCCTATCAATGGCATCTTAAGATATCGTTGGTGATCCACCCTAGGAACTAATTAGCTATCATGCAATCCATGCCTCCTCATATCATCAACATGATAGTGATCATCTATGTGGGCACATTAATATCTTATATTATTGCTGGTTGCCATGAGTTGCTTTCACTGGCTTTACTACCTTGCTTAGTGTTTAAGCCTTTAAGGTTCTCAGTGAGTTCAATAGAAACTGCAAACAGGTGTTCTATATTGTTCTCATATCAGACAATGTCCCAAGAAAGCAGAACATCAGCAACATTGTCTTCACATGATCACAATAGAAAAATTGCTTTGGTTTATCCTTTGTAGTCATGAAGTCAAACCATCTTCTTCTCTACATATCATCACAAGCCACCTGATGCATTCCAACTCTGATACAAGAGGCCACCCTGATCTCATAATGGCTCTCCAACAACATGATGTGGATTGGCTGCTTTCAAGTCCTCACACTTTGATGCCCAGCATGCAGCAAGGAAGGTAATTCTTAATGTTCTTATCATCACCCAGCAAAACATTCATCATTGTATCACTCCCAACCTACAAGCCCTTATGATGCTAATCGCCACACCGAAAAAAAAAAAATATTGAAAATATAAATTAAAATTAAGATGGAATCAGAGCAAAATCATGGTTATAAAAAAATTAAAATGATATTGATAGAAAAAAAAGAAGAAAAAACACTTGTGATGACCATAATATCATTGCCAAAAATAGATGTAGAGGAGTAAATATGGCACTGAAGATTACAACAGCCATGAAGAATGTTGGGCTCTGCCCCCATGACCAAAAAGGTTGTGTCCATAAATGCACATTTCTTTCATTGAATTCAGTGGCACTTACATTGGCCATGTCAATAATTGTTCCTACTGTTCCTCCCTTTATGCATTAAACAAAGGCAACCTTCTCTTCCCTGCCATGATAATTCCTGTGTGTGTGGTGGAGATCAATCAAAATGTTGCATGTGCAATAATGCTTGAAATAATTGACTTGTATTTGGTGAGGAAAAAAGAAAGCCGGAAATGATGAAGACGGAGTCAAACCCCAGCGGGAAGAACGTTCTCTTTTGTGACCACTCCTTTGTCGGCGTGTCGCGGGGGGTCGTCATTTTACCGCTTCCTTTTGGATTCTACCAGCGGAGTGGGATTCTCTCTGAGTGGCGGTCTTTCGTGGGCCCCTTTCGTTGGACGGTGCTGATGGGTGGGTTTCCGTCGCATGGAGCTCATCGCGTCGGCCTCCCCGTGGATGTCTCGATCCGTCATCATCTGCAGTCCACCTCCCACCCGCCCGCCTACCTGTCCCCTTATTGCTGGCTGAACTCGTCCCCGGTGGGCCCCGTTTCAGATATGAGAAATCAGGCTTCCGCGAGTCGGTTGAAGTCTCCCAATAATTCATGAAAAGAAAAGATGGAAGCAGGTCGGTCACGAGCCACGGCAACGGAGCGACCGAGAAACGAGGCAACGCTTTTCCTACCCGTTTACCCGTTACCCACCTTTCCAGAACGGGGATCGGCGGGGTCCATGAGCAATGTCCAATCGATAGCAAGGTGGTGAGGCGAGATGGGTACGCCACCAGCGTGTGGAAAGGTATATTCTCGTGCGTGCAAATACAATACACAGAGCCAGGCGAGCAAAAAAGAGAGAATTAAATAACTAATACTCATGTAGTACAAGTAAACAGTAGAAGACGAACGACGACGGAGGAAGAAAAGAAAAGAAAAGAAGGGGGAGAAAGGAGAGCAAGAGAGATCGAGGACGGAGAGAAGGAGAGAGAAAGAGAGAGAGAGAGAGAGAGAGGGCGGCTTTAAAGAAGAGCGAAGAGGAACCCCAACAACCGCGTGTCAACCGCCGCTGCTACTACTTCTTGAACGACGACGGCGACGAATGCGCTCCTCCTCCTCCTCCTCCTCCCCGTTGCGATTCAAACCCTAATCAGCCGTCTTGTCTTCGCCTCCTCCCCTCCTAAATGGAAGGTAAGCGCTGGCTCGCTCGCTCTCTTCAGTTCTATTGTTCATTGGGAGGGGAAATTCTAGGTCTTTGTGAGATCCGCTGATTTCTTGTGATCCTTTCATTTTCGAAGCCGGGAATGCAAATTTGTCGATTCGAGATGGGGTATAAAGGTTCAGATGAGTCTGAAGGTCACTGATTGCTGGGATCGGAAACTAGGGTTTGTTTGTCTGGGATGTAACTTTACCTTTGCGTCGTTCATCGTAATCAAGATTCTTGACTCCATGGAATGATGATCTCGGAATACATTACTTTCTCGTCTTTCTTCCTAACTTGTGCCCTGACTAATCTCTTCTCAACTCGATCCATTCTCGGGCCTAACAAGAACCCTTACATCAAGAAAGCACACAAGTAGCTACGGAAGTTCTCCACAAGGACATCATAAAGAAACCAGAATCAATAATACGAATCAGAAAGACTGTGTTAAGAAAATTTAGTTGTAATAAAATCAACATGGGAGACCAAGATATCATTACTTAATTTCTAAGTGATACTTGATCTTGATTTTTACATCTCAGAACTTGATCACCATTGTAGTAGTGTAGAGAGCTCATAAGTGGAGGGAAGAACATGGTGAACAATGTTGGAGAGGAGGACAAGGAATTGAGAACCAAGTGGTGGACAATGGTGGAGAATAATTAGAAGAGTGGGAGTTGCAATTAAGGAGTAGATGTGGGGCAGTAGGTGAGATTTGGCTGCAAGGGTTAAGCTTTAGGAGTGGTATAGGCGTAGAAGGGGCTTGTGTTATGGGATTAATGGGAATATAGGAGGGTTAGAAATGTTTGATGTATTTGGGCACAAAATTTTAATTTATATTTTTCCTATTTTTGAAAGTCAACTCATAAATACATTTAAATAAAATTTTTGTTTTTTCAAAGAAGCTTGCATGGCGGTTTGGAAGTGACTCTGGCGGCATAGTGGAGAGTGCATCCCTTGAAGAAAGAAAAGTCGAATGTAAGAAAGATAAAGTCTTTTGTAAGAAAGAGAAGTCGAATGTAAGAAAAATAAGTCTTTTGAATCAGCGCTTCCTGTCCCGATACAGCAAAATCATTTTATTCAGATCTGTAATGGATTGATAAGAGTCTCCCACTTCCAAAATTAACAGTAGCAGAAAGTGTTTTTTTTCTTTTAAGATTTTTAAATAGTATTGCTCGAATGAAAACGTCCCAATTTGATTGCATGTCATGGAGGGACGTCTTGGTTGTCCCTTGTAGTGTTCATAGAAAACAATTTGATTCCCAAGGATGGATGAACTCCCATCATTCTTTTAAATGCTTTCTAGGTTGGAATTATGTCAATTGAGAATCGTATCCAGAATTATAACTATCAAAATTGTAGGAAATGGATTTATTTCAACTTTTGTACTTACCAAACACTAATGACCTTATATAATGATTATACAAGAAAATGATAAGCCCTTACGTTTGTGCTGACCAAGAACTATGATTTTTATTGAATAAATAAAAAAAACCTTAATGTTGTTTTTACCTAACATGTTTTTAAATTTCTGTTCATGAACATGGTTACTGCCAACAAAATTTCTATGTGCACAATGACATAAACATAATGTAATAATTTTTTTATATTTTTTAGGAAGACATAAACAATGTCAAATGTGTCCTTAGTGTATGTATTTAAATTGATATATAAGTTAAATTGGGTTGCTCGGGTTGCGCGATAGTGCAACCTGATCCCTGCACAAATTTAGTTGGTTTGTTAATATCTTGACTTCAACTGACTACCCCATTAAATTATATTCAAACTCTACTAAAAGTTCGGTTGGACTAGGGTTGAACTAGAGTTGGCCAATAGGAGCTGCACCCGTACTTTCGGTTGTAGAACACATTGTACATGGGTTATCTTTGACAAATTAACATGGATCTCCTTTATAACAAATTTATAATAGAATTTCATTACATGGGCTCGAAAAGCTTGCTGTGGAAGGACTTAAATTTGAAGGTATTATGCCTGTATCAGTCCATCGATGGTGCTTCCCTGCTTCTTTTCAAAGATCTCATTGAAACTAACATGATAGTAGGGAATTTTGAGGCAAAAGTCTCCTTTGCCCCTCCCTCTGTTCTCGCAGAAGGGTGACTCAGCTGTTTGATTGTTCCTCTCAAAGAAGATCTCTGATAAAATGGAGGTGATTTGTTGAATGGCCCTAATAATCAAAGCAGTGAGGTGAGTCTTGCCCCCTCCCTTCCTCTATAGCTTGCAGTACCCATTTGAGGCCAATTTTGATGGCTTCCTTCCTGGTCAAGAGGGGTGGTCTATGGCAATTGGTTAACTATGTAGACTGAACTGATAGGATGTTTAAGTGATTAAATCAGTTTTAAGTTTGATTTGTAAGTTTGACAATTCCAACTTTCCTGTTTGTTTGGTGATTTTGGTTCATGATCATGAACACCCCTACATCTATTGAGTGCTAAATTTTAATAGTGTATTCTTGTTGATAGGTGCTAGTTTAGTTAATATAAAGAGGCTGGCTTGTTTTCACCTTTTTGTAGACTTTATCTTAATGTATAAAAAGTTAGAAGAACTAGAGTCATGGCTTAAGTTAACTTTCATTCGCTGTTTAATATCTCTCATATTGTTAGTATTCCTTTCAGGCAATTTTCATGCAGTTTCCTTTCTACTGTAGCATTTAAAATGAGAGGCTTTTTACTATCTATCTACATTTTGCTCTTATAAGCTAATAAGACTGTGTGCACTGCTATCTATCTACATTTTACTCTAGTAATTCATTGGCAATTGGCTTGCATTCCCCCTCTTTACATGAATGAAAAGACTTATAGATGTACCCTCTTACAATGATTGATTTTGTTGTAGCATATTTCCCTTACTGTTCTTTTGCTTTTAACAAAAGGCAAGAATCAAGTAAATATGCTAGAATTGACTGCTATTAGTTTGTCTAGTGATTTTGGATAATAAGTAGGACTTGATGAAAAAGTGCTATTTCCTATTTCGACACGAGATAAAAAATGTTACATAGAGAAGTTCAATGCTAAGATGTAGGGTAATTCTTGGAAAGCATGCTCCTCTCACTATTAGGGTTTTTTTTTTATATTTGATGTAGATTCTACAATCGGTCAAGAAGTGGAAAGTGTGAATATCAACATAAGTAGTAGGAAGATCAAGATAGGCATTTGACTAGTTTGTTTTTTTATTATGTTGTTGAATTTCATCATCGTTATATTGGTAGTCCTATTGGTTTGACTCCTATTTCAAGTAGAATTACTGTTGATTTCAAGTTCAAAAGATACAGATTTCTCTTCGTAGAAGTTTCTGGGATTCCAAATTTATTTTGGAAGCCTTTTTCCTTTTGATTTTTATGTACCCTAAGTGAAATTAATTTGATTGATGAGGAGGGTGAGTTTTTATGCCAGCATAGTAAGGTTGCTTTTTCATGACCCAAGTTACTAGGATTTCAGTTACAGGAACAACCTCTTTGTTTGTAGGATTACGACTGCATACTTTGATCTTTTCTAGATCTTTCATTTATGGAATCTCATCCAATAGGCCAACTTATATAAGAATTTTGAATGATGATTGTCTAATTGGGATTTATTCTGTAGTTGAATAATGTAGACAAATGCTACAAACTAAGGGCTTTTTAAATAAGACAATTTAAACATATAAAATGTTAACTTCAGACAATGCCAAGTGAAGAACTGAGAGTACATTAAGATAAATGGATAAATTGTTTTTATAATAAAATATAAATAACTTTTAATTATTATTTAGTGGAAAGCAGGATTAATACAGATATTATTCATAGAGTTAAAGTAGATAGGTGTCAACTATTAGGAGGGCCATGTGTCCATCATGTGCCCATTAGGTCAAAAAGAAATTTGTTACAAGGCAATTGTTAATTATTGGGAGTTGGAAAGCAGCATATAAGAAAAGTTAGTATTGCTAAGATTAGGACATTGAGATGGATATAGGGTTTACCAAGAAAAAATAGAATAAAAAATGTAGCTCTTATAGAAAATAAGTAAAGATAAACCATTTAGGACAGAAGGAACATGATTCAGAAAAAAACATATGTTAAACGAGATCAGTTGATTAAGATTAGCTGTGTGAGAAGAAGTAGAGGCAGGCCCAATGAGTGAGGCTCATGATGACGCTGGGTCTGGGGAGGATTAAGATGTGTAGTCTTAATGCCAAGCAAGATTTTTCTCATGACTCGATTCTTGGTCATCCATTTTAAAAAGGTTTAACCTTGTCATTTTGTCAAGGCTCACCCTCACCTTACTATAAACAATAATAGGAGATCAGACTTGTCCTAGTTGGACTAGTGATATTATTCTAAACAAACTTAAGTGGTGGGAGAAGATCCATGTTGCCATTACCAAATAGTTGGGAAATTACTGCTTTTATTTAGGTGATTTGTTTGAGCAGAGCAAATTTGTTTGTTGTGTGGCTGGTCTCCTCAGTCGTCACCTCAAACCATTTTCTTCTATTTCTATAACATGAAAATACCAATCAGTGTTTGTTTCAACCAAATTGGCCCCTATCTGGTTGGATTTGAATCCTTCCTAGTCCTTGATCATATAGCTTCTAGGAAATGGAGTTGCATTATGAGATTGAGCCAAATTTCAGATTCAATTTTAATCTAAGTTCATAAGTGTAAACTTTGAAGAGGTTTAAATATAATCTAAGTTCCAAACTTTAAAGAGCTAAGCATTCATTATTTTTATGGGAGAAGTTGAACCTTTCGATGGCTGATATATTTCCTGCATCTGTTACCTTATAAAAGAAGGCTGCTTTGGCGAGCTTTGATATAACGGTAAGCTTGCTCCTTTGCAAACTGGAAGACCAGGGTTCGGGTCATGGAAACAACCTTTTTAAATATTTAAAGGGAAGGTTATGTATATTGATCCTCCCCAGTCCCCGCATTGGCGGGAGCCTCATACTGGGTATGCCCTATCTCTTAGCTTACAAAAGAGTGTTTCCTGTAAGACAACGCGTCATTGCTGATCTTATCTTTCTATGTACTTATCATATATCCCTGTCAGTAATATGATGCTTGTTTCGACACCTTGTTGGACTGGTATGATACTTGTATACGGAGAGGTATAGCAGCTTGTATTGTCTGGTATTACGTAAGTAAATAATGAATGGCAATATTGTTTGGTACTGATTTTTGCTTGGATGCCTAGTCCGTTTAGTATTTGGAATTTTGTTTGAAGCTTCCATAACTAAGTGGTTATTTTTGAGTGGATGATTTTTTGCTTCAATTTCTTGACTGCTTGACAATTGAGAAGTAGGTAAGAAGGAAAACAATGACTTTAGCTTGGACCAGAAATTCTTTTTTCTCCAAACGATGCTAGTCTACATTTATCTACTAATAGACATGTGAAATGAAAGTGAGTGATACGAGATAAAATGTGTGTTGAATTACCAAAAGTGTGCTTGAGTGATTGCCATTGGGATATATAGAGATATCACCCATGATATTTCTCATGGTCACTAACTAGGTTTTCTGACAATAGAAAAATGAAACAATGAGGTTTCCTCAAGGTAACTTTTTTCATGTATACAATTTGAAGGTTATGGTTTTAAAAATTGTTTTAGGACATGTCAAGTAAAAACCAAGAAACATAAAGAGAGTTTTGGTGTAAGAGAGATTTGGCGGACTTGAGTTGAACATGGAGGACAAAGGATGAGCAAATAATTTGCTTGTGTAGAAGGAAATAAGTTGTTCTTTGGTTAGCAACATCTCTTCGTGTAAAAGGAAAGAGAAATTATTGAAGCACAAAAACATTTCTTCTCTGAACTTTTTTGTCTTTTCCTTTTTTCTTCTCCTCTTAGTATTTAATATATGAAATGCACATAGTTATATGCTGGAGAGATGTTGGAGCTCTCTATTTTGATTGTTAGTCTTTCTATGCATTTTTTTGTCTTTTTTGCTTCACAAATGTTCTTTGTTGGAGAGGCTGTTATCAGAGTGAAACTCTTTAAACGTGAAATGTGCCTTTGTTTGATCTGTTGTGGCTTGATATTGAATGGTCCTCTCTTTTGTTTGGATGGGAGCATATATTCTCCTTTCTTTCTGTGCTCCTAATTTTCTTATGAGCCCCTATTTGTCAGCCCTTACTGGTTTCCATTACTTGTGGACCATTCTATTCTTTTTCACATGGATCTTGTTCCTCTTGTGAGTTTATATCAATGTTTAAAATCTCAGTCCTTACTGATATCATTTGGTGGCTGGAACCAATGTGCCTACACATGGTATTGGTTGCTACTGTCAAGACCAAAGAGAAAAACAGAGAGAAGAGGAGAGGAGGAGAAGCGGAAGAGGAGGATTGATGGAGGGGGAAGGGAGTAGCATAGAAGGCAGAGGAGATGGAGGAGAAGGCGAAAGAGAAGGTGGAGGAGGCAGTGGAGGAAGTGATGACACTTACAAAGAAGTGATGACTGCAGACAGTGATGTAGCAGGTTAGAGGAGGTAGCAGCGGTGAGGCAGTGGGGTGTATAAGGAGGCGGAGTGGAAAGAGGGATCATGTGAAAAAAAGAAAGAAAAGGAGGGAGAGAAAAAAAAAAGGATATCAAAAAATGTCAGAAAAAGTAAAGAATGATGGAGGTTGCTTCAGTATCCTTGGTTTTAACCATTAAAACTAGGTAGTATGCCCAGTAATGTAACTGCATTGGGAGGTCAAGCTGCATAAAACAGAAACATGAGGAAAATCAATGGTCCACATGTGGGTTTGTGGTGAGACCAATAAGTACCAGCCCGTTCGATTCAGTATAAATGGTTTTTAAAACCCTGATTTATATATTACCATGCAGTTGGATACTGGTCCAAAGAGTTTTCTTTGTATAGAAGATTCATTAATGCATGTAGTGGATTCCAAATACGTTTGTGTTAATGTTTGTTTACCACCCTAATTAAGGTGGACCAAATAGTGTGGCCCTTTCGTGTAGATGCATGTCTGTTTAGTTCTAGAGCAAGAAATGATACTTTCTATGGTTAGGTTGTACACTGTGAAATGAATATCGTTAGTAGTACGAGGAGTACAAGGAGAGGCAATGTAAGATATAAAAAAACTATAAATAAAGATTTAAATACTTATAATTTAACTAAACATATGATTTTTTACCGATTTCAAGGCGGCAAAAGATTCACGTAGTCGACTCCAAATAGTTGGGACTTACGGCTTTGTTGTTGTTAATGTTGTTGTCTATGATTGTACACTATTATAATAATAATGAGTGCAAAGTTGAATTCTCCATTCATTATGGTAGGCTGTTTATGTCAATTTTCTTGACTCTAGTGTATTAATAAATTTTCTTCTAACATGACTGTGATAGTCTGGATAGCGTTATATGTTATAACGTGCTGTCATTATTTTATAATTTACTGGTCTTCTTCTAGAAGCCATTTCTATTGGTTCTTGGAAATGCTAGTTTTGCTTTTTCATTTTAGATTTTACGCATTTCCTAACAGTGTGTAGCTGTCAGGTGGGTCCCCAGATCGGAATTCAGTTGGGTCTGGTCCAAAAAGATCTAGTGTGTCATCAAGGGGTCGTTCAAGGGGTTCGTCATCTTCCAGTTGCAAGGATTTTCTTCGGAAGTTTGTGGATAGTGAGATTCTGACAGCAAACCTTGAAGACTGGCTTTCAGGAATATCTGAGGAATCAGACTTCAGGAAGCCTACCTTTGATGTTCCCTTTGAACTTACAGAAATCCAGAATTTTGATTATGCACTGGAAGGTGTTTCTTTTCAGCAGTTGATACGGATGCCCAATTCTCTTTATGAATCAACATCTGATGCTGTTGAAGCGACTGCCCATCTTGCTATTGAGGATTTTCTACATGCTAGTGTGAAGGGATTGTGGGAGACCTTTTGGGGTCATGATGAACCTGTGCCTTTGTCAGTAGCCTGTATACACAGCACAAGTTCGAAATTTTATCCTGCTGAAAAGGCTATTGCCAGAGGAAAGCTTGAAGGTATTTGTGCAACTGCCATATTACTGAAAAATAGTAGGGACTTACGTGGGAAATGGGATCAGATTGTTGAATTAGCTTTGCTGAGGCCCGATGTTGGGATTTCAATGCAGAATGATCAGCGGCCTTCTCCATCTGTCCTTGGGGAAGCACTTTTCTTTGCTCTACGTGTGTTGTTAGCTAGAAGCCTTAGCAAATCATCTAATGTGCTCCGTAATTCAAACTGTGTATTTGTTCTCCTTGTTGATTCACAATATGGTGGTGTAGTAAAAGTTGAAGGTGATGTTGGTAAGTTAAATTTTGATGGTAATGATGTCTATGAATGTGCAGCCAAATGGATCAAGAAACATGCCAAAGTTACAGTTTCTACGATTGACCGAATCTGGAACAAGCTTGGGAATGCCAACTGGGGTGACATTGGAACTCTACAGGTGCTTCTCGCAACCTTCCATTGTATGGTCCAGTTTTCTGGAATGCCGAAATATCTACTCGAGGATTTGGCTACAGGACATAGTTCTCGTCTCCAGAATCGGAGAACTGAAAGGCAGTTAGTAGATGCACACATTAATGGTATTGGTTTGTTCCGTTTCCAGCAACAAAGTCGTTCACCTGAAATTGTTGAAGTCCAGGATGAATCCGTAAAGATTGATTCTAGAGAGACTGTAAAGCTAGAGAAAGGTTCGGCTTTATGGATGGAAGAATTAGACTATCAAACGGGATTTGTGATTGATGAAGTCATAACTGATGGTGATATTCAAAGTTATATCGTTACTCCAATAGAAGAATCAAATCAACCAGGAAAGAAGCTTATGATGTATGTTGGATCTGTTCCTTCTCATTTGGAATCAGCATGGGAGGATATGGATCTGTGGTACCAGGTTCAGAGGCAGAACAAGGTATTGAATCTAATGAAGCAAAGAGGTTTGTCCAGCAAGTATCTTCCCCAGGTGGTTGCATCTGGACTAATGGTTCACCCTGGCAAGTGCAACAAACCAGCTTCTGGTAGAACTTGTGGTCATCCTTGGTGTGGTACCCCAATCCTGGTGACATCTCCTGCGGGTGAGACTGTTTCTAATATGAGGAGAAATGGTTTATTTGGTCCCGAGGAAGCTCTCAGATGTTGTCATGACTGCTTATCTGCTCTTGCAATTGCATCTTCTGCTGGAATAAGGCATGGTGATATCCGTCCAGAGAATGTTATCCTTGTAAGCAACGATGGGAAGCATCCGTCTTTTGTCCTAATTGGGTGGGGTCATGCCGTTCTTGAAGAAAGGGATCGCCCATCAATGAATCTTTTCTTTTCTTCAACATATGCCCTACAGGAAGGGAAGCTGTGTGCTGCGTCAGATGCAGAAAGTCTGATCTACTTGCTGTACTACTCATGTGGTGGAGAATTCCCAGAACTGGATTCAGTTGAAGTGGCTCTTCAATGGAGAGAAATGTCTTTATCGAAAAGGGTCATACAGCAGAAGCTGGGGGATATCTCGGCTGTGCTGAAAGCCTTTGCTGATTATGTTGATACGTTATGTAGAACTCCTTATCCTATAGATTATGATATATGGTTGAGAAGATTGAGAAGAACCATTAATGAAGATCATGGAAAGGAAATTGATGCTTCAAATTAGATTTTTGTGGCGGCATGTGATTGGGTAGACTCTGCAAGAGTATTAGTGACATCACCGTGGCACTGGATTAGGATTTCTCACCAACCACCGGCTACTGCAATCGGATGTCTTAAAATTGATGCTTGAGTCAGAGAGGACCGAGGTTCCAGAGTTGTTTGGCCTCAAACTTGGTTTCTGCGGTTTGCTGCATGTTCTTCAGTGTTAGTAGAAGTTTCTTGCTGTGGTTGCTATGGGAAGTTGTACGATGATAAGGTTCTTTTTATTTATCAAAGAAGTCTTGGGTTGTGCTGTTTTGTGGTTGCAGATGTTCCATCCTCAATTGGTGTCCGCAGCCTGATCATCACATATTTGCTTGAAATGTCTGATGTTATCTCCCTCGTTGACCAAAGGCCAAAGTCATCAGATCAGTCTGCTCACTCTGGCCTATATGGTTGATGGAGGGTTCTCAAACTACCTTCTGCACTTTAACGTTCCTTTTTTTTTTCTTTTTGTTTTTGTCATCCCCAGTGTGGTGTTTACATCAGTTTCTCCTGATTCATTGCATCAGCATAATTTGTTCTTGAGATAGTGTATGGCTGCACTGATTTGTGGTTGGCCTGGGATGATTCTTTTGGACTTTGATCGGATGGTCGTCTCCAGTTTCAAGCACGTCTTCCTGTAAATGTATGTGAAGTTTAATTTCAATGAATAGTGACACTGTTTACCAGGATCAGCATGATGAAGCCTTTCCTTCTGTTCGTTACTGCTAAACGACTTTTTTTGTTTTACGTTGGTTTCTGTTGATGCTTGGACTAATCTGAGTCTGTAATTTTTGAATGTAAATTATGATGCGGAAGCTATTCGTTTCTCAAGTACGGAGGAACTTCTTCTCTTGAGAAGTGCTGTTTTGCAAGTGTTCGTTTTTGCATGTTTCACGAAGCAAATCTGCTCCTCGTGAATATTTTTAGTCAACGCTATTTGTGTGATATATATATATATATATATATATATATATATAAAATCACCTATCACATACAATAGAGATGCATTAGTTGCCCCGTGTGTCGCCAAAGCCCCATGTGTGTGTGTGTGTGTGTGTGTGTGTGTGTCGCCGGCCATTCCTCTTAACTCGACGCTCCTCAGCTTCTTGAGCCGCTGCCGCCCCCGCCCCCTCCCCCGCCGAGCGCTTCGGTCCAGCGACCGCAGAGACGTCCGAGAACCCTGTGTCGGTTGAGAAGAGAAACACTTGTGTGATCCTATTTCCTTCTTGGGGTTTACGTCGGAGGGATACGGATCGTAACCCTAGCTCGTCGATCATTGTTCCTCCGCGCTTCTCCTTTTCTTCCTCCCTATTTGTTCCACCGCCTCCTCGCTCGTTTTCTTTCGCCCTCCTGGAAACCAACCCATCTCTGGAAACAAAAGGTCAGTTTCTTCTCACTTTTATATGGAGACCTAACAAAAATAAGGTCTTTTTGCTAAAAGAAATGTTCTTTCTCACTTTCTTTTTCATTTTGGGATATGGAAATTTCTTTTCATAGCTGGTGTTGAATTCGAGCGAAAAGATTCTTGTAAAGAATGTTTAGATGCAATCCCTCCTCTTATATCTACATATATGCTTGAAATGTTTTGCTTCCTTACGCTGGTCGTGCCTTCATTGTGTTCAATCCCATTTGATGATCTGAATAGAAAGAGCCCTCTGCGCCTGCGCTGTCGCCCAATCGAATTGCAAGCCCGCATCGCCTTCGCCAGTATCCAGCCTTCTCCGCCACTCCTCTACTGCGTCCTCTTGCTCCTTCTCCTCCTCTTCCTTTGTCTTCTTCCTTCTTCCTCTTCTCCCCCTGCCCCAAATGGTTCCATGGTATCTATGTACCTGCGTACCGAAACACAGTTTATTATATATTTTTTGAAGTGTATAATAATAATTTTCTCTTTGAAGGAAATATAGGATTTAGACATGTTCGCTGTGGTGCACGTACAATTTTTTCTGTAAGATTAGGAATAATCAACCATCTGATTTTTTGGTTTTCGTTTTCTTTAGGTTTACCTCGAAATTGTTTTACTGTTTTTAAGTGCTTCCCTCCTGCATACTTTCCGCTTCATAGAATATTGCCATCCTTTCTGGTAGATGGAAAAGAAACAGCAACTTCTAGCTTATTGACCTTAGTAAACACTCTCAATTATGCACTTGTAGGTTCATTGGATTTATCACAAGGCACTCTCTGAAGAGGAAAAAAGAAGATGAGGCCACAATGTCTGTGGCATGTGCTGTGCACTTAGCAAATTTGAGGCTGGTTAAGTCTGAGCCTGCTTTCTTTAATGCAATTTGCCCTTTATTTTTTTTGCAATGCCGGGGAAGCGAGAAATCCCACAATAAACATCTGACCTTTTGCTCTTCCTTCGTCCTATTCATATCCCTAACACCATCCAAAACCCAAAGTAAACAACAAAAGGTTTCTGTTTCTAAGATTTTTTAACATCTGATATATTTGCCTGGCATTTGGGAACTTGTACGATAATCTTCTCTATTATATTTGAAACGTACCCAGAAATTCATGGAATTTATGTTGACTAGGTGTCTACCACCCATAAATTGAGATGCACATATTCTTGCACTTTTTGGAATGCTGTTGTTTTAAATAAATATAGTTTGCCAATTCCTGCTGCCTACATTACCTAGGAAGTGATATGTAAGATGCCTTGTAATAAACAACTAAACTCAAGCATCAAATTGGTTAAGTTCCGTTCAATTTTGCCATTTTGATTTCTCCAGTTACTTGTCTATATATCAAGTTGTGATTTCGGAAAACATGCTTATGACGTTTAAAAAAATGTTGAAATCGCAGCAGATAATCAAATATACGTTATTACTTGTTTTGGTGATCACTAACTTCAGGACTCTCGTAGGATATCTTGGATATGGGATCTGAAGCTATACAAGCTGCAAAGGTGTATCGCAGTCTTCTCAAAGCTGTAAAGAAATATATTGGTAATGATGGCAGCAAAAGGCATTTCAGAGATTACATCACTGAGGAGTTCCGAAAAAATGCTTCTGTGTCTGATCAGGCTACAGTTGAGAACAAAATCAAGCTGGCTCATGAGTACACTTTCCTACTGAACAGTGTGCACCATCATAAGGTTAATTTTCAAATTTTCCTCTAAGTTGAAAATGCTTTCCCTTCCTAATTCCTTCTAGTCATTATATATGATTTACATGAATCTTTCATATGCCTGAATTAGATGGATGAATTGGGATGTGTTCCTTAGTAAATTTGTCCTTTGAAGGTTCTAGGCAGGTGGATATTTGTTTATACATTAATGGTGGCATGTACATGTTTGTTGATGTTGTAATATCATGTATGTTAACTTTTGCTTCTACATATTCTGCTGTTGAAGTTGTATTGGTTCTGCTAGTTTTTTATTCCTATAGATCCTTAGTTCTGCTTTTCTTTCCTCACATTTTTGAGAAACAAAATCTAATTTGTTGACGATGGTGGTTCAGGAATTGCTCTTTTCATACAACATAGCTGTGGATCGATCAGATGAAATGAAGAAAGTATTGAATAAATCTGCTGCCAGTGTGGGTCTTCGGTTACCTGATGTTTATCAGCCTTGATTGTTGGATTTTTGATGTTTCTGGATATGCGGAGGATCTCACAGTTGCCTTTGGATTAATCTAAAATTACATTCTCTTCCTTCAGCTATGTTGGCATTAACGATTTCAGCCAATAAAGTGTCAACCATGGATATGGATGAGCATAAATATGGAACACTTTTGTCATTAGCATTTTTTTTCTGTCCCATTTATTTCTGTATCCAAATTCTTCAGTGTAGGCCTTACGTCCAAGTAAAGGCTGGTTGAGGGCAAATTAATGTGGTTAGCAACTGAAGCATTCTCAATTCAAGCTATGCGAAACTGACAAAACCATTACCATCTTTTTATTTTGAAATGTTGGAGATCTTGTAATGGAGTCATTCGAGTTGTGCACTTGGTATGTTATTCTCAGAACTGCTTGTTTGTGCTTCTTGTTTTGATATATTGATTCATCATTTGATGCCCTGCTTACAAGTGTGCTGCTGTCCAATTCATTATCTTTAGATGGTATGGAGTTACAGATTTCAAGGAAAAGAATTTGATTGCTGTTATGATCTTTTGATAGATTCTTCTGGGTGTTGATATAAGTGGAAGAAACATCCTGTCTGCAAGCATGATGGTAAATGCTGCATGAACATATGCATTGAGGAAAAGGTGGAGGGAAGGAGATCCCACCAATGTTGCAGAGATAATTGTCTTGAGATCTCTCAAACAGTTGGTAAATGTTCACTATAATAACATCTTTGAATGCCATATATTGTCCAACAGACACAATAGTTCATGATTATAGACAAATCACATATTTAGATGAGCATCTCTTGTGTCTTCTCTGACACTTGGATGTACTGCAGTCTGGTTTAGAGTTTCATATTTTAAATTTTGCTGCTGCTCAATTAGAAGAACAAAAAGTTGGATCTCAAGAGTATACACCACAAGAAAGTTGGATCTTCAGAACTGAATCAGAATGCAGATTCAAACGTTAGTGACACAGTAGCATATCTGTAATTAGATTGATTCCAAATCAAGTTCAATTGCAAGAAAAAGAAACCAAACTATATATTTACTGATCTCAAGAGCCCACATGAAGCAATCAGGAAATTGGGTTTCCATAATTCTGACACTAGTTTTCAGAATGTTGTAGGTTTCTTGGCAATGAGAATAACAATGTACAAAGTATCTTTTTTAAAGAAAATTCTCCCTAAAATACTCTGCTATATTGCATATCCTGAGTAGCTGATGAATTATGATATAAATGCAACATATCAACCATCTGATAAGATGAATAGAAGGTGTGGTTCAATTATTCATGCCAGGTATTCAGGTTTTGGTGCAGTCATTATTGTCAATCCTCTGAAACTACCTACTATATTAAAAGTTTGCAGTCATTTCCAAGATAAGGTTGTGAAATATGCAAAAAAATGATTTTTCACCATGAATAATGGTCTGCATGTTGATGCTCATCCTTCTTCCCAACCAAGAAAAAAAGGTGAAGCTTTTATTTTCAGAAGTAAAAAGCCATCTCACAAATTTGTTTGACAACAAGAACTCTCATTAAATGTGCCCTTTTATGTTTGCTTTCCCAAAAACCATGGAGTCAATGAAGATGTTCTAGCTTATTTGACTTTATTAATTTTACTTTTTACTATTAGCAGTCAAGGAAGTAGCAATTCAAAAAAGGCCCTTTTCAAATCAATGCTGCTCATGAAATAGGAATCAATTGTTTGGTATGCTTTCTAGTTTCATCTCATGTTTGTTAGCTTTTCAAATTCAAATAGCATAGCTATACAATCACTCAATTGTTAACTAGAGCTGAGTTTTTTTTTTTTAATATTGTTTGCCTAATTAATGTTTATGACCACAGACCTACAAGTAAGATGTCACAAAGAAACACTTCTCCATGGTTTATTGGAGGCATTACATTGTAACTGGTGAGAGTATTATGTTACAAAATGTTACGATGCAAGAGTAAATCAAATCTTTTTATTTGAGATATCGAAGTTGATGATATTGTCCTGAAATAACTGATAAAAAGTGATGCATCTCTAAAAAGGATCAGGAGTAAAACTTGCAAATGCACAAAAATCCTTCCTATATCTGTTTCAGCCAACATATGCTAAAAGCTTGTTGAGAGGATTTACACAGAGTAAGATTGTTACCATCTGATTGCACACTAGATATAAGTTTGTGTTCTCCAAAGGCAGCTGCATTGGGTTCTAAAAGTTATTTCTATAAGAAATATAAATGATTGAGCATCTAATATCTAACTCAAGAAGCATACTGTTTATAGTTACCAACTGAAGACATGAGCTTCTAACGGTATTCAATTAATTTTTCGTGCAAAAACTTGAGCTGACGAAATTGAGATCAATAAAAAAGTATATAGAAGAAATTATCACCTCATGTGGATCGCATGTCAACATCCTCAACTGAAGGAGTTACGACCATATTTGAGCAGCTATGCTTAATGACACTTTCATCTTTTACAGGTCCACCAACATCCTCACCTTTTGTTTCATCTTGAGGCATTCCATTTTCACCATCATCTTTTACAGGTCCACCAACATCCTCACCTTTTGTTTCATCTTGAGGCATTCCATTTTCACCATCATCTTTTACAGGTCCACCAACATCCTCACCTTTTGTTTCATCTTGAGGCATTCCATTTTCACCATCATAGCTTTCCATAGAATGTGTTGGTGCATGAAAAGAAGGATTCTGGGTGACAGGATAAACAGAAGGTTCTAATGCATCATTGCTACTGAAATCAAAATTCTGCTGTATGCTTGGAACAGACAAATTATCATCTATTGCAGGTTCTGTGCTGATTTCTATGTCAATATTCTCTGTTGGGCTTATGACATCTGCATCAATGTTTGGGGTATAAAATTCAACTTGTATTGTTTCTTCAGTCACCCGCGATCGGAAATCATGCATTGAAGGTGGGATTTCTGACAAAAATACATCACCAAAATTTCTCAAGAAACCCTTGTCATAGGGATTATGTTTCTTGTCGTAGCGCCATCGGAAGTTCTCATTAGTCGTCTGCAGTATCAATAGAAAACAGCTTTGGGTATCTTAGGACATAGTAGAAAGAATAGCAACAGAAAAAAAATTGATTAGAGTTGTATATATAACTATAAAAATTTTGGAGTTTGATAAAACCAAGGCATCACAAGGAATTAACAAAGATTTCCAAGAATGCTTCCATTTTAAATAATTTAGTTCACCAAAATTACCAAACAATCATTTATCAACCTGCTTGCATCAAGAAAAATATTCAGGAGTGGAAGATTTACCTGATTTGTGCAGATTAGATAGAAGTGGAAAACAGTGAGACCACCAACAAACCACACTCCGATGAAGGTGTATACTATGAGCATAGGAGATAGAATCTCACATTTCATTGCCTTCCAAATGGTGTATTGGTGGTGATTCATTTCGGTAACAATGTTCAGCCACGAACATGTGAAGACATATATGCAGAGAAATGTTGATGTTGATATAAAGAAGAAGAAGAACCTGTAGTTTCGCTGCAGGAAAATGCAACAAATGCTCAAAAGTAGGATCCAGATGTTTTATATTTAGTTATTTCTTGAAAGAAAGGCAAACGTCTTGAAAAAAAGGTAAATGCTGGTCATAATGGAATCATGCAAAGACACTATATCTGATGTCTGATATGAGGTCAAAACCCAATGCAGCTGTAACATCAGGAGGCAACAGTAAGATGGAAGAATTTGGAGTCTGAAATCACATTTGCAGGCTGTGAAAGAAACTGTTGTTACAGTGACCTCAGTCTATAGTTGAACCTTGTCATACAATTTGTTTTCATGGATGGCAGAGATGAATATAGGCAAAGAAAACAATAGCCAAACAGTTGACATGGTCTATTGTTAATGATGGTCTACCATATGCATGAAGATGATATCATAGAATTAATGTATGAGTAAAACAAAGCCATGAAGTTGAGTTGGCAGACTACTGGTCATGGCGGTTAGCAAGATGAATGCAGAGACCACGAGTAATCAGGGTTTTTTGACAGCAGTTCTAGTGTCCATTATCTCCAACTTAGCTTACCTGTCCAATGCACTGACCAATCCATGGGCAATGGTGATCAAATTTATGCACACAGTTGTTGCAAACCGAGCAATGCGAAGCACGGGGTGGACGATACAGCATGCATGTTTCGCAGTATTTTACTTTGACAGCAAAACCATTCACGATTTCATCCTTCGTTCTTGCTCTAGACAATCGCAATTGTGGGGTTCTTCCGTCGATCCATTCCATCGATGGAGTGTTGACATTAACTGATTCATCTGTTCCTGGTGGCCCTGTGTTTCTTGGCACGATACCTGGGTCTATGCTAGAAGTCATGAAGAGAAACACCAGATCCTGAATTGCCGATGGTAGATCAGAACTGATTTGTTGTCAAGATTTAAGCATAAAAAAGATTCATATATTGCTTACAGATATGGTGACAAAAAATGCCACCATCAGAATCGAAAGCCAAAGCATTGAACGATCAGAGCTCTCGTCTGACTTCTCATCCTCATGGAGTTTTATGATGATCTGGCAACAGAATGTGATGGCTGGACCGACTATTAGAAGTGTTGATAGAAGTAATGAGGCTACATCTGGACCAAATATCAATCTGCCGCCACAGAAGAACCTCTGAGGAAAATTAAGCAGGATTTGTCAACAAGAGCCTGCTGCGCCATAATCCATGGCAAGATTATTGACGTAAACAAACAGCATTATTTTCAGAGCAAGAATTAATTTGACCAATAATTCAAGCACATACAAGTGAGTGCTACATGCAAAAGAATCTGTATCTACTTGGTCTTCGTAACTCTTCCTGCTCCTCTGCTAGCTATATATCATATTAACAAGCTAATATTCTACATGTTACATACTCAATTTTTGGAGCAGCATAATAAATCTAGTGTTTCTGCTCTGCAAATACTGATCGAAACACATGCAAACCTTTGTAGGCAATCTGTCAAATATCTAAGGTGCATAGCAATCAAAAGATGGGTTCTTGCCTCAACCATCCCAGATGGCCGCAAGTTCAAAATAAACTCATCATTTGAGGTACGTAGACGATTATGATGGTACTATTTTCCTTCTTGCGGTTGTTGCTGCTCTTAGAAATTGCTATTACCTAGAACTAGATCGATTGAGGTCAGTCATTGTAGGCATCCTGAGAACAACATGATTACCTCTATAGACAATTTCAAGGAGCAGAAATTAACATCTAATAACCCTAGAAGGTACCACAATTAGCTGATCAGAAAGCAAAAGTGTAAAAGGGAGAACTTTACGTTGTTTCCCTTCCAAACTTGGTACAGCCTCCTGGGGTTCGCTTGCTGCGCCGGCGTCGCCATGGCAGAGATCTGATCCTTAGGTTAAGAACCTTCACAAAAATCCATTCCTTCTTAGGAGAACAGAAAGAACAAGAATGCCTATTTCTCCTCTTGTCTGTCCCCATACACACGACGTCCCTCCCTCGAATTCAACGACGAGACAACGTCACGTATCACTCATCTCTCTCCCTTGACACAAGAAACAAGGCAAAGCAAGGGAAGGGATTAAAGAAGGAGAAGCTGCCGTGTCTTTTGTGGAAACGCGTCGTCTCTGCGTCTGCGACACACTGCCCGACGGCAACATCAAGTAGCCAAAGTGCTCGTGGCGGGAAGCAGACTACGATTCCAACGAGAGATGTCGGCTTATCGGGTTTTGGATTTTCTTTCTGGATCCGATCCGTTTACATATTATATCGACATAATATGAAAATAAGCCTCCAAATTAACAATTCATTTATAGGTTATTATAATTAGAGATTAAAATCAAGAAATAAAAATAGAGATTCTCTAACTTGGGACATAGAAAATCTATGTTCCTCCCATGATTAATTAGACTAAAAATTAAGTTTATTTTATTTTAATTTTTTGCATTGAAACTTATGAAATGATGAATTACATCGGATCTTATGATGAATCCAATTATCGGATGATTAGTCTAATTGGAGTTAGACCCGGATCCAATAGCTACAGCAGTAGATGCTCTATCGCCTATGCTACTCATGTTGATCTACCCAATTCTCCTACATCTGACAACGCGGTTTGAGTTACCGTCGGCTTCACCTTGGTATGTGTCGACATGGTGCTGTTTTCGGGTGCCAATAAGCATCGGTTTCGCAATATCGGGTAGTATGGGGTGATTTGAGCGGGTCCGCCCGAATCCGCAAGGGAGAGAATTTTGAGAGGGAAAATAAACGGCAATTTTGAGAATTTAATTAAAATTAAAATAGGAAAAAGAGGGCGGTCGCTCGCTCGCTCGCCAGCTTGCTTGGCTGATGCTCCGATCTCCTTCTCGGCCTCGGTCTCTCGATCGATCCATCGATCTCCCCGGCTCTGACGCTTTATCTCCACGCGAATTCTTTGGATCCTGGGTCAATTCGGTATGCAAGATTCGAATTTTCTTCCGCCAATGTTAATCCCCCCTTTTCGGCCGCCACCTGATCTTCTTACTCCTTATCCGCAATTTTTGCGAGATTCGAATTTTCTTTTCTTTGCCGCTTAAAACGCAACGAGCTCCGATCCCCGTCTTTCGCGTTGGTGTGCAGGGGTTTAAATTCATTGGACATCAGCGGCTCGATGGGGCAAGCCATCGAGATTCTGCGATCCTGTTTTAAGAGATCCGAGCTCTCCGCTGATCGAGTGGCCTTCTGCTTGTCTGGTGATTTCTGGAGCAATGTAGTATGGAACGGGTTGTTTTTATTGGAGATGTGTTCGTTTGTGGATCCGTAGCATATAGTTTAAGATGGAAAGCAGGGATCTTTGAGTGCTTACAATAACTAAGCAGCTCAGTTTCGAGTGGCTTGCTGGTCTTTCTGGCTACTGTTATCTGATTAGCTGTTGTCGAATAACCTGAAAGTAGTTTTCATTTGTTTCCTCAGTTTCAATACAATTATTACGTAGGTCTCCTTCATTTCTGTTCATTGTCGCTTTCAAATTTCGAGTTATCATTTAGTTTAACTGTCTGCCTCCTCTTGATTTCTTTGTGGAGTTTCAAGTTTCTAGGTTGAAACGGCCGCTTGTAGTAGAGACTAGTGTTCATTTGTGGATCCGTAGCTTCTAGTTTAAGATGGAAAGTAGGGACCTTTGAGTGCTTACAGTATCTAAGCTGCTCAGTTTCGAGTGGCTTGTTGATGTTTCTGTGTTTCTTGCAACTGTTATCTTATTAGCTGTTATGGAATAATCTGAAAGTAATTTTTTTAGTTTCAATACAATTATTACGTAGGTCTCCTTCATTTCTGTTCATTGTCGCTTTCAAATTTTGAGTTATGGTTTAGTTTAACTGTCTGCATCCTCTTGATTTCTTCATGGAGTTTCAATTTTCTAGGTTGAAACAGTTTCGTGTAGTAGAGACTAGTTGTGAAACTCTCAGGTTAGTCTTTCGTTTCAATTCTTGGATCTATTAGATTTATGTCAAGTTTTGACTGAAGAAATACCAAGTAAACTATAGCTTAGTATTATATGTTCAGTATTATATAAATTACGTTAATTCTTTTGTGGTTTTCACCAGATTCTCACTTTTGGGAATCATCAATATCAATGATTTATCATCAGACACATCAATTAAGTTATTCATTTTATATTATTGGATACTAAAGGCTCTGTGCTGGATCCAGGTTCTTGAAAATGAATCTTTTGCCAACGAAGAGTGAAAAGGAACCGATTGCAGAGGACAATATAGTTTTGCATTCAATTGATGAAGGTAGCAGAGCAAAATCAATAGGTAAAGATGGTCAGGTATTGAAGAAGGGACCTTGGACGTCTGCAGAGGATGCGATTTTGGTCGAATATGTTAAAAAGCATGGGGGGGGGAACTGGAATGCTGTTCAGAAGAACTCAGGATTGTTTCGATGTGGTAAAAGTTGTCGGCTGCGGTGGGCTAATCATCTCAAACCAAATCTAAAGAAAGGTGCCTTTACGATGGAAGAGGAGGAAATGATCGTTAAACTTCATGCTAAGATGGGCAACAAATGGGCTAAGATGGCCACATTTGTAAGTGAGCTTTCTTCAGATCATTTAATATGATTGGTAATGTGCTTTTGTATATTGTTTTTCTCTTTCCTCTTCTCGTTTGACTTATTGCTTTAGCTGAGGAAGGCTTATTAGCTAATCCTGTAGAACTACTGAGTACCTTCTCCTTTTTAAACTTTTTTTACTAGGGCACCATGAGTCATAATAATATAAAATGTTTGATATAGCATCTTATTATAGTCGCCAAATGTTTTATTTACTATGTTTAAGTATGCATTGGACATTTTTAATTATGGCAAAAGGTTTGGATTAGAAAATTACATCACTGTCTTATGAGCACTTTTTTTGGGTTTTAATAGAGATCCAACATCTGCTATATGTTTAATGTCACATCCAGTGTATATCAGGAAACATTGAGGATATACATAGGATGAAAGAAAATAGATTTATTAACTTTTGACTTATGTTATAAATTATAATATGCATTGACATATGCTTGATCCTGTATCAAATATACATCTAGTTGTCATGTACATATAAAGGGCTAAAAAAAAGAGATAATAACATGGTTAGCCTTTTTAGAAATATTGCAGCTATGTTAATTGTAGCTAAGTTAATTTTGGTTATCTGTGTATAGTTAAGCAATATTGCAGCATGCACTTTTCAGGAATTCATCATGGGCCTACTATGTTCTTTGTTATTCAACCCTTGTCCTATTGAGGATACTAGAGTTTAAAAGGGTTGCAATGAAGGCTTGTGAAAAAGGTGGTTGGATAAGATGATGGATCCTAATCAATAACTTGTGGCTAGTTCTTTCGGCAATAAATGATAGATTTACCTTGGTTGACATCTATATATTGACATGGGACATCTTAGTGTTAACCTCTACTATTGATCATCAGTTGATTGTTTCTAGGAAAAAAGGTGGCACCAACCACCTGATTTTATTTATGTAATATAAAGAATATACAAAAATTGAATTCATTGGGCCATAAGTAGTCATTGCCTTTAAAAGGTTAAAGAGTTCCACTCATAAGTGGCAAAGATTTTTGTGTCACTAGGATTCATGGGTATCAAGTTTTTAAGGGATAAGGAGATATTGACGTGTATATTGCTATATAGATCTGCCTCGTTGCTGCCTTTTTATAGCCTTAATCTGCCTCTAAAACGCAGCCACCACACCCCCTTAATCTTAATTAGGGTTAGGTTAAGAGGGGCTGTGGGCTGCCCAAGCCCACTATGGGCTGAATATGTGGGCTGCCAGCCCAACAACATCTTGGTCCTCTTTAGTTGGTACCTTTGAAGGGAAACAAAACAATATACTATTAAGGGTGTATATTGCAACATGAATTTAGTTCAAACTATGTTGTCAACTGGATCTCAAGATTTTAAATTCCTGTCCCAGCTTTTCATGTCTCAACCTATGATAAAGATCACTCATTTGACCTATTGGATCTTTCTCATTCTATAGTTTTTTTCCTGTGTATATCGGGAAACATTGAGGATATATATAGGATGAAAGAGTCTAGATTTATTAAATTTTGGCTTATGTTATAAATTATAATATGCATTGGTATATGCTTGATCCTGCATCAAATGTACATCTAGTTGTCATGTACTTATAAAGGGCTAAAAAACAGAGATAATAACATGGTTAGCCCTTTCAGAAATATTGTAGCTATGTTAATTGTAGCTAAGTTAATTTTGGTTATCTGTGTATAGTTAAGCAATATTGCAGCTTGTGCTTTTCAGGAATTCATCATGGGCCTACTATGTTCTTTGTTATTCAACCCTTGTCCTATCGAGGATACTAGGGTTTAAAAGGGTTGCGATGAAGGCTTGTGAAAAAGGTGGTTGGATAAGATGATGGATCCTGATCAATAACTTGTGACTAGTTTTTTTGGCAATAATTGATGAATTTAACTTGGTTGACATCTATATGTTGATATGGGACATCTTAGTGTTAACCCCTACTATTGACCATCAGTTGGTTATTTCCAGGAAAAAAGGTGGCACCAGCCATCTGATTCTATTTATGCAATGTAAAGAATATACAAAAATTGAATTCATTGGGGTTAAATGTGTTGTGGGAAACAACTTTGAGCCGTGGCCTCAGGGTCGGCACGGCTTGGTTCGGGTCCAAATGGTCGGGGACCGGGCTCGGTGTCCTTCGGGGGTTGCCGACGGGGAGCCGATCACACGCGTCAGGATGGTTGGAGGAGCGTCGGGTTGTCTCCGGAAAGGGGTTCCTCGCCTCGGCACTGGGGACGATAGGCCTCGTCTTCGTACCTGCACACAGGCCGGGTCGGAAGCTCGGCCCGACCCCTCCGACGATCAAGTTAGCATATGTGGAGGGGATTTCGGATGAAGAAGAGTCCTTTTCTCCCCTTCTTTCTAATGAACGAGAGGGTATTTATAGGGAAGCATACTGCTTCCTGAGCTGCCTGTTTGCAGGGGGCAGGCTGGTAGCGTCTGACTTTGTGTTGGTGTGGCGTGAAGAATTGAGTTTTGGCAGGATGTTAATGCGCCTCGGTCGGCGTTCCGGTCTGCATTGACCAAGTGCTGTTGCGTGAGGCGTCATCTGACGTCAGCCGAGTCTTATCATAATTACTATCCTCAGCATATTCCCCCCCGAAGGAAGTCATGCCGTAAAAAGGGGGGGTTCGAGGCATGGCTTCGGCTTTGAGAAACTGTCCCAGCTGGGCGCCTTGCCGGAGGTGTGGGAATCGTGGAGTTTAGCAACTAAGAAGGGTCGGATGTGCAGCGGTGACCCAAGTAGCGTGCGGCCGACGAGCTCACTTAGTAGGGCAGGCC
>LVTN01000263.1:312607-346978 GCA_001649415.1 Musa itinerans | reverse complement strand
AGCGGTAGCGGGAGCAGGAGCGGCAAGCAGCGGCAACGGGAGTAGAAGCGGCGAAGCTGGAGGAAACTTTCTATCACAGAGATAAGATAAGACTGTGGTTCATAACTTTGTATGAATCTTCTCAAGCTTCTTCCATTCAGTTTGGGATTGCACCAAGAGGCCAAAAACAAACTAATTTGCTCATGTTTGTTGACTGAGCAATCTTTTTCTACTCCAAAACTGAGTTGGAAGAGAGCCAACTGAAAAATCAACCCTTGCACGGACTCACTTAGCCCCTCTACAACTTTTAGTAGGCATCCAGAGATGCTCCCTATGTAAATTATTAGTACAGGTACTATAACAGATGAGAATTGCACGCATGAGAGCTTTGGTTACAAAAGGATGAATGCGGTGATCCACTTTGACCTCATCTTAAATCTTGATGCTGAGGTAATGAAAGCTGGTACCTGGTCAAAACAGGGTGATGGAGATAGTTGGAAGGTAGGTACTTCATTTTGACTACCTTTTGGTTGGATGATCTATGGTCTGCAAGCGGTGTGCTCGAGACTTAGGTGGTGGATCCTCTCTATTCATACGTTAAGTTGAAAGTATGTCATTCTTTTTTATCTTTGTTAAGATCAGCTTCTAACAAATGACTGGAAGGCAAGGTTTGCCCACTTTTATTTTGCCAAACACATCACAATTGATGGGACGATGATAGCATTAGGTAGTGAGAACAAGGCTTATTTTTGCTAGGCAGGTCAGGCCTTGCATCAACATGAACTGAGTGAAGTTGAACAGTAACTTAGTTCCCCCCCTCCCCCCAATAAAAAGGGTGAAAATAAAGCCTTGTCAACGTCATTGTCATTCGAAACCTCACCATTGGCATTCTATACAATGGTCCATAGAGGACTGGTTTCTGTGCCACATCAATATCTTGAACATTTGATGTTCAAATCTAGCATCATATTTTCCTCGTATTGAGCCACCCTTCCTAGAATCTATGATTCTGTCTCGTTGATCTAAGATTCTACATCCTGATCTTGATTTGTTTAAAAATTCAGAAAATGAGGGGGTAGGTGACTGTGGTTTGAATGAATTAGAAGCTGGAGGAAACTTTCTATCACAGAGATAAGATAGACTGTGGTTCATAACTTTGTATGAATCTTCTCAAGCTTCTTCCATTCAGTTTGGGATTGCACCAAGAGGCCAAAAACAAACTTATTTGCTCATGTTTGTTGACCGAGCAATCTTTCTCTACTCCAAAACTGAGTAGGAAGAGAGCCAACTGAAAAATCAACTCTTGCACGGACTCACTTAGACCCTCTACAACTTTTAGCAGGCATCCAGAGATGCTCCAATATGTCATGAGTTGATAATGTGCTAAAACAAGCATCTATATTAGTTGCTCAAATAATATTGCTTAAAGGAATCAATGCTTGACATATTCCCTATGTAAATTATTAGTACAGGTACTATAACAGATGGGAATTGCACACATGAGAGCTTTGGTTACAAAAGGATGAATGCGGTGATCCACTTTGATCTCATCTTAAATCTTGATGCTGAGGTAATGAAAGCTGGTACCTGGTCAAAACAGGGTGATGGAGATAGTTGGAAGGTAGGTACTTCATTTTGACTACTTTTTGGTTGGATGATCTATGGTCTGCAAGCGGTGTGCTCAAGACTTAGGTGGTGGATCCTCTCTATTCATACGTTAAGTTGAAAGTATGTCATTCTTTTTTACCTTTGTTAAGATCAGCTTCTAACTAATGTCTTAAGATCAGCTTCTAACAAATGACTGGAACGCAAGGTTTGCCCACTTTTATTTTGCCAAACACATCACAATTGATGGGACGATGATAGCATTAGGTAGTGAGACCAAGGCTTATTTTTGCTAGGCAGGTCAGGCATTGCATCAACATGAACTGAGTGGAGAAAGAAGTAAAAGGGAGAAGAACGTGATACTTTTGGCTTGTAATCAATGTATCCGATAGCGGAAGTATTTATGTGTGTGTGGCTGTTGTCTTCTTTTAGTTCTTTTATGGGCTGTATTCACTGAATGGGATGATGATAGCATTATGTCACGAACGGTCGTCGCGCACCCGCAACAACTTCGTTCAACGAACCGTTCGTCGCTCTCATCTACTTCCGACGAACTCTCGAACTCTCAACGAAATCGCGTCCTTAACTCCAGGACTTCATTTTGCTTTATGCCTTGCTATCGTAGTTAATCCTACACATGTAAAACACACTTCGATCTAGACAATTAATACTAAGCATTAATCATGTTGTCCGACATGTCATTGGTCCCTCGACGCTTCGTCCGATTCTTCGGTGCATCGTCCTCTCTTGCGACCTATTGCCCAATCGGCCAGTTGACTCCGCAACTCCGATATCCTTGGCGCAATATCCGCTCTTCTTGGCCCGATGCCCGAATCCACGGCCCGAAGTTATTTGTTGATACGTCGACCGATCCTCCGGCCCGACGTCCAATTTTCTGACATGTTTTCCCTCGGCACAACATGATTCTTCCTGCTTTAATTGTCTCAACCTGATCGAAGCATCCTGCGTCACTCAAAACGCAGATTAAAATATAAACAATTATCAATTAGTTTCATCAACAAAATATGAGACTCAACAGAAAGAAGTAAAATGGAGAAGAATGTGATACTTTTGGCTTGTAATCAATCTATCCGATAGCGGAAGTATTTATGTGTGTGTGGCTATTGTCTTCTTTTACTTCTTTTATGGGCTGTATTCACTGAATGGGATGATGATAGCATTAGGCAGTGAGAACAAGGCTTGTTTTTGCTAGGCAGGTCAGGCCTTGCAGCAACATGAATTGAGTATAGAAAGGAGAAGTAAAAGAGAGAACAACATGATACTTTTGGCTTGTAATCAATCTATCTGATAGCGGAAGTGTGTATGTGTGCATGGCTGTTGTCTTCTTTTAGTTCTTTTATGGGCTGTATTTGCTAAATAGGAAAATTTTACCTATTATTGATTTAATTTGGTTTCTTGAGAAATTTCCCATTGAATTAGGCTCTATTTTATATAATATCCGAAAAAAAATTGATAAATGATATATAGTTCATATATGATGTGACAAATGGTTGACATCAAGGTTTGCAATACTGTATGATATGGTTCTACGGGTGGTATTTACTGGTTTGACAGCTAGGGATTTGGACCAGGGTAAACCAGGTGGTATTCCCAATGCAGGGCTTGTACCACCTGTGGAACAGTTCTTTTGGTTTTTTACAGCATTTCTTTCAGGTTTTTTTTCCAAAGCTTGGTATGCATTGACAATATTGGCACTTCGTACACCAGTATGGACTGGTATAGTACCGGTCCAAGTCATGACCAATACACTACCAGTACATGAAGTTGTGAACCTTGGTTGACATTTGTGTGAATATTAAAATGAAGATTAGTAGAATGCATAGAGATGTGTCATGTTCCTTGTACACCTATGATGTAACCTGAGTTTTCTCAAGGCAGTTCCTTTTATATGCTGATGTTCATAAGCATGTGAGGAAGAAAGCAGAGCAAATTCATTTCTTAAGTTATGAAGAACTTTTAGCTGTTTTTCTCCTTGTGGCCTTCTTAAAAGCTCAACAGTTTGTTTAGTTTGCTGGAAATAAAATGAGATCAGCAAATACTAGTTTTTTTCCATATCTTTCTCAATGTTACTTTGGATCTTGGTATGTAGCATTCTGCATGTTGTCATATGTCTCTGTTCCTGTAAACTTCAAAGCTGTATCATCTAATGAAGTTTCAGTACTGATGCCAAGCATGTTTGTTTTTTCAGATGTTTTACGACAGAAATATTGGAAGGATTTGATGTACAAAGGACTAGTGGTTTTGCTGATACCGTGAGAAGATATGGTTATCTCACAAAATCAATTATCCAATACTACACCATGCACTTCATTGACCAGGCTATGTGCTCTAGAGTTTGCCCTTCATATGATGAGTTTGTTAAGAAGTGTCAAGATCTTGAGAAGATGACCATTGGTGATGTATTTGCTCTCCAACTCATGCAGGTGATTGTGTCATCATATTTGCTCAAGATTCTGTCCCACTCAGAACCTGATTTTGTATTACTTTGCTGATATTGTGGCTAATCTTTTATTCTAGATTCTTACACGTGATAACTTCATTTTTGCTCCACTGTGCATTTTAAAGTGCATAAGGGATCATACATCTTTCTAATTCATGCCCTGGGTCAATGCTTGCCTTTCCATATTTCAGGTTCCACAAGTAACAGAAGAGATAGCTCTTGCAGTTGTAGACTTATACCCAACTCTGCTGTCACTGGCTCAAGCATACTCCCATCTTGTAAGAACCCTCTTTTATTGCTTTGAGGCCCTTGCTAATGTGGAACTTTTCTTGTCTTAGCTTATGGATAAACACTGTTTTGTACAAAGTTTTGTGAAATTGGTACTGATTTTTCATGTTCTTTAACTGTGTAGCTTTTAAAGAAGTTAAGGAAACATTTGTTGTCTTGCTAGTGAATCTTTCAGTTTCTTTTAAGATGAAAGCCTTAAAGCATCTTATGACTTGATACTGGCTGGCTGGCTTAGGAGGGGGACCTTCGTGCTCAGGAGGAATTGCTGAAGAATAGGAGTAAAATTATTAGTTTAAGTGCCAGCAGGAACATCTTCAAGCTGATTTGGGGTCGTTGATGTGTTTGTCCTCCTGATGGGTCTTAATCTTGGTCAGATGAGCAAGCAAAGTCAACATCTCAATTATGCTATTTCACAGGTCTCTTTCCACTGTTTAGAGTGGTTCTGGTGCTATTTGGTTCTGTCAAAGCATGGCAAGCAGTTCCACCTTGCTGGACACTTCCCTCTGGTTTAGTGCCATGTATCTTGTGTCAAGAAACCACTCTATGTACAACAAGGCCTAGCACCTTCTCGTTTGGAACCATTCCTAATTCAGGAAAGTCCTTGAGTGAAAAAACAAGCTTAAAGATAACGATTGAGAGTCATGCTTGGCTGCCCGTGATGCAATGTTGAGTCTTAGGAATTCAGCCACCCAATGGAAGAGGAGAGCTACCTGTTAGTGTAAACACAGTATTCTGTAGCTACAGACGTTCTCAGTTGAGCATATGTGGATCGAAGGTCCAAGTCTGGAGAGCAAATGATTCAGTCTTACTGGGAGGGATCCTCATCCAGCTGTTCTCAGTCTTCTCACAACATTTGAATTCAAGGAGGTTGTTGGTGATGAACAAGGTCCAAGTCTGGAGAGCAAATGATTCAGTCTTACTGGGAGGGATCCTCATCCAGCTGTTCTCAGTCTTCTCACAACATTTGAATTCAAGGAGGTTGTTGGTGATGAAAAAAAGTTCAGCTTGCTGAAGCACTTCACTTTGTTATCTGAAGCTGAGGGAGATTAGCTTGCATTCCCAACAAATTAACAGCCGAACAGGTACGGGATATACTACCATCAGTAGACTTGGGAGTATAGTAAAGTGCTGATTTGAATGTTATCGAGATGAACAGTTTAATTTAGATTTGAGATGGTAGTGACTTCAGTTGTCATCTTGGGATATGATGATCATTTCTCCCATGTTCTTATTTCAGCCTATTATGTCTACGGTGACTCATGTTTCTTGCCAATAACGGATTTGGATAGCTCCAGGTATTCTTATACTCTTAAGTGTCAATGTTTTCATTCATCATTCGTTTACTATATTTGATGCTAAGCGCTAATCATTGAAGAATGAACTGTATAATGTTTGATAAATTGGAAACCCTAAACTATAAATGTTACATTTGTCAATTAAACACTCTCAAATTCATCGGATATGCCATATTGATCGAGGCTTAATGCGGATCATGTGGGAGCAAACTATCCTTGGAGTTTGGAGTAGCATGCAATGCCAGCTGAATTGTCTCAACGCTCCCTCCAGTATGTGAAAATGAGTGTAGAAGATGTTTGAATGGGTTAGAAACATCATTATCTATATACAAGTCAAAGAAAGAACAGTAGGTATTAATTTGTCTGCATATGCGCGGTGGAATATTGAGTTCCGTGATTGTTTGTTCCTCTCGTCTCATTCGGAACATACATCTCAACGTCCAGTGATATCACATTCCATTTTAGTGGAAGCCCTCCGTAGTTGTCTTTTGCTTATTAATTAATCATGGTAGAGGACCATGTCGTGTGAATTCTTTCTTTTCATTTGTTATGATGAGATATCAGTTTAGCCTTTGTATATTTTTTTTTCTCATATCATGTGATCATTATTGTCAAATAATCGATATTTGATATTATTAGTTTTTTAATGATCGAGACTTGATGCATGAAATCTATCGATGACATGCAAAGTCAACTACCATAGATGATGACTAAAAGTGATGTATTATTTTATTTTATTTTATTTTTTGTTCCTACCGATCAATCCTAACTGGCGCGAAGAGAATGGAGAGTTGTCCTCCTCATCGTAATCCCAGCTAGCAAGCACGGTGGGTGGCGGACATGCCGTTTGCTAGACGACGAGATGGGATATTTGGAGGCATCCACGCGCATCCTCCATACGCTCCGTCCCCCCGTGGAAGAGACAAACACAAGCAGTAGTAGTGCTTGGTTTTAGCGACGATAAGGAATAAAGCGACCCCGACATGAGGCTCCAAACCCGAGCACCCATTTCCACGGTAGAAGACCGAGGCGTTGCGGACGGAATGGCTTCTCTTTCGAGAGGGATGGGCTGAGGAGTTCCGTCTGCCGTTTGTGAGTAGGATTGGAGCCCTGGTCGCTGTCTGCTTCTGCAGGAAACTTGGTCCCTCGAGCTCCAACTCTGCAAACCTCCTCCGGTGTGAATCCATCGAACTGCTTCTCGTTGCAGTCTTGTCTTTTCTGCTGTTGCTTCGGCTGCAAGAATCTGTTGCTTACTGGGCTCTAATTGTCGTCGATCAAGCGCTCGAGATTTGGCCAGACTCATCTGCTTGCCGGAGCGGGCGAAGCGGGCGATGATGCCTTTATTGACCGGCGTCGTGGTCCAGGACGACGGCTCGTCGTCGTCGGTGACTTCGTCCCCCCTCGAGACCTTGTCCCTCTCTCCTCCCTCCCTCTCGCCGCACTCCCCGTGGGTCCGCGAGCTCAAGTCCGACGAGCGTGGCCTCTGTCTCATCCACCTCCTCCTTGACTGCGCCAATCGCGTTTCTTCCGGCGGCAGTCTCGACCCCGCCAACGCGGCCCTCGAGCAGATCGCCCTCCTCGCCGCCCCCGACGGCGACGCCATGCAGCGCATCGCCTCTCACTTCTCCGAGGCCCTCGCCCGCCGCGCCATCCGCTCGTGGCCCGGCCTCTGTCACGCCCTCGACTCCGCCCGCGTCCTGCCGCTCGCGGAGGCCACCGTGGCCCGCCGCCATTTCCTCGACCTCTGCCCCTTCCTCCGATTGTCGTTCGTCGTCACCAACCAGGCCATCATGGAGGCCATGGAGGGCGAGCGGGTGGTCCACGTCGTCGACCTCAACGCGTCCGATCCCACCCAGTGGATCCCCCTCCTTCAGGCACTCAGCGCACGGTCGGAGGGCCCGCCGCACTTGAAGATCACCGGCATCCACGAGCACAAGGAGGTGCTCCACTACACGGCGATTCGCCTTTCGGAGGCGGCCGAGCGGCTCGACGTCCCATTCCAATTCATTCCCCTGGTTAGCAGGCTGGATAACCTGGACATCGAGAGACTTCGAGTCAAGACCGGGGAGGCATTGGCCATCAGTTCCGTCCTCCAATTGCACTCCTTGCTGGCCAACGAGGACGTCGGCGGCCACCTGCGCAAGGCCCAAAGGATTGCACCAATTAGTAAGCTAACGTTAGGGGAATTTCTCGAGGAGGATCACTTGGCCAATACACATAGCACGAGCGCAGAGTCGGCAGCACGGCCGCCCACGAGGATCCAGAGTTTTCTTGCGTCGCTGTGGGGGCTGTCTCCGAAGATCGTGGTGGTCACCGAGCAGGAGGCCAACCACAATGGGAAGACGCTGAAGGAGAGGCTCGTGGAGGCGCTCTTTTATTACGCTGCGGTGTTCGACGGCCTCGACTTGACTGTGCCGAGGCAGTCAGTCGAGCGTCTCAGGGTGGAGAAGATGCTCTTCGGGGAGGAGATCAGGAACATTATAGCATGCGAAGGGTTGGAAAGGAAGGAGCGGCACGAGAAGCTGGAGAGGTGGAGTCAGAGGATGGGCATGGCAGGGTTCAGATTGTTGCCATTGAGCTATTATGGACTGCTGCAAGCGAGGAGGTTGCTGCAGTCCATTGGTTGGCAGGGTTATAAGGTGAAAGAAGAGAACGGGTGCTTCATGATGTGCTGGCAAGATCGGTCACTGTTCTCCGTATCAGCTTGGAGGTGCAATCAGTAAGATTAGTTCTCTTCTTGAAATTTGTTTTCATTACTACTGTAAACTTTCTTTTCTTCAGAAGTTTTGTTGTATGTAACTATCTTGCTCTTCTTGATGCACATTTACTTGCATAAGAGGATGGTTGTGTGTTGCAGCAACATGGTGGTGGTATTGTTTTCCTTGCTTCTGGATTTCACAGGGGATTTGACTTTTATCATTTGCATCTTTGGACTAGTCCTCATTGCATGAATTTGAATAATATGTTATGATCAAAGTGCATCTGATTCATTTTGATCAAGCTGACTTCTGTTTTTTTGTCACATTAGATGATTATCGCATCGTTACTACTGACAACAAGCTCCTTGTCTGCACACAGAGCAGAAAGTTTGAAGAAAAGAAGCACAAGCGTTGTGCCATAGAACAGAAGCTTTTTCAGCCACGGAAGGATAAAGCTGTGGTCAAACTGGTCTGCGTCTTTCTGACCTTCTTATGCTCTAATCTTGAAAAAGATTGAACTGGCTCTGTATTACCTCTTTGGTTTATGAGTTTCAAATTCAGCACTCTTGGTGGTACGCTGAAGAGCATTTTGGTTCTCTTGTTTCAGATGCTGATGACTTCCTAGTGGGAAATGAGAAGTTACAAATATGGAAATTTGCAAGAACAATTCTGCATCCTCTACAGAAAATATCTTCCTAGGGTTTTTTACTTGTAACAAACAGTATCTTCTTATACAGGAATATGAAAAGTATGATAAAAATAGATTGTTGAATTGGAGGTTAGGTACTCCAAGCAATCTATTTTGAGAGTTTAGAGGATTTAGTACTGGAGTCATTGGGAATTTATGAACCTTGGTTGAAGAAGAGGGTATATAACATGCAGTTATTTCATTATTTTGACAGAAGTGCAAGATATCTTTGGTCGAGACAAAGAAAAATAGTGAATGGAATACAAGGCATCATAGCAAATTGACAAGTTTTGTGTATTCTTATTTGATTCTCCTGCACGGTAAGTATCATGACATTGGCTTGAACCAGTGGAAACTCATAATCTATGGTTTTCTCTTGGATCGTAGACCGAAGAACAACTCAATTTCACCAGCTGTCATTGGCCACTTGACTTCATATATTTGTAAGTTTACAGTTGAACCTGAATAGATTAATCAGCAATCAGCAATTTATATTCACAAAAGAAAACTGGCTTTCTCCTCTGACTTCATCAATATGTTGTTTTGGATTCAATGAAATGTGTTTTTGAATAGCAAAATGTAAAGAATGAGAAGATAAACTATTGATTGTATTCCTCCAGATTTACTTCATTGCTTTATTTCCTTTTGCTGCACAGGTAAATGTTCAATTAAGCCAATTTTTATCTCTCCAGCAAATCCATCTTCATGTTTCATGTGCTGAATGGTTATTTCATATCATAAATCCTAAATATTTTTATGTTTTATTGGATTGAACTGTGATTTATATCATCATATCATAATTATGTTCTCTTTCTCTCTTAATATGATGAGCAGATGGAGGGGCAAGGAAACCTTCAAAACTCCACATTCTGCGGTGTATGTGAAGTTGTTGATCCTGCCTTGGTAACAATTTCTCAAAATTTTTGGAGCTATGTCAGTGGAATAAATACAAAATATGGCTGCCTCTAAACAAAAAAATTTATCTGACAATGAAGTCAAATAAGATTTGTCAGTGAGTAAAATTAGAGTTTGACTTTTATTAAGAAATAGTTTCTTCTTCAGCTTGCCCATCAATATTTGACAAGGAAGTCACCACCACAACCATTAGGTGGAGCCACTTCAATTGACACCAAAGCCTATCTTTGGGCCCCATTTTTACATCAAAATGCTTCATCATTTAATTCTCTTCCAGTATTTCCAAGGAGCAATTTGACACTGCTAATTCAAATATCTCTTTCTATGCCAAGCTTGAGGCTCAATCTACAAAGTAGTTGAGAGTTCTATTACATCATTCCTGAGGCCCTATGTAACATCTCTTGAATTAGTTTTCAGTGTGTTCTGTGATAGCTGGAGATCCTTCTTAGTCCATGGATAATCTAATAATCATACCCAAATACTAGTTTTGCTCTAATAATGATTGATCTAACTATTGATCCAAAATACTTAAGTCCAAATTAATGATACTATCTCAATTTAAATTTTTTACATTTGAGGGTATTTATGGTTAATAATTTCAATTCATTATTATTTTATCCAACTCCAAACGAATCGAATATCTAATTCTTCTTTGTTTCTTTACATTTTCTTGAGCTCCCTTCTTGTTTTTTTTCTTGAGTGTTGGATTGCAATTTAGTTCTCTCGTTTCCTCCATTCCATTCGGGACAGAAGCATTGCCACTTCTGATCCTTAAAGCTGGGAAGTGAATCAAAAGCCCAAGCGTCTTAATTCAATTCCAAGCATGTTTAACCTATTATTCATGATCGTGCATGTACGATCAAATCAAGCAGAAAACTAAAATATACTTCTCCTAAATGGAAAAATCTAGTCATTCTTGCTTCATGCATCCAACTATTCCGATGAAATATGAAACATGCATGTAACCCAGCAGAGCAAAGGACGAACTAATCCTATTATTCTTCTGCACGAGTGTCCTCCTTGAATCAAGATATTTAAAGTATTATCACTAAACATTTAGTTTTCTAATTAATCAAAATCTTAGGATTCATATTAATTTTGAGGTTAATACTCAAATATTTATTAGGCATATTGTACACATTGGAATCAATATGTCAATAATCTGCATCTTAAAAAGTTGAATTTGAATTCTTCTCCATTGCTTTATATATATCAAGTTGCGTAAACCTTAGTGTCTCATCCTATTATTCTTCTTCGAGTCTTTTAGTCATGTGATGCACGAGTGTCCTCCTTCAATCAAGATATTTAAAGTATTATCACTAAACATTTAGTTTTCTAATTAATCAAAATCTTAGGATTCATATTAATTTTGAGGTTAATACTCAAATATTTATGAGGCATATTGTATACATTGGAATCAATATGTCAATAATCTGCATCTTAAAAAGTTGAATTTGAATTCTTCTCCATTGCTTTATATATATCAAGTTGCGTAAACCTTAGTATCTCATCCTATTATTCTTCTCCGAGTCTTTAGTCATATGATACACGAGTGTCCTCATCCCTTGAATCAAGATATTTAAAGTATTATCACTAAACATTTAGTTTTCTAATTAATCAAAATCTTAGGATTCATATTAATTTTGAGGTTAATACTCAAATATTTATTAGGCATATTGTACACATTGGAATCAATATGTCAATAATCTGCATCTTAAAAAGTTGAATTTGAATTCTTCTCCATTGCTTTATATATATCAAGTTGCGTAAACCTTGAGAGTCTTTACCTATTATGTCTCATAAATCATAAGAGTCATGGAGTGATTTGAATAGGAGTATTGTTTCACGAGAGATTTATATTTGTAGTAGATTGTTCTTTTTTATATGGAAGGCGTGACAAATGCTTATAGTGCCTACCTGCTTAATAAGTCATCAAATGTTAGTTTACGAAAAATTATCCATTTTACATGACTTTGTATAGTTTTATTCTCTTAAGATAAGCTTGTGACAAATGCGTATAGTGCCTACCCGCTTAATAAGTCATCAAGTGTTAGCTTACGAAGAATTATCCATTTTATATGACTTTGTATAGTTTTATTCTCTTAAGATAAGCTTAACAGACACCTCTCGAGGGTGATGACTTGGATGCTTACAAGATCTTATTCCCTTACTCTTTAACTAATATGAAACTAAACACGTTTATCGTCTCTCAAACACTTGTATCAAAAATTCATATTTCTTTTGTGTCAAGTTATTTCTCTCTATTTTATGCACCTAACTATTGAGAGATTTGACAAAATGAATTCGATTAATACTCCATAATAAGACTCCCGAAAGACTTACCTACATACAATTTACCATAATAAACTCATCAAACTAATTTTTCTCTGAACAAACAGGTGAACTAAAATATACTCCTAATTCCATGCAATATGTGATTTTGCAATTACGGATCGGAATCTACATTGAATATGTCCTTTAATGCAGCATATCAGAGATGATGTGCATTTTTATCTCCTCTCGAATGATAGTGAACTAAGCAGTTAAACATGACTTGGAAGAGTTAGCACTACAATAATCAACATTACAAGAAGCCATCTCGCAGCTGAATAAAGGATGAGAACATATGCATTCAGACAATTTAATCTGCTAAAGTAAATTTATGCTGGGATAGAAAACTTACCATATCATTTCCAACACATGTTTTCTATGCCTATTCGTGTGTGGAGGACGAGGATAGTGCCCGTTACATAGGTATCTGTTGAATGATCAAAGGCACAGGAGGTGGAATGAAGATATATATATATAAGGCTACTTGTACTCCATAGACATTACAACTTTAGAGCAATAAGAACCATTCACAACATGTTTATGACCATTTTTTGTTTCTATTTCATCAAGCAATTTAAATTTCCAAAGACATTCTTCTAAAATAGTATCTTTTATCCAAAGGATACTAAATAGCAGCTAAAAAGCCAGAGATTGAAACAAACAATGGGTAGATAGCAGCTGAAAAGCCAGAGACTGAAACAAACAATGGGTAGATGGCAGCAACTAAAAAGCCAGAGATTGAAACAAACAATGGGTAGATAGCAGCTGAAAAGCCAGAGACTGAAACAAACAATGGGTAGATGGCAGCAACTAAAAAGCCAGAGATTGAAACAAACAATGGGTGGATAGCAGCAGCTAAAAAGCCAGAGATTGAAACAAACAATCTGTAGATAGCAGCAGCTAAAAGGCCAGAGATTGAAACAAACAATCTGTAGATAGCAGCAGCTAAAAAGCCAGAGATTGAAACAAACAATGGGCAGATAGCAGCAGCTAAAAAGCCAGAGATTGAAACAAACAATGGGTGGCAAACTCAAACTAGTCAGAGTTAACATCAGATGCAATTTTTGCAAGAAAAATAAGAGAAAAAATATAACATAGGAAGCATGATTTTGGTTGTTCTATTGAAGTAAACTCTTAGTGACTTACCATTTGTGTAACAAGAAAACATTTGTTGATATCTTCATTTCAACAGTACCAGAAACTTCTGATGACATTTTACTTGAATTTGATTCTCTAGTGTCTGTGTATATATCTTTTTCTCTACATTAAACATCACTTAATCTTCTCTTCACTTAATGTTTCATACATATTATGTGGTCCAAAGCAATACTGGCATAATGAAATATGACAAGACAGCTTATTGCAATACTATATTTTAGCAATATTAAGATAAGATACTTTTTTATATAAAAAAACAAAAGTTATTGAAATAGGCTTTGTGCAATCATTATATATCCCTTAGATTAACAGGAAACTTTTATATGATTGTTATTATGCTATATATATTGAAGTGTTTATCAGATGAAAACACAAAATTAGTATAGCTTAGATGACAATAGACAAATTCAGCATGCTTAAAGGCATTAAAAGAAAAATCATGTCCAAGAGGAATTTAGGTTAAATAATGGAATGGAGCACATGTGAAGGATGTGGGATCACAAATCATAAGACATTATCATAGAACTTCTGAAGAATAATATGGTCAGTGAAAATTTCTAATGTGTAGATTGGAGCCTGGAAATTAGTCTGTGGTAATATACTATGCATGAAACTAGCAACAAATAAAAAAGAAAATGAGCCAATAGTTAACACGACCAATCCAAAGCTTGCACTGTTCACTACATCAATTCTGCTCACATGCTTACCCTTGCAGTAAACCCACCAACAGAAAATACACTGTAGCCATTGATGTTGCATCTGATCTGTCTGCACCAAGTAGAAGCTACTCAAGGAGAGACAGAAAAGAGCCATCAACTTGTCTGGTAGTGTTCACAAGCATTCTACTCTACCTTTTTCTTGGAGTAGATTTGATGCTAATGGTAGAAACTCGATCCTGCAAAACCTAAACCTACATAACTAGGAACAAAGGAAGGCATATGATTTTTGTGATTTGGATTGGGATTGAGATTTGGATTTGGATTATTCTAGTTCTGTTGGATAGAAGCTGGTAGTAAAACAAGGAGAAAAGATGAACAAGGAGTAATAGCTATATATCACAAAAGCCAGCACAGAAACATGCTATAAGATCATCATACAAAAGTGTACAGAAAAGCTTCTTCAAGTGAAGACTGCTCTGAACCTACAAAAGGGTGATGTCGTGTAGTCACCCTCAATGTTGCACTGATGGAAGACAAGAGATTTATGTGTCTACAGCAGAATGATCCTTTTGGCTATTCTAATATATTGCAGAAAAAAGTTTAGCACCTTCAAGATGGCAATGCAGCATTGAAAGCTATGTAGAAAGGAAAAAGAAATGTTCAACTGTTGATGAGACAGCTTCTTGTCTTCACTATATATATTATATATAGACCCAAACAAACCTACCCCTACGATGGATGGGGGAAAAACAACAGTGGCAAACTATTGCAGTAAATAACCTTCTGCATTCAGTGCAAAAGAACAGTTCATATTAAAGATGGAGAGAGAGAGAGAGAGAGAGAGAGAGAGAGAGAGAGAGAGAGAGAGAGAGAGGAAATCGACGTCATAAACAAATATAATGTAATGCGGAAAACAAAGGCTGGGAAGACCAGAAAGTGAAGAGATTGACCTTTGTCGCTGACCTCGATTTGAATCCCCCCACCCGTTCTGGTGTATGATCAGCCAATACACTAGAAAAGAAGAAAAGGCAAAGCCAACAATCCAAACAAAAGGTTCTATTAATTTCTACATGCAGCTACACATGCCACCTCCAATAATGCTGCAAAACAAAATACACTGATTCAGAGGACATTCCATTGCCTCTTTGACTCTCTGGCCTTGCGTTGAGTATCGGATTAGATAGAGGAAGATGCAGTCGATGTGAAATTGAATGATGCAAGCTTACGAGGCAGCAGTCACGGGAAGCCATGAGAAGGAAACATGGTCGACAAGCCGATGTTACCGCCGCCTCCACCTTGGGATCTACTGCTGCCGTCGTCATCCTCGCCTCCATCACTCATCTTGCATCCCAGCCGTGCGGCCATCCCTAGATTCAGATACACCATTCGAGAATCCAAGCTGAGGTTGACCATGCTGCCATTTGAGTTATTAGGGGTGCAACTGGTCGAATCCGGATGCATCGGTGGATAGATGGCCGAGTGAGGGTGGCTTCCGGCACCGCCTCCGCCACTTTTGGCCTCCTCACGCGACATGACAAGCGCTGCTGATTGGACTAGCTCGAGGCAAAGCCTTAGCTTGTTCGGCTCGATGTGCGTGAGGCCCGGGACAGCACCCTTGAAGAGGAAGTCAGAGGTGAGGTTGCGGAGAATGTCGAGGGGGGTCACGCCGTCGAACGTGCGAACGTTGGGGTCGGCGTGATGGTCGAGGAGGACGGCTACCATGTCGGGGCACACCATCTCAGCGGCGACGTGGAGTGGCGTCTTCCCTGCAGGGCCTGCACGGCAATTGACGTCGGCAGCGCCGAGCTCAAGGAGCGCCTTTACCACCTCACGGCTGCAGTTCTCGACGGCGTAGTGGAGGGCGAGGGCGTCGTCAAGGTTGAGCCCCTCCCCCATCACCATCAGCTTGACAAGCTCGACGTCGGACGAGTCCAGGGCGCGGCGCATCCGGCGGATCTTGTGGTGGTCGTCGAGCTCGGTGGAAGGGCCTGCGACTTCGAGGGCGTGGTGGTGAGGGATGAAGGAACGGCGGGCGAGGGAGGACTTGAGACGGAGCTCCTCGATCTTCGCCATCACATCGATCGGCAGGTGCTTCGCGAGGACCTCCGGCGGGAGTCCGGACTTGGCGACCAGGTGGGAGCAGGTGGTCCACAGCTGGTGCATTTCTTGCTTCCTGGACGCCATCAGGACCTTCATCACGTCCTCGATCGACGCCTTCTCCACCATGCTAGCCAATTGCTTCTGCACGCACCCAACGAGCACCCAAAAAAGAGCATTAGCAGCACATTCTGTCAAAACAATGAATTTGAGGTTTTGGCTTGCATTAAATATACAAGGGATGAGACCAGGGAGAGTCCCTCCGGGGAAGAGAGAGAGAGAGAGAGAGACGATTTGGTGACGGGAGCAAAGGAGGCACCCAATTCAAGAAATGGCTGGAAATGCTGCAGGGAGTGGGACAAGGAAAGGATATATCCGTTACTGGGAAAGGAAAGGCAAACCCTAAATTTAGGGTTGGTGAAAGATGGATCTAATTTTGATTTGGAGGAGACATAATGCAAACACTATGGCACACAAGCATAGAAGGTTGCTGTTTACACAGTAACAAGAGGGGAAGAGATTCAAGAGGAAGAAGCGTGAGGCAAACAGTGGATGGAGATGTCCCAAAAAGAAAAGCACATCCGTCACCAGTGAATGTACCAAAGACGGGGAAGGGAAAAGGGAGGAGGCAGCGAGCTGACAACTCCTAAAACAAGGAGGAGGAGCTACAAGAAAATCCCTGTGATCTGACCACGTGAGATAGCACAACGGGCAGATCTGCGGGCGGCGGACCTGGGTGAGGAGCGCGAGCTGCTCGACGCCGAAGGACCGGGAAGCGGTGAGGGTGTCGAGAGCGAGGTCGACGGCAGCGGTGCAATGGGTGTGCCAGCAGCCGCGGTCGCTGCAATTGAGGCGAGGCTCGTGCTTTTGCGGCACCAGCGAGACCTGCCCGCTGTACATGAACTGGAGCATCAGCAGGAACACCTCGTAGCTGACGGAATTCACCGGAATCACGCTGCCGGGGGAGGAGGACAGACACTGTGAGGCCCCGCCGGTGGGCGACCGCGGGCTGTGGTGTTGGTGGTGGTGATGGTGGTGGAGGAGGAGGAGACCTGGCGGCGAGGATGGCTCGGCCCCGCAGAAGAACTTGCGGAAGAAGAGGCTGCGGGCGGCCAGGATGCAGCGATGGGCGTGGACGAGGCGGCCCTCCACGCTGAAGGTCACGTCGCTGAACGCCTGCCCGTTGATGAGGAGGTTGAGGTAGTCCAAGGAGAGGGACTTGAGCGACTCCTCCATGCCTTCTCACCGATCACGCACACACCCCCACTCACACGCTCTCTCTCTCTCTCTCCCTCTCTCTCTCTCTCTCTCTTCTTCTTTCCTTTCTTCTGTAGAGAACACTTTGTCCTATTTGTCTGTGCTCTGCCTTCTCTCTCTCACACGCACAGTAACTCTCTCTTAAGGTTCAGATGTATCTGATTACAAGTCTGGATGAGAAAATTATGTCAGTGGAAAGAGATGACGGAAAGAGCGCAAAGAAGAGAGTAACAACAATGATTATAGCGAGTCTGGGACTTCATTTGCCTTTTTATTCCTTCCTGCTTCTCTTCTTCTGAGGCTTCTGCGTCTGGTCCTTGTTCTACACCTATCTGCGCTTTGTGGTGGGTTGAGATTTTTCGTTTGTATTCCTTTTTGTTTTCCTTCTATTTCCCTTCTGAGAGAGAGAGAGAGAGAGAGAGAGAAAATGGGGGAGAAGGGAAAGAAAGAAGATGAGGAGAGAGAAGCCAATTTGGGTGGTGCTGCTGCACCGCCGAGCTCCTAAAATAATTGAGGTCAGACGCAAAATAAACCTCGGTCGGTATCCTAAATTACACGACCGTGCACCGTCTCCAATAAATAATTAAAATGAACGCTGCATTCTTCATTGGTTTGTCTTCGCAGTCTCATCCTCTCCACAAATAACATGGCCGAGTCAAAAGTCCTAATCAAGAAAAAGTAGGATGAGTTTGGCGAAAACCTAAAGAGACAGATGCGTAGCAGCCATAACTACAAAGAATCTTGGCCTTGATAGTATGTGCTTGTCATCAAAGCTTATCAGCAATCATAGGGACCAAATAATAATAATAATAATAATAATAATAATAATAATAATATAGATAACTAATGGAGAACATTCTCCATGACATGTTTTACTTAATCAATCTCCTTCTGATCCTCGTTAATTTTCCATCATTTTTCTCCGAGATCTTCGACCTATGCATCATTCACATAAGGAGACATAAGGAACCTTTGATATTTTAATTTTCATTTTTAATGTTTATCATGTTAGGTAAAGCGTTAAAGGTATATTCTTTCAATTCCAAATAAAATGATTTTATGAGAGTGCAGAATTGATTTTTCTCAATCATACACTCAAATTAAGATTGATTAAGGATATAAGGAATATATGGATATTATTCTATCTATACCTCTATTATGATCTGAGGCACATAGAAGCGGATGTTATTCTATGTATACCTCTATTATGATCTGAGGCGCGTAGAAGTTCATTTTAAATAGCTCTGATTATATTATATTTAATTTATCGATATAATCTCTCTTAAAATTATTATACGATATAAATTGCATCATTGTTTAAATACCTCTAGAATTGAATACTATGATTCCGGACCAATAAATATAGATCAGTACATATAGGTATTTGAAGCTAATTAGTCACTAAAAATGCATGATTATGTTCAATCTAGTGTCAAATTATGTTATAATCATTTTATTTTTGTGGACCTAAGTAATCATAGTATATATATATATATATATATGTTCATCTGTTTAAACTTAACCCTTGACTATAATTATATATATTATTATGTTATTCATCTCTTAAAATATAGAATATGACTCAGGATGGGATGTCCAATTGTCCTACACATTAATTTTGTGTCACAATTTCTTTGCTGTTGATCTTGTGCCTGCAACTCCACAATTAAAACAATTGAAAGCACACCAAATGCGATAAACTCGTTCAAAACAAGTTGATTGTGTTAGTAGCTCTCAGCTAGCATGACAATGACCGGATTCCATTAGAGAGATAGAGTTCAGATGTGGATTTCAAACTTACCCAGTAGCCGTAACACTGTTTTCAACAAGAGAGACAACAAACTGATAGAGACTGATTCCTCTAAGACGAACCCTAATGGATTACACCCATTAGAGTCTAATTTAGCCTAAGAAAAGAAGAGGAGGGAAGGTGTAATGTGGACCGGTGTCTTCACCGACCCCTAAATTTCTTCCAATTATTCACGCTTTGATGCTGACCGGGGAACCTTTCGATCGAACGGTCGATATCAAGCGTGTCCCACAAGCCTGACGGTAGAGACGCGTTCTGAACTCCATGAGCAATAATTCTCAGAGTGAAGCCGCCGGACTCGTGATCGGAAGCAGCAACGGGGCCACAAGGGACCTCCTCGGTGAAGCCACCGGAAGGCGGGTACCTGAGCTGGGTTATCGACGAAGGGTTAGCTACGAGAGCACAAACAGTGGCGGTGGTGCCCCACCGGAGATGGATGCGTCCAATTGCTTCGAGTCCTGCTTTTTCTACTGAGTGCAACACCTGATGGTCGATGTCGGACTTCTCTCACCACCTGTTCGACCCTTGTAACTCCTTGTTGATAGAGATCGGCGACTGCTAGTGGCAGGTAAACTCAATTAATGACACCCTTAGGTGGGGTCTCAGACCCTGGATAGTGTGTGTTGCATGACTGATGACCTCCTTCCTCTCAACTAACGCAGGACCAGTTTGGTTCAGAGTTGCAGGGGGGGTTTATAGAAGTTTGGGTTGGTGAGAAGTCTCACTGCCACGGTCGAAGCGACTTCAATAAGAGGGTGAAGGCTGAGTAGTAACAGTAGAAGCCACTTAAATGAGGCAGAGAGAGAGAGAGCGAGAGAGAGAGAGAGAGGGATGGTGTAAAAAGGAAAAGACCGGGCTCACTGGTGGGGCGAAGCTCTGCGTCGTGCTTCCCGTCCTGGCCGACGTCTTTTACTTTCTACTACAATTGCTGGAGTCATGGGGACTCGCGCCGAGAAAGAGAGAGAGAGAGAGAGAGGCGATGGGGGAAACGACAGTACTGCACGCCTAACCATGGCTTTTGCTCGAGCCAACATAAAGCCTTCCCGCGTGCGAAACGTCACAGTCCGCACGTGCGAGACGTACGACAACACCTGTACGTGAAGTGGGAGCAAAGCCAGAGACGAGAGCAGAGGAGGGAGAGTGAGTGAGTGAGTGAGAGTGAGGCGAGGAGCGAATCAGGTTGATTGACGTATCACTGACAGTCTTATGATTTGAGGCGTTGGAAGTGACATTTGACTAGTCGTTCTCCACACCGGTGGCTTTCTCTTCCATCCCATCGCTCTCCTCCTCCTCCTCCTCCTCCCCCTCCTCCTGCAGCCGCTGATGCAACTGCGCTGCGGTCGTCTGCCGTCCGTCTCTCCATCTCGCGAGTGAGGGGTCGCGTGGAGTAGTGTGTCTCCGTCCTTTTACTCTTTCCCCTACGCCACACCAGTCTCTCGTGTCATGTCGTGTACACAGACCGAGAGGAGGTCATATATGGACATACGTACGTACGCCGTGTGGGGGCGATTCAGCTCATCCTTTTGGTGCCGTAGTACCCCTCCCGAGCTGCAGGGCGTAGATCTACACGTGTTGCTCTTGCTTTTTGTCCCTTTTTTTGGGGCCGGTGGTCTCTCGTTCTTGCTTCGCTTTCCCTCGCTTTGGTCCGGTCATCGCGACTTCGGCGACCGCGGTCGTGTGGCTTGGAGATGCAGCAGCTTTCTTTGTTGCAGGCGGTACCTTCAACTAGTCTAAAGCACAATCAACAATTTGGTGATGTTACATCAAAGAAGCATCTCAATGATCTGTTAATTTCTATTAGTCTCCTTCAAAAGTTGATGGCAGTATCCTCCAAGCAATGCCCTCACACTAGCAAAGTCATTACTGTCCCCCCCATGCTGTAGTTGTATTGTAGTTTCCACAGGTCATGATGGTGTCTCTCTTCAGTTCTTTTAGCCATCCTAATATTTTACATCAAAATCATTGTCATACCTTTTAACATCCGAAAACAGACACCATCTATTTGAGAGGTTGAATATTCTCTTTTATCATCACATATATTGATCTCTCGTAACTTCTTGCAGCAAATGTACATGGAAGCCTGAGAATGTATGTTGTTATTGAGCTGATCAGAAGGTTTACAACCAAAAGAACATAAGTTTCCTTTGATCCTTTCGTGGTGCAAACAAACAAGCCGCCAAAGGCCATGATTCTAATTTGCCATGGTTTCTGAACTGTGTAGCATAAGCTTATCCCAGCATCAAACCCATACGTCTCATACGATACATTTGTATTTTTCTGAACGTATTCATACGAACATCTGTACACCCACGTCTCATCCCCATGCCACCGTCCCTGTGTGCTCGAGAACGTCCAAACAAGCACAGCAAAGTCAACGAGAAGACAATGATCAGCAGCAGTTAATTTAGGAGAGGAACGGATCTCGAGGTTTAGGTGTCCGTGGGGCCTACCCTTCGAAACACGACAAGGGAAGGGGACAACACGAGGCTAATGATTAATGGCAATCTGCTGCGAAACGGATAACGTGGACCGACAACTCTGCCAAATCTATTCTTTACCCAAATCATGTTAGATTAGACTCCCAGTAGCCATCAGCTAAAATTACGGTAAGATTTATTATAACCTTAAAGGAGGAGGTGTCCTACCGAGCTAGAGAGGGTTCGAGATCTTACTTTAATGATCCAATCGTTGACGACTCATGGACTATGTGTGTGTATATATATAAAAGAAAATTCAAGATTCCAAGTGGGGTTATTAATTTGTTGATATAGTAATCAATGCGTAGATGAAGAGTTGATGTTGGCTTGGGAAAAAAAAAAGGGGGGGGAGAAGTGATACTAATTTAGTTTTATATTTAATTAAATAAATTTAATTAGTTTAAGGATATTTTGTCTATGTCTCATGATAATATCTACTCGAATAGAAGGAAACAAAAAAAAAAATCAAACTTGGTCTTCATTACAATTTTGATCGAAGATCTTAAAAGATTCATGGATGGAAATACACCATTAAAGAATATCATCAAATAGAAGAAAAAAAAAATTGGATCAAAATTGTAAATGCAATCTCTTCTACCTAAGCATATAAAAAGTAGCTAGAACATTAGAATACATGATAAAAAATAGATAAGCATATTGAGTTCTTTTTCTACATTATATGTGTGTAGTGCGAAACCACAGTTGTGTTTCCATTGGTATTATACTGGACTTCATCTTAAGAGTTCACAGTTTGGTAGTTTTTTTTTTTCTTTATATTTATTTATTGTAAAAAAAAATTACTCGTACTTAAGTGGCATCTCTATAGATTACACTAAGCTCAATCTCAGTCAAGGTTAGATCATAAAGTAAGCACAAGTTGCACTGGGTTAGGTCCTGATAGGATGTATTTTTCTTCTTTGAAAGTGTTGATTTTTAAGCTATTTAGTTGTCATCTCCTACCAACCTCAGATAACTTGGGTTGAACCTGATTCAAAGTGGGGTGTTGGTGAAAAAGTGATATGACCCATCTCATAGTAACTCGATAGTATCTAATATCAAGAGAGTAGGATACCTCTTAGAGAGAATAAAGAGAGGAAAAAGAAATGAAAAAAGAACTACAAGAAGAATCTTGTTTACAATGTAAGCAATCATTAAGATGTAATTGAAATAGTATGTTCATTTATATTCTCTCCCTTGCAAACAAGGGTTTATACTTATGTAAATGAAGAAAATAAAATATGATATAATAACATCAAAGATCTTCTGTAACATGAATTTGGATATTCGAATGAATGCAGCTAATATAAAAATAATTAGCTAAACATATATTATATTTGTTTCGGTGTTTTCAAAGTCCTATCAAAATGATCTTTAAAACATAACACTTTTGCCAATAATTGGAGTAGCCCAAGTTAGTTGGATAACCTTGATTTGGATATATATATATAGATTAGAGTTAGACTAGCCCAATTAATTAGAAAAGTCATATCATCTTTGTAGTGTTGAATTCTGTAGCTACCCTCTAATCTACTATGTATTTCTGCTTTGATCACTAGATCATGATGGCTCTACTTGTATTTCCATTGGGCTTGAAGTTTTTGTAGCTGAAAGAGGGATTTTGTGTGGTTTTGATATATATTGGAGCAACTTCTCTGATACAAAAGTGAGAGTTTCATGTGCAGACCCCTATTGAAAGGTCTCCTAGTAAAGCAATTCTTCTTTGCTTCTACTAGACAACACCTTTTTTACGCCCAGTTCTCCTTTTGTCGCTTCCAACTTTGAAGACAAAGGGGAAGAGAGGAGGATGAGAAGTACCAACAGTGTGAGCAAAATCTTACTTGTAGCTCTCACCGTAGTGACCAATCTTTGTATGTTGTCTTCTTTGGCCTCTCCTATTCGTCATGAAGTTACTTAATGAAGTTGCTTTCTGATCGATTGACTTGTGGAGTCACATAGATCGATTACAAGCCGAAGTACATTGTTGATCTTCTCCTTCTTCCACTCACTTCCGGTTGATGCGAGGCCTGACCTGCCTAGCAAAAATCAACCTTGTTCTTCCTACCTGAGACTATCATGCATCACCCCATCAATTGCCGTATGTACAACATTGCCTTCCAGTCATTTGGTAAAGAGCTGATATAGTAAATCTGACCATGTTAATAGTTCCTCCATTATTGAACGATTCATCTCTCCAAGCTCTCGTCCTGTCCGAAACAGCAGTAATGGGGGTTGGACCCCATCGGGCTGAGGTGGGTCTCCAGGCTGTGGGAATAGTATACTTCCAAATTAAACCATGATGAGAGAGGATCCACCACCAAAGTCTGGAACACACCGTTTGCAGGTCAGAATGGAGAAGAAGAAGAAGAAGTGCCTGACTTCCAATATTATCGGCATATCACCTTGTTCTGACCAGGTGCCAGTTTTGATTGCTTCAGCATCAAGATCTGAGATGAGATCCAAGTGGATGATAGCATCCAAAGCTCTCATGTGTGCGACGCCCCCATCTGTCATTAGTGCCTGTACTAATGATTAACAAAGGGAATATGTCAAGCATTGATTCCTTTAAGCAATATGTACGTATGGCCACAATGGGACACATATGGGGAACCTTCTTTACTTGTTGTCCATTGCTAGAAACTCGTACTACCTTCATCTCCATCTCCTTCTCCGTCCTCCAACGATTCCACGTCTCTCTCTCTCGCATTCCTTTACAGCCTTTACGGTTCGCGTCATCATCATCTCATGTTGTCTACATCAGCCTCTCAAACCCTACTCAGCTTAGCGGTCGAGAAAGATTGCTCGGCCAACAAACGAGCAATTAAATTTGAATTGAATCGAAGAAGCTTGAGAAGATTCATACAAATAGATAGTCACCCAATCGAGCATCCTTACAATGTAACATAGTACGTAAGAGATATAACATAGATCGATGCAGGCCACATAAAAACAGGACAAGAAACCTGACAGATCTGGGTCACAGCAGCTGGTGAAATGACGGTGGGATTGGGTCATGGATGGACCACTGGGAATCAGAAAGATAAACACATCAGAAAAGGAGAAAGTGAGAGCGAATTCCCATTGGAAGGACCACCAAGCCGAGGAGAAATGAATGTTGCAGCACAGAAGGAGGCATTCCACCCTCCTCGCGAGTCATATCTTTATATTGCCGAGGCGGCTTCTGCTGCTGCCGAACACCGAAACGTGCCATGGTCCCCTTTCCTCCTGTAGCAAGAAGACGATGATAGATCGCAATAATATGGGAGTACGTACGTACTTACATACGCGAGACCACCATGCGTGGCTGCCGCAACTGTCTTCGAAGCTACGTATCGATCGTACGATTCGGAGGCGTGTCCGGCAGGGCGCAGTCGGTACACCACGTACGTACGTGACACTATGCATGCATGGCGCTGCCGTGCGCGAAGCCGACGTTGGAGGTGTAACACGGCGAAACGTGTGCGCCAGAGGACCGCAGGCCGGTGCAGCAGGGTACATACGTGCCGCCGTGACCGACGTCGGCCTGATGCGTCGCCATCGACCCTCCTCTGGCTTAGCTGTAGGTGATGAGAACAGGACACCATCTCATCATCATCATCATCTTCTTCTTCTTGCTCTGATGCGACAGAGAGGACCCAACTGCAAGTTAATTACTGGCTGAAGAGTACCAACTTGTACAGATTGCATTCGGCCACGAAAGCTCAACAGCAAGTACGCACTTTGTGGGATTAAGCAACGGAACCATCAACAATCACGGCTAGCAGAGACTTTTAGACTTCATTATCACAGGGGTTAGACTTATAATAATCCTTGCATTCAGAATGCGGATTGTGAGCCACCTGAATAGTATCAAGATAGTTATCATCAGATGGAACCGAGTGGTCTGATCCAAAATAATAATAATAATAATAATAAAGTATAGTGTTTAAGCTTAATATATATTTTTATTTTTTTTATTTTAAAAATATTTTTTTATTTTTAATATATAATTTAAACTTATTAAATATATTTTAAAATATTTTTTTATAATTAAGTATAGTGTCCATTTAGGCGATGTGTCCACTCCCATCTACAAGGGGTTCACTTCTATTGGGTGCAAACTAATACCAATTATTAGGGCCAAATCAGATGAAAGAATTAAAACTATATGGCATGATTTATCTTAATTATAAGCCTTTTCCACTTAGACTAAAATGTTTAAGCTTAATTTATTTGTGTAGATCCATCTATCTCTGTAAATTAAGTTAGGATTCATAGGATTTGATATCCTTGAAGACACAACCTGTGGCCCAAAATCATGCCTGTGCTATATTGACTCAAGCCCTATGGACATTTATAATCCTTAGTTGGGCCTATCACCATACATTTGAAGTCCTAAAACTGACTCTTGAAGGTTATGAAATATCTTATCTAGCCAGTTCAATTAGATTTAAATTCTCTTAAAATCATTAGATTAGATCTCTTGGAAGTTATGATCAGAACCCACAATTTTTTCATCTATACTACCCATATCTTTAATCTATTAGTGTTTTGTAATAGCATTCATTTTATTGCTAATTTTAAACCTTACTTTCAATCTTCATAAGAATTTCTAATCCATAAGGATAATGTAAATTAATAAATAAAATAATATTCCAAATGAATTTTAGACATTATATTAGTTTGGAATTTTTTTTTAGCTAAGATTCTGTAAACGACCCATTTAAAGTAGATTGAGTTTTGTCTGTTATAAAACCCTCTCCGTAATCTCTTGGTTGTGAGTGTGTTTATGGGGAAAAACCCCCCTTTTCGTCAACAGGCAGAGACGAGTCACTGTGTCGCGGTGGGCGAGGTTTGGGCGCGGTCATGGCGGTGCCGTCGACGGACGTCTTCAAGCTGGGCTTCATTGGCGCCGGGAACATGGCGGAGAGCATCGCCCGCGGCGTCTCCAAGTCCGGCGTCCTCCCGGCGTCCAGCATCCGCACCGCCCACCCCCGCCCCCAGCGCCAACAGCTCTTCCAGTCCTTCGGCGTCAGCATCGTCCAGGACAACGCCCAGGTATTATTTCTCTTCCTCCTTCCGTTGCCTCGGTCGATTGGATATAAACGTGTTCTAGGTATGGAAGTTCGACCGGTGATTTTATGTTTCGTTGTATTCGATTAGTGTCTTAGAACTCGAGCAGACAAGAAAAACTTTTCACCGAATTCGTCGATCATGGGTCTTCATTTCTTGATTAAGTGTTTTTTTTAATTTCTTGATTTGTTTTTCAAATAAAAATTGCTTTTTTCTTTTTTCAACCTGCATGATCTATTAGCTTTTCTATCCCCCTGCTTTTTATGCGTGTTGATAAAGACACGAACCGAGGCGTAAATGACTATTGAGTGCCATGTGCTTTCTTATCATTTCCGAATTATGCAGTCTATCCTGCAATTAGTTGAAAGTTTGATGTACAAACACATGAATCTGAGGGGTCAGAATAATCTTTGAGGCATTGGTAGTTTAGGTTTACAATGGTACATGCATAATCAGATGAATGATGTAATTACTAGTTTATTCATCTAGAAAGGAGTACATTGGTTCGTAATTCAATTTTAGTACAATTTAGCTTGTGCAAACTTGAATTTTCTCTGCGATGTTGCTTGATGTGTTTTCGTGTTGCAAAATTTCTACTCACTAGGTTGAGCATTGGCAACCATTTTGAGATTGACTTATATTACCTCTTGAAAGTTGCTTCAACTGTATAACATTGGCATGATCGCAGGTCTCGTTAAACTATCAAGAGTAGTGATAAAGCAAGAGACTTTAAAAAAGATCTGCCAATCTTTCAAAAACAGCTTTGCCATAGTTTTCTATCCTACTGTTGTCCTTTGACTGTTAAAACTTACGTAAACTGATAATAATATGAGAAATAACTGACAATTACCCTTTCATCCTGAGATGTGAGGTCACTAGTCAAATGAAACATCAGATGAATGTCTTCACTTCAATTGAACTTATATCCTGAATATAAGAATCCTACCAAACATCAAGGGTATCAAACTGTGGGTCTACAGCTTTTTTTTTATGATTTATATGCTTTTGTACTTACTAAAGCGATGTTCATCCCATTTTCTAACTGAAACAAAACTTAAAAATTACAAGATGGTAAAAACAAAGTTTGATGACAATCTTGCTTATCTTGAGGCTCTTTGTTCTGTTGTCGGTTGACAAATTACTTTTTCAAAATTTAAAATTTATGTGTCAGTAATTTGGATCTAAAGAGGAATGACAATTATAACAAAAAGGATCACATGGAAATTTGTAGGAGGAACTTTACAATGGACAACCATATGCCTTCTATTGCCAAAAAACAAATGTAACAACCCATATAAAACTATAGATTGTAAGCACAAATATTTTATGACTTTCTTCTTGTCATGTTTGTCATGTTCAATAGACCGAATTAGCTAATTGTTTTGGTATGTGCAAATGCTATTGTTTTAGTTCAGATCAGCAGGGAATGGCATCACTCATGTGGTAACATTGACATATCTAGTTCTACAGTTTGTATAGTCACCAATTTTGGATCATATGCTAGATAACAACCCCTGTATTTATTAGATACAAGGACAATTTCAATTTTTTGATACATTATCTTTGGTGGCAATTTCTATTTTCTTATGGGTTTTTTAAAAATTTCATCAATAATATGAGACACTTGTTTGCTAGTTTGTGCATTCTTACACATTTGCTCTCCTTGATTTCGGGTTCATTATGTCCTTATTTTCATTCAATTGACTTCTTGCAAAGCTAATCCTTTATCAGAATTGTATAGATTTGTTAATTGATGGTAAAGTACCTAGTGATATTTTGTGTTGCAATGTTACCTAAGTCAAGATCTTAATGCACTTAATTGTTTCAGACTAAGATATCCATGCTGATGTCACCCTCTTCTCGTTATGTTGTTGATTGTTGACTTCCTTTTAATTTCTGTTATCAGTTTTTCAGCAATTTGATATTTTGGCATTTAAAAGTATTTAAAGCCTTCTAATAGTCAATTAATTTGTTAGCTGTTGAGTTATTGGTTAAGGATTGCTTGGTAGTTATTTAATTTCTGATATTTGCAAATGTTTCTTATAAAATAGGTTGTTGATGACAGCGACATAGTTATTCTTTCTGTGAAGCCTCAAGTTGGTATGGTCTTGTCAGAAACTTGATTTACATCTTATTATAAACCATTTATTTCTCAAATCATAAAAATATTGCCATTTTACTTGATTTTGAATTTGTATGCATGGATTTAGCAATTTTTTGTGACTTAAAGATGTTTTGGTTGTAATATACATCATCCTTCTATCTTTTATAAGTTATGTTCATGCATAATAAGATCTGTAGGGCTGGAATGATGTGGTGTTTTGGTACATTGCAACTTAGGATTATGTTACAAAATTTTTCTCTGTATGCATGCGGGCATGCTCTTGCCTTTTTAATGTGCCCCTATGCTGGCTGATACACATCAAAAATTGGCCTATTCATGTTCAGCACACTGTTATGGCTAGGCACACTATCGTGTCTAGGCAAGCTATCATGACCATGCATATTATGTGCTAATACCTTTCTGTTGCATGTATGTACTCATGTTGATGCGCAATAATCATTTATCACTTATTTTACCAATACTTCTCATTTATACAATCTTTACATTGTGTAAACAGTTAATTGAAAAGAAAAAGGTTAAGGTAAAGCTTGCTGTGGAAAAATCCCTTCGCCCGCAAGTCCAAACAAGGGAGAACTAAATTTCTCACAACCTAAATGAAGCAGGTGAAAAATCAAATTAGCTCATAGCATGTGCCAAAAGCACACATTTCTTAATGTACAAACCCGGCCCAAATAAAAGAAACGATGCCTACATCTCAGACTAGGTATAATGCACCAAGAGCAAAACAGGTGCTTACCTTACAAAAAATTATGTATAAATCACTAAGACAAGGATTCCAATCAAACTTCAATTTTAACTCAACATATATGCTAGATGATGACCACTACAAGATGGAAGAGGGACGACAGTGGTGGTGTGTGTTAGCTGCAGGGTTAGCAGATGGGGTGAGAAAGTGAGGGAAAGGAGAAAAAAGGGAAGAGGGAGGACAGGACAGCAATGATGTTGATTGTGAGCTATAGAGAGAGGAGATAAGCAGAGGAATGAAAGAGGGAGCGGAAATAAGTGAGAGGAGGAAAGGAAGGCTAGTGGTGAATTGGGATTATAAGTTGGGGATCTTTTTGTGACATCTTCATTTTTCTATCATTTATATTCTTAATTGGGCAGAAAAAAGGGTTGTTTTATTTCTCCAAAAAACTTTAGCTTACACAGAATACAAACCAGAATTTTGTATTCATTATTGTAATCGATTAGTTAACATGTTGGTTAACTGCGTTCTGTCCTCGGACAAGGCACGGCAAATGGATAAGCCTATTGATACTACATTTTTAGGATCTGTAGTAGATTTTATTGATGTCACTAATTAGCAAGTCCCCATGCATCTCTATTTTGTTTTGATAACTATGATAGTGTCATAAATTCCAAGTTTCCAACCAGTTATCCTAGTCAAATTTTGCATTCTAGCTATTTTCTGTGATTACTCTGATAACAATTTGCACTAAATCATGAAAGTTTTCCGTAGTCACTTAGTTCTGGTGGTATCTAGTCCAAATGCAGCTTGTTGTTTTGGACCCATTGTTTTATAATTGTTTCATGGATATTACACATATGAGACATCAAACTTATATAAAGGATATTTATTTATGATTTATCTATTTTTTTTGTCCTTTGCAATTTTGTATAAGAACCAGTACATTCCATGCTCTTTTGTATAGAGAAGAAATGGTTGTTAAAACTCTATTATGCCACATCTGAAATCTATTGATCAGCTTTTATCCACTTTAAAGCTATCTTTTATACTTTCAAAAGGGCACAATGTACAATAATGTTAAGCTTTGTTGTCTATCATTTCCTTGCATTTCTTCACTCTTTATGTCTTACGCATAAACTAAAGGATGTGAAATGTCTGATGGGTTCACTGCTTGATTTTAAATGTTGTTTGGAGGTCAACTATCAACTTTCATGTGCATGGTGACATAGTAGTTTTTGGTTTTGTATCTTGTACAGTTTGAATGTGCCATTTTGTCTGCATTTTATGTTATTATCTTGTTAATATATTCTAAATGCAGTTAAACAAGTCTTACTGGACCTGAAGCCCTTTTTCACAGAAGAAAAACTTTTGGTATCAATAGCTGCAGGAATTAAGTTAAGAGATTTGCAGGTCTGGTTTAAATTATCTTGCTGACTTATTGTAAAATTGTGCACGTTGTTTCCTTGAGATGAATCGTGAGTGGCTTTCTTTTGGTTGTACATTATTGGTATTTATCATCTTTCTAGTAGTTATGACTTATGAGGAACTACTGGTATAAATAATGGAAAGTAAAAAATATTAGGTAAAATATTGTTGTTTTACAATACATGAAATAATGCTAATTGTTGTCACTAAACAGTTTTGCTATTACTGCTGCGGCATTCGCTTGTTTGCTTCAAAGTGAAATCTATATTAGGGCAGTTATTCTAGTATTTCATTTTTCTCTTGGCACAGTTTCATGTGGCTAATACATAGCAGCATGATGAAATTAGTAAAGAATGATATAAGAGAAAGTTGGAAGAGACTAAAGTGATGAAGGCATGCAATATCTGAATTTTCTATTTCATTATAAGTTTGCTTATGTTTCTTCTTAATCAACCATATTGTCATGGACAAATATGTATAAAGGGTGTTTGTTGTAATATTTGTATGCGTTCGTAAGGCATGCAATATCTGAATTTTCTATTTCATGATAAGTTTGCTTATGTTGCTTAATCAACCATATTGTCACGGACAAATATGTATAAAGGGTGTTTGTTGTAATATTTGTATGTGTTCGTGTCTTTCAGTTTTGTTCATGTTTTGCATAGCATGTGAAGGACTTGTAGTAGGCTTGACACTCCCATTTTGGTTGGTTTTTGTAGCTATTTTAGTCCTGTAAATACACATTATATACAGTCGTTGCATTGTCGTAAAACTATAAAAAATAAACTATCTATATAGTAATTTTAGGGGTTTTCTAGCTCCACAAAGTGATGCGAAGTGTTAGCCAACACAATACTATGGAGCTACCCAAGTGGCACATTTGGGGTATTGTCTAGGGCTAGTTCGTTGCCTTGTTCTACAGCAGTGTCATGTGTGCACTTGTGAGGACTTCTGATTGCGACAAACCACCTTGGACCCTTTATCGCACGTTTGTTAGAGAGCTTATGAAGGCTATATTTATGATTTGCGTTGCTTATCAAGTGTTTGTTGAAATGTCTACTTGCGGGGTCCCAAGTTAAACGCTTCCTCTGACCTGCCTTTTCTTTTACAAGTCCTTTAGAGATCTTAAGAAGTTTCGAGGAGATTGACCTTTTACGGACGAACACACAGGGGTGCCACACGACTTAGGCAAAACTAGCTAAGCCCGTGACATATAGTATCAGAACATGAGAAACACATTTAAAAACACTTGACATACAAATGTGGGGGATCTTTAGAGATCATAAGAAGTTTCGAGGAGATTGACCTTTTACAGACGAACACACAGGGGTGTCACACAACTTAGGCAAAACTAGCTAAGCCCGTGGCATATAGTATCAAAACAGGACAAACACATTTAAAAACACTTGGCATACAAATGTGGGGGACCTAGTGGGACTCCGTTGAGGATAGCTAGCACCAGTGACCGTTTGAGAAAACATGCATAGAGATGCAGGGAAAGGAGCAAGTATCTGAGATTGGCATTCAAAGGACTGGGCAACCCTCTAAGCGAGAGGCACCACAAGGACAAGCCAGTTGGGAAAAATGCGTAGTGCACAGAGGTTGGGATGTATTAGCAAAGTTGCAATCTAATAAGTGTGTTTGTGGTGACAGAACAATGCACAATTTGTTCAGCTAGGCAAAGTAGTCCAAGTTGATGGTGGTCTCCGAAACTTCTAGAGGGAGGTTGTGAAACAGAAAGTTGCTTCAACATGACAGATATCCAAGAGGGATAAGTTCCGGGTCTCGAGTGAGAGAATCATGTGAGCTATAAGGAGTCATTGTGTGATTTCGCACGAGGTAATGCGTTGGTGGATGCATTGTGAGATCAAGTGGAGGAGCAATCGTAGGCAATAAACGACGGCACACTAAGCCGATATAAAGATCAGACTCGACGGAGGATTGACCTGTAGAATGGTGGGCATGAGGGCTAACATCAACTCAATGTAAATCAAGGAGTGGAACAACTTGAGTGGAACTTAGTGAAGTACCTAAACCGCATGAAGTGGGTCGACATAGATGACAGAACATAGAGTGGAGGTGCGAAGCTTTTCTTGGACAGAGGTCAAAGACATGAACTTTTGCAGATCATGTCGTTCCAAAAGTTCTTCTGATTGAACAGACTCATCTTACATTGTGCCAAAGTCGAAGGGAGCTTCGAGGCACATGCACCTCATCTCGACGAAGCAATTGACGGAGAGGATAATGAAAATCTAATTGCGGAGGCGAAGTTGGGGTTAGAAGGCCTTGGCATAGGGCAAGAGGACAAGGAGGTGATGTAGCATCCATAAAAGCTTTGACGAGGACGTCAAAGGACTAAGTAAGAGAAAATGTTATAGACGAATATGTATAAAGAGTGTTCAATACTTCGGAGCTACTCAAGTGATTCATGGCTAGATGGGCTTTTGGGTATTGTCTACTGTTGGTTTGTTGCCTTGTTCTACAACAGTGTCATGTGTGCACTTGTGGGGATTTTTGGTCACAGCGAATCACCTTAGATTCTTTGTTGCGTGATCATTTAAGTCATACGAATATATTTATAATTTGCAGTGTTTATCTAGTGTTTGTTGAAATGTTAGCTTGTAGGATCCCGAGTTAAACTCTTCCTCTAACTCGTCTCCTCTTTTGCAGGTCTTTAAGGAACCATAAAAGGTTCTAAGGAGGTTGATCCTTTGCGATGCGGAGGCGAAGTTGGGGTTAGAAGGCCTTGACATAGGGCAAGAGAACGAGGAGGTGATGTAGCATCCATAAAAGCTTCGACGAGGACGTCGAAGGAATAATTAAGAGAAAATGTTATAAACGAATATATATAAAGAGTGTTCAATACTTCGGAGCTACTTGAGTGATACATGGCTAGATGGGCTTTTGCAGGTCCTTAAGGAACCATAAAAGGTTTTAAGGAGGTTGATCCTTTGCGAACAGACACGCAAGGGTGTCGCATGACTTAGGCAAAACCAACTAAGTCCGTGACAATATGAACCACTTAAAATGGTTAACAATGAACCCAATTCATCTGATTTTGACTTGAAGTAACTGAAGAAGGATCAGTCAATTATGTAGCCTTGAAATTAAAGAAAAACAGGTGTTAGGAATTGATTCGAAGGCCATTGATTGGCAAGGTTTGAAATATCGTACCGTACCGGCGTTTCGACATTCGCTCGGTACGGTTCGATATAGTATACCGAGCGGTATACCGCTTGGTATATATATATATATTTATTTTTTTATATAAAAGATTTTTTTATATATATAATATTTTTATAAAAGGCGATGTCGCCTTTAAAAAAATATATATATTTTTTCCTTCTCCGAGCGACATTGCCTAT